>ONZH01028336.1:432500-471528 GCA_900303285.1 Rhinella marina
GCTCGTTTCCATGGCTACGAGCACCCTGCAATCCAGCAGCCATGGTCTTGCTTGTACTCTATAGGAAAAAATGCTGAACTATGCGCACTCCCTTGGTCCCAGCCACCAGAGAGGCCGGCACTATTTCCTATATTGTACAAGCACGACCACCACTGATGGATTGCAGGGTGGTCATAACCATGGAAATGAGCAGTTTATAAAGTGATGGAAAAATGAATCTAGCCAGCAAAGTAGACAATATGGACAATCACAATACATTAGTAAGGGCCAGTGGCGTACATAGAGAAGTAAGGGCCCCATAGCAAGGATCAAACCAGGCCCCCCACACAGGACAGAAGGGTTTCTGCCTAAACTCCTTTCAATGACCCTTGGCCATTTTTCCACTGTCTCATTTGCTAAAAGTTGTTCCTTTAGAGGGTAGAGTCCTGACCAAGTTTTCACCTCAAGTGGAAGAGGAGATTGTCAGTATTGGGTTTGTGACATCACCGCAGAGTCCCAGCTCTTGCCTCCCTCGCAGAAGAAGCAGGCACCCGCCAGCATACCGCCCGATCCCCCCTCACTGTCAGCTCTCCACCCTGAGGCGGGGTTTCGGGTATTTAGGGCAGCTTCACTGACCAGGAAGTGCTCAGGCGTGGTTGTCATACCGGTTACCTCTGCTGAAGCTGCCTGCTGCTCTTACCTGCTGAGTTCTGGTCTTTGCCATTAACCCTGACCTTCCCTGCCTATCTGTCTGCTACCTGGATTACCTGGACTATTGACCCCTGCATTGTCTGACAACTATTCTGCCTGTTACCTGGATTACCTGGACTATTGACCCCTGCATTGCCTGACCACTATTCTGCCTGTTACCTGGATTACCTGGACTATTGACCCCTGCATTGCCTGACCACTATTCTGCCTGTTACCTAGATTACCTGGACTATTGACCCCTGCATTGCGACCATTGCTGTACCGATACTGACTACTGCCCTTGCCATGTCAATTCTGCTTGCCGTCATTTGTAAGTTCGTCTGGGCTTCTGACCTTGCACTGCCTGACTACGAGTGTGAACCTGTATATCATATTACTCTGAACTTTGTTTTGCCTTTGCTGCAAGTGACTTTTGTTTTCCTTCTGCCAGTAAAGATCATCTGTTTCGTTACTCCGCCTCTCTTGGACTCTGTACACACTCCTGCAGTTAGTTGCCTACTGGGTGACTGGTTTAACCACTTCCAGTCTGCCCATTGACTATAAACGTCCTGGTAGTGGATCTCTATCTCTGAATGGACGTTTTAAAACGTCCTTGAGCTTTGCCCCCTGTGTGCAGCACCTGTACATAGAAGCTCCATGACTCAGCTGCCTCCTGACAGCCAAGAACATGGAGCTTTAACCTGAGACCTTTTTTCCTGGTCTCCAGGCTTTTGATCACTCTGACAAGCTGTCAAAGCCATCACAAATGCTTGTACTATCTCCCTCTCATTACTGCCGGTCACAGAGCAGTTTACAACCACATATGGGGTGTTTCTGCAAACTTCAGAATCAGGAAAATAAATATTCAGGTTTGATTTGCTGTTTACCCTTGCTATCTTATAGGAAAAATTAATTAAAAATTTAAAATCTGCAAAAAAAATATATTTATTTTTAAATTTCACCTTCCTTCTGTTTTAATTTTTGTGGGAAATTTAAAGGGTTAACAAACTTTGTAAAAATCAGTTTGGATTACATTGGGGGCTGTAGTTTCTAAAATATGTTCATTTATGGGAGGTTTCTATTATTTAAGCCCCTCAAAGTCACTTTACAACTGAAAGGTCCTTTAAAATTAACTATTGGAAATTTTCATGAAAATCTTAAAAATTACATCTAAAATTCGATGCCTTCTAACGTCCTCAAAAAATAAAATTACATTTCCAAAATTATGCCAACATAAAGTGAACATATGGTGAATGTTCATTAATAATAATTTTATTAGATATCCCTATGCAACTTAAAAGCAGAGAAATGAATATTTAAAAAATTGTGATTTTTTTCAAAATTTTCAGTAAATTTGGGATTTTTTATAAATAAAGGCAAAATATATTGACTCAAATTTACCATTAACACAAAGTACAATGTGTCATGAGAAAACAGTCTCAGAATGGCTTGGATAAGTAAAAGCGTTCCAAAGTTATTACCACATGAAGTGACACATGTCAGATTTGCAAAATTAGGCCTGGTCAGGAAGGGGGTAAATGGCCCGGATGGGAAGTGGTTTTAAACACCAGTGTCCTGACTCTGGGAGTCAGCAATATTGGACTAATTCCTAGTCCACTATCAGCTGACCCAGAGGATCCACATCCTCTGGTCATGACAGAGATGATCCCAACTAAGACTGGACCCCCTCTTGCCCTGGGCCCCATAGCAGTTTCATGGTCTGTTGCTATGGTAGTTATGCCCCTGGTAAGGGCCTTGTGTTAACTTTCTCTACATGATAAATGTGCTTCAGTCATGGAGGTAAGATATTGCATAACTAAGTTAAGTGTTAAAAAACTGCCTTGGGAGAGGCGTTAGAATAGCATTGTAAGTGGCAGACAATAGATGTCACGCCCTTCGACCTCTATTCAAGCTTGATGATGTATATGTAGTCCTATCTGTGAGCACCCCTTGTTTAGGTTACTTTCACACTTGCGTTGCTGTTTTCTGGGATTGAGATCCGGCAGAGGATTTCAGTACCGGAAAAAAAACATTTCCGTTTAGTCCTCATGCATTCTGAATGAAAAGAGATCCGTTCCGGATGCATCAGGATGTCTTCTGGCAGCATTCCATTTTGTGACTGGACACAAAACCGCTGCAAGCTGTGGTTTTGTGTCTGGTCATAAAAACGGACAAAACCGCAGCCGACTCTGAAAACAATGTAAGTCAATGGTGACGGATCCGGTTTTTTAGGAGCCTAAAAAACCGGATCCGTCACCTATTGGCTTTCAATGTATTTAGTGACGGATCTGTTTTTTTCCGTTTTGATTTCACACAACCGCATCCTAACGGAAAGGATGCGTCCTGATGTGCAAAATCAAAACGGATCCGTTTAATTCCAGCATTGATATCCTCTGCTGAATCTCAAGTACCGGAATTAACAAGGCAAGTGTGAAAGTAGCCATAGAACAGAAGGAGCAGAGCAGATTAAAATATAGTTTTGAGGGAAAAGATTCAGAATAAATTAATTTTCTTGTTCTTTTTATGCTTAAGAGCCTTGTGGGTGTTGCTAGTCAGTGGGTCCACCCCCTGGACTCCTAACCCAATAGCAAGTAGGGATATAAATGAATAAAATACAAGTTTTCCTTCAATCCGTTCTTACAAATGATATATCAATCTGCTCTGCTCCTTCTGCTCTATACCATGCTGACAGATTCCCTTTAGTAAGAGGGTCTTCAGCAGCTGCAGTTATTGCTAAACAGTTATGTACACAAGCCAAGCATCACAATCCCACCATGAAATGATGCAGAACCTCATTATACTCACCTCAGTGATGCTATTAATCAAGATACATATACTCCAGCTGTTATGTAATGCTGAGGGTTGTAGTGTCACCGCAGCTGGAGACTTGTGCTGTATATAATGACTGCTGTATGCTCGCTGCTCCAGGATGATGACGTTCGCTCCTGTATAGAATTTGGAATACTTACAGTAAATGAGTCAGGGAACTGGTGTTTGTTAATGCCTTTGTATATATAAGAGTAGCGGCACATTACTCACACATCTGTTTTACATGCATCTTATGCAACCTCTGCAGCCGAGTACACTGACACATCCTGGCTTCTTGCAGGGGAAGATGTCATGTAGAGTGCACACTGACGACAGATCCACACGACGCTCCTAATCTTCCCATCTGATCATTATCGACATTAAGATCCCCATTATAGACATGAAGACGGGAAGAACCGTCTTACGTTACATAAGTTATCTAAATAATTAGAACTGACTACTAACTAAAGCTGATTATATCTGATCTTTTTAGCTACCAATTTTTTTGTAATGAAGAGGTTTTATGAAAAGTCTGATGCTTGATCAGAAAGATTTTCCCATTAAAATGATTTCGATCGTCAGTAGTGTTGAGCGAATCGAACTCCACGAAGTGAAATTCAATACGAATTTCAGGGAAAATTCAATTAACCCGGGAAGCCGAATTTTCTTGTGGTAACGAATCGATTTTCCCTGAATGGCGGTAAAAATTTTTCAAAAAAATCATACTTACCCTCATCCATTTGAGTGCGAAGAGCCGGCTTCCACCATCTTGATTGAAGATCTCACACGAAATCCCGTGCGCTGTAATGTATGAAGTCACCACACCGCCCAAGATGACGTTGCGCTAGATCTTCAAGATGGTGGAGATCAAATGGAGGAGGATAAGTATGATTTTATTTATTTATTTATTTTTTTTTTTTATTTTACACTTATTACTATCAGATGCCATGATCAGCTTTGAATGCGTCATCTGAGGAGTACAATGTGGGGGGCGTCGCAATAGTCGCTCCCTGTCATTGCACCCACTACTTACAAAGAAATGCACTTCGAGACAAAGTAATTTGTCACAAAATAATTTTTTTTTGTAAAATTTGTCAAAACAGGCTATTCGAATTTATGAATACTTTGCTTAACTCTAATTGTCAGGATTGACAGTTACTCAAGTACATACATGCATCACATATAGGTTCCATGGAGAGTTGGAGGTGAATCCTGGTTGCTCCCATTTCTATTTCGACTGGGCGGTTAATACCTGTATAGAGGACTCTTCCTATCTATGATGCCCATATGCCCTATAAGGGGTAGGGGTAAACTGAGTGGACAAACCCTTTAAGTAAGCAGTACAGGACCAGACTGGCCCGCCAGAGTACTAAAGGATACTCCAGTGGGCCCAAGCCATAGTGGACCCCAAAGGTCCAGGAGAAAAAAAACACATTTGGCTGTCTTTGAAGCCAGTCAGCTGCCAACAGAGTCTATTTCTGTGATTCAAAACCTAATAGACTGTTTATGACTGGGTGGTTGGACCTTAAAAATAATTTCCTCTGGTGGGCCCAAGGAACCACAGTTCTACACTGAGGTAGTATACTGTCTTTGTGAGATGTGCCACCCCCCAGGGCCGATCGTGTCCCAGGTCTTTAGGAATGCCAAGGGGTAATAGTCTGTGTGTGTGTCCTAACTGGATACCGTCGCTCCCCAGGTTTAGGCTCTGAAGCAATAAAGAGGATGAGTAATGGTGGAGAGTCCAGACTTATAAAGTTCAACAGCTTTACTTGAGTAAACTTTCATCCAGACAATATTCAGGCTTTCTCTTGGTTCCTGCAGACTTTGGCATAAACTGGCAGGCAAACTTGATAACTCTGCTTTCTCTCTCTGCTGTGCTAAACTCAGCTAGGGTCTGGTTACTGGACTTTTGGTCGGTTCTGGTATCCCTGGGTTGAGGTGCTTTTGGCTGTTGTCCCTTCCTGACAGTAAGTAAATTAGCAAGAAATCATGATGCTCTATCAGCTACTTCCCTTTTGAGAGACTCCTGCTGCAGCCGGAATACGTTTTCCCCTTGCTGTTACATCTTTACATCTTTCATGTCTTCTGAGCTCCACTATCAAGTCTAAATTGGAACAAACTAGAACTGCTACCCTTCCTTCTGGTAGGAAGCCTGACTGGACCACTTCTGCCCAAAGGGGGGAGGATGGAATAGAGAGTTCCATTCTATCTAGGGATCTCTCTCCATTTCTCTGCTGGTGGACCAGGCACATTACACATACAAAACAGTTGCTTAACAATAATATCAATGCACAATGGTGAAGGACCTGGAAATAAATAAAAAGATGACATTCATGTTAACCATTAGAGACAGTAGCGGAGTACAGAAATAGTAATACCACTCTAGGGTATTACATTTGGAAAACCAGAAGGATCTGAATCTCTAAGAAGTGCCACAATGGGTCATCAGTGGAGGATTTGTGTTCAGGGGCGGATTGGCCATAGACCTTACAGGGAAATTTCCCGGTGGGCCGATGCCTAGGGGGCCCCTGGGCCCTCCTCACGGCCGGCCAGTGGAAGTTTTTAAGGGTTGTATTTTGTGCTGCTGGCAGTATTTTGCGATGCATTGTGGAATTTGGCTCTGTTGGGATGGTATAATGTGCCACAATATGGTATTGTTGGCACTGCCTTCCATCAATTTGGACTCGACTAGAAAACGGGGCCACTTTTAGTATTTTTTCCAGGGCCACTTTAAGTTCCCAGTCCGCCCCTGTTTGTGTTACATTTCCATTTTCCATGAACATTTCTATAGAACCATCTTTTGATAAGCAGCAATAGAAGTAATTTTATGGCATATCTGCAGCCATGGTCAGACTATCCCACCACAATACATGAGCTCAGGCTCAGACACAACAAAGGTCCAGCAGAAAGGAACTCCATTTGGAGCACAACACTTGAGCTAGTGTCGATTCTTATGGGTTGCTTTACAATACTTTTTTAGAATTTATTAAAGATATGACTTGTATGTTCAAGAATAACAGTATAACTTAGGATGTAATCAAGTAAATGTGCTCCAGTGATGTATAGATGGATGGTGGTCCTCAGGTTCATTTCCTTTGGTGGGCCCAAGGAACTGTAGTCCTACACTGTTAGGAGGCTATGCTTGATTCTCCTGTAATTGAACGGATGTTGATCTGTAAGGCAGAACATGTTTTAACACTCAGTGACTGTCAAGGAAATTTCAGTAAAAGTAAGCAATATGGTTAATAGATCCTGTATTTCTTCCATAGACACTAATTAATCACATACACTGGCAAATGCTCGTTTGACCTTCGACAAAACCTGATCTTCTCTGGAAATGTTTTCCTAAGTAAGTAAGCGTGTCGCCATCACTGTTTCACAACCCGGCAGCTTCCTCCTCTATAAAATGTACTTGGAAAAGAGGGTTTTATGCTTAATGAACCCTATTTGTATTACTAAAGCCCACGTTGGCAAAATAAGTAGCACACTCGGGCTTACAATTCTGTAACTCAATTAAATGTATTTTCGGAATCGCAAATCAAGTCTGGGAAATTTGTATTCGTTTTCTTTCTTTTTGCGCCTGTTTGTGAGAGGGAAGTTTTTCATGATTTAACTGGCTATCCGAAGAACTCTTAAAGGGCCATTAAAAGGAAATTTACTTTTTCATGGATGAAGGGTTAGGGTAGACATACATTGTTTATTGTTATTCAGGCTGCTCAATGTAGTTCTGTATTATAATGGAGAAAACTACGTTTAATATGTAACATATGCGTGAACACAGGAAAACATAGCGCCCAAATACTGGTAGCTTCAAAAATGTTCTTTTTATTTAAAAAAAAGGGTTGTCTCATCTTGGCAGCCCCTTTCCATATGCCCTATTGTGGCCTACTAGGTCACTAACACCTTGTAATGTGGGGTGGAATGAGTGTTATTATCCCGTTGGATATGATGCAACACAGGGGGTGTGCTCTTCTTGGAAAGACACTCATACTTATTGGTTTCCACATTGACAGGCAATATTTGTTACACTAGCAAACCACGATAGCCACTGGTTTCCTCCTTCGCTCACCCATTGCGTCTGCCTTGCTCTGGTCACCGAGTGTCAAAATTCTGTTTGAGGCAGCCAATGATTAGTCCCTCCACCCATGCATCACATGACCCACTGATGTGACACATGAGGGACACATCACAACCACGGCAAGGGACTGAAAGAGCTGAAACCCAGCGGTGGGTAGCAGGTAAGTAGGCTTCCCTATACAAGTCCAGCCAAGTGGANGGGGGGGGGTTCTGGTAGAAATGTCCTCCAAAGTTGAGCAACTCCTTTATATTCTGGATACTCAGAGGGCTGTAAAATTGAACCATAATCCCTCTGCTGGGACCGCATACATCACCCATGCAATGCAATGGTTGGGATGTGGTTCCTTGGCCTCACATGTCTTGGCCTCACATGGTTCTTTGGCCTCATATGGCCTCATAATCCTTCTGCTGGGACTGCATACACCACCCATGCAATGGTTGGGATGTGGTTCCTTGGCCTCACATGGCTCTTTGGCCTCACATGGCCTCATAATCCCTCTGCCGGGACTGTATACACTACCCATGCAATGGTTGGGATGTGGTTCCTTGGCCTTACATGTCTTGGCCACACATGGTTCTTTGGCCTCACATGGCCTAATAATCCCTCTGCTGGGACTGTATACACTACCCATGCAATGGTTGGGATGTGGGTCCTTAGCATCACATGTCTTGGCTTCACATGATTCTTTGGCCTCACAATCTCTCTGCTGGGACTGTATACACTACACATGCAATGGTTGGGATGTGGTTCCTTGGCTTCACACCTCTAATTCACAACTCACATTTCTAACACTTGTACACCCAGATCTCTAGATTTTTCAATTTAGATAGGAGGTGGGAGAGATAATTTGTTGTTCTTTTCTCTAGGTTTGATACAATATTTCCATAGTGCTCCACCACCATTGGGTTCATCTGGTTAAAGTCTCTCACTCTTGACCCACTTGGTGTCTTGGTCTTGCTCTTTCCTGAGGAGAGGAGCTATGTTTATTGTAGTATATGTTGCCCCAATCCTAACAATTGTGTAATCTCTTTTCTCAGAACTCTGTTCTCTGGGAACGTATGACTAGATTGACAACTGAGTTTTACCATGCCTGTGCTCAATAGGGTGTGTCCTTACAAAGTCTTACCATACCAGCACTGGTTGGACAGTGTCAGATTATGTATGGGAACAGCCATTAGACAAGAGGAATGGTATGATATCAATTAATATACATTTTTCCATGAAGAATAAGCGAGGAACATTAAAGTTAGTGTTGAGCGAGCATGCTCGGCTGAACTCGCTGTTCGGCCGAGCATGCCTACGCTCGGGTCCGCTCGGTGTTCGGCCGAACACCGAGTATACTTGAGCGCAATGCTCGAGTCTCTTCCCTGCACTGTAATGCTGATTTGTAGGCTAATGCGTACAAATTCAGTTAATTAGCATACTTTTACGAGTGAAAGGAGTAAAAGAGGAGAAGTCACGATTCTGAACTTTTTCTATTAACCAGACACCCTCCCCTCTTCCATTGACTAACATTATGCTTGGGTGGTCGGCCGAGCACTCGAGCAACCCCTAATGCTTGGCCAGAGCACCCGAGCATACGAGCACACAGGTGCTCGCTCAACACTAATTAGAGTTATAAGAAATATTATTTTATTGGGAAAATGAACCTGTAAGTAGAGTTGACAACTTCTCTTAAATTGGGTTCTACGTCTAGTACTAGGTGCAGGATCCTGCAGACAAGAAAGCTACCACACCTGTACAGGGAGAATTTCACATCACAACAGCCCCTTTGCTACAGCCTGGGCCCCTGCTGGCTATGAGCGTCTTCAACATTTCTTACCGACACCACTGCAACAATGCCTACCACACAGGTTAACACATTTGTAAATAAATCAAAAAATCACAGTGCAGTCTGAATATCCTTTGGGGCTGTAATGTATAAAAAGAAAGAAAAGGGTAGAATAAAAAAAAATCTATAATAGCAATCCAAACTCTAGCTCTTATTCTTCCCCGAAAGATCAAAACTGTACAGATTATCAAAATCAGCATAATATAGCCAATATTTATCATCTTTTTGTGAATTTCTATTATAAATTAAAAAATCTAAAAATAAAATTTTTGCAATTTTTTTCTCTATGCTTAAAATAGTAAAGAAAAGATACATAAACAATAGTAAAGAAAAGTTGAAATACTGTCGATGCCTCAATATGGCACTGATGCTATTTTTTATGTACTTTAGGGTACATTCACATCAGGGTGGGTTCACATCAGCGTTATGCTTTCCGTTTGTGTTTTCCGTTATAACATGGTTATAACGGAAAATAACGGAAACCATAAGACGGAAGTCAAAACGGAAGCCTTTAGAGGCATTCCGTTTTGATCCGTCATAATAGAAGCCTATGAGAATCATAACGGATCCGTCTGAGTTCCGTTATGCTGAAACGGAAAACAAAGTCCTGTCGACAGGACTTTGTTTTCCGTTTTGCATAACGGGAACCAAATGGATCCGTTATGATTCTCATAGGCTTCTATTATGACGGATTAAAACGGAATGCCTCTAAAGGCTTCCGTTTTGACTTCCGTCTTATGGTTTCCGTTATTTTCCGTTATAACCATGTTATAACGGAAAACACAAACGGAAAGCATAACGCTGATGTGAACGAGCCCTCACTGTTTAGCTTTCCGTTCTTCTGATCCGTCAGAAGAAGAGAGAGAGAGAAAAAAAAACTGGATCCTGTAAAAGAACGGATCCTGTTGCATCAGTTATGCATAGGATTGAAACGGATCTATTTTTTTACAGGATCCAGTAAAAAAACAGATCCTGTTGCATCAGTCGTCATCCGTTTGAGCCATTTCCGTCTGAGATCCGTTTTTTTAGATGGAAACAAAAGTACTGCATGCAAGACTATTTTCCCTGTCTAAAAAACGGATCTCAGACTGAAATGGCTCAAACGGATGACAACTGATGCAACAGGATCGTTTTTTTACTGGATCCTGTTTTTTTTTTCTCTCTCTCTTCTTCTGACGGATCAGAAGAACGTAAAGCTAAACGGTGGTGTGAATGCACCATTATGCTTAAAATATTAAAGAAAAAATACATAAATAATAGTAAAAAAAAGTTGAAAAACTTTCTATGCCTCAATATGGCACTGATACAATTTTTTCTCTACTTTATGCTTAAAATAGTAAAGAAAAAATACATAAACAATAGTAAAAAAAATTTTAAAAACTTCTATGCCTCAATATGGCACTTATGCAATTTTTCTCTACTTTACACTTAAAATAATAAAGAAAAATACATAAACAATAGTAAAAAAAGTTGAAAAACTGTCTATGCCTCAGTAGGACACTGATGCAATTTTTTCTGAACTTAACACTTAAAATAGTAAAGAAAAAATACTTAAAGGGTTTCTGTCATCAGAATTTAGCCTACAAAACCGAGAGTCATTTGCAAATCGCAAATGACACCTGATGACAGAAAGCCTTCTTTTATAGAAAACTGTACGGTAGTTTTTGTTAAAATTGCGTTTTTATAATATGCTAATTAGGCCCCCTAGGTGCAGTAGGCGTGAACCCTGCACCTAGGAGCGGCCGTAATAACGCCCCTTACCCCTCCTCCCTTGGGTTGATTGACAGGGCCGGGCAGCCATCTCTTTCGTCTCCCGGCCCTGTACGATCGCGAACTCCCGCGCCTGCGCATTGCGATAAGCAATCCGCGCATGCGCATTGATGAAGCGGGACCCGGGCGGCCGCCGGCTCTCAACGCGCGTGCGCAGATTGCTTATCGCAATGCGCAGGCGCGGGAGTTCGCCTCAATATGGCACTGTCTATGCCTCAATATGGCACTGATGCAATTTTTCTCTACTTTTCGCCTAAAATAGTAAAGAAAAAATAAATAAACAATAGTAAAAAAAAGTTGAAAAACTGTCTAAGCCTCAATATGGCACTGATGCAATTTTTCTCTACTTTACGCTTAAAATAGTAAAGAAAAAATACATAAACAATGGTAAAAAAAAGTTGAAAAACAGTCTATGCCTCAATATGGCACTGAAGTGGTAAAATAATAATAACACCATAAATTGTAATAAATCTTCTTATATCCCAACTTTGGGTCATTCTGGTTCCTCTAAGTAGAAGCTTTCCCTTCTCGCTTTTTCCTAAGCTTCTAAGAATGCCGATTGTCAGCTTTGTCTCTAAGCTTGTCTCCAGCAGTCTTAACAAGCAGGACAAGGGCCCGGTAAGCTCTCCTCCAACGCTTTGAAGATGTAGCAAGACAAATAAATAACATTTAACCTAAGCCAGAAGAGTCAGGATAGGACACCATCTGTAAGACTGAGAGTTCATAAGCCTCACAGCGGGGAGAACCCGCGTTCAAATTTCTAAAATAGTTTCAGAAATACTAATCATGACTGCTGCTATTTTGCTGCAGGAAAGAGGCTGCATCATATCTGTCTTTCATGAAAGTAAAAAGGAATGTGTTACTGCAGGCTGTATCACTAATATCCCACTGCGTCGATGAAAAAAGCTGTGGTGGCTTTCAGTTAAATTACCCTGGACAAAGATGCAGAAAATTGAACCCGCTCCACTGATAATTTACTGCCAGGCCATAGCCGTCAGATTCTAGGAAAGTGATTGCTTGACCTGCATCAGAAGCGCATGAGACCTTCAGAATCTTCTGCCACCCATTGCCTACCACCACTATTTCCAGAAAATGTTCATTTATCAGCCTCAATAAGTGGTGGTTGAGGAGGACACATTATTTTTCTAACGTCTCATGCATACTGTAAGTAGGGAGCTATTCTCTTCTAGGAAGGTTTCTTCGATACACAAGGCATTCGATGGACCATAAGACAACTGAAATCGTATGAAATCGCTGGCATACTGAGGAACAGTAGAGGCCACATGAATCTCTTCAGTTGCAAAGCAAATATCCAGAAAACGGAGGAACAGTAGAGGCCACATGAACCTCTATAGGTGGCAATGCAAATTTCCAGACAACTGAAGGAGAAAATGTGAGTCAAATGAACATACAGTGCCCATAGGGCATATACAAAAGCAAGAGAGTGTGAAACAAAGCTCCTAAATTTAACACGTATAATCTTTTTTCATCTACTTCCTGCCCTTTACCCTGAATGAATATCATGGAAATTGTCTTTTTTTTTCGGCCAGAGTAGCTGTACGACTATACCATAGAAGTATACCATACAACCACTATGAGGCCACAGAGTTTAGACTCACGCTTAGACTGGCTCTGTTTGAATTTTAATCAACCGTTTTCTTTTCTTTCTTTCCTCTCTCTGCCCCAACTTCCCTCCTTCTTTCCCTCCTTCCCTCTCTTCCTTTCTACATCCTTCCTTTTCATCCCTCCTTCTCTTTCTCCATTCTTCTTTTCCTCCCTCTGTTCCACCTTTCTTCCATCCTTGTCTCCTTTCGTCCTTCTTTCTACCCATTTCTGAATTCCTTCTTCTCTCACTTTTTCCCTTCTTTGATCCATACTTCTTCTCTCTGTCCCTCCATTTCCATTCCTTCTCTCTGCCCTATCCTCCTTCTTCCTTGCCTTCCCCATCTTCCTTCATTCTTCCCCTACATCCTTTCTTCCCTGTCCTACTTCTTCCCTTCTTTTTTTCCATCTGTCTTTTCCTTTCTTCTTCCCTTCCTTCCTTCCTTTCTTCTCTCTCCCTTCATCCTACGTTTTCCTTCTGTCCCTCCATTCCTTCTTTCCTACCTCTTTCTACTGAGCCTTCTATATTTTCCTTCCTTCCCTTTCTACTTCCTTCTTCTACTTCCTGCCTACTCTTCTCCCTTTTGACCTTTACTTTTTTACTTCCTTCCTCTCTCCATTCTTCCCTTCCTTTTTCATCCTCCTTCCTTCTCTCTTTACTTCCACAATATATCTTTTATTCAAACTTTGGTTACATTTTTCTGCACTCTATAATGATAATGCCTGTTAGTTTACTCCTTTCTATCCATCCCTCACTTCTTTTTTTCCTCCCATCCTTCCTTCCATTCTACCTTTTTTCATACCCCTTCCCTCTGTCCCTCCATTCTTTCCTTTCTTCCCCTCCTACTTCTTTCCTTGCTTCCCTTCCCTTTCTTCCTTGCTTGCTTCTCTCCCCTTCCTTCCTTCCTTCCTTCCTTCCTTCCTTCCTTCCTTCCTTCCGTCCTTCCTTCCTTCCTTCCTTCCTTCCATCCTTATCTTATTTCCTTCCTCTTTCCTTCCCTTTCTTCCACTCGTCAATCCCTTCCTTTCTTTCCTCCCTCCTTTCTTTCCTTCTGTCCTTCCTCTTTCCGTCCTCCCCTCCATCTTCTCTTCCCTCTTTCTGTGCTGTCCTATCTGTCCTGTCTTTTTCGGTGCAGAGGCAAGGATCGGAAGCCAATGGAAACACTCGGAAGCCCTTCTGTGGGCTTCCAGGTC
The DNA here is from genome assembly GCA_900303285.1 of Rhinella marina. Classification (NCBI taxonomy): domain Eukaryota; kingdom Metazoa; phylum Chordata; class Amphibia; order Anura; family Bufonidae; genus Rhinella; species Rhinella marina. The sequence goes on from ONZH01028336.1 coordinate 446,453, forward strand.
AGTGTCTCTGCACCGCAAAAGATAGGACATATCTTTTGCTGTGTGTTGTGGATGGTGGAGCCATTGACTTGAGTTCGCACTTTCGCTAGTTGCTCAAGATCTCGAGCCACATTCAGTTGTATCTGTATATCCCCCTCCTCCAGCAGTGTCAAATGGTGCCCCAGGTAAGGTCAGAGTCTACCAGTAACCCACATTTTGTTAATACCCCACCATCAATACTGTTACAAATGTAAAAAAAAATAACAAAAGTTTAATGAAATCTCATTATTAATAACTCCATAGGGAAGATCGTAGGAAGCAGCACAATGTCAGGCTGATACTGCTAAAGTCCTATATTTGAAAACCAGTTCTTGTTTAAGTCCATCTCATTTCTTTTTTCCATAACATAGACCTATGTCTCTAAACGGAGGGCTCCATCAATGTCTAAACATATGTACATTCCAGATGGGATCTGGAGAAAGCTAGAAATTTGGAACTGGATAATGTTTCATGATGAAGAACCTTGCTGTGGCCTGGGACTCTCACCACGTTCCTAGGTCATTGCAGTGGATAATCCACATTGGAGACAATAGGCAACAGTGCGATTCCATTTCAACACGTTCTGCCTTTCATTTAGTTCCTGCTCGTAAAAGCTGAGAGGAGTAGTACCTGCAGGGAGAGGGTGATTGTACAAACACTCGAACCTCATAAAACTTCTCGATGGATTTCCATACTGCCACTGACTATTTATCTGTCTGTCCGATGTAATAAATGAGAGTCATATTACTGTGTCTGGGACATGGAGACCATTAGAAGGTTGTATATTGAAAAGTTCCATCTATTTTATGTTAACCATAAAAAATAGATATAAAAAATAACAAAAACGTGTATTTATTTTTAGAGTGTTTTTTTTTTTTAACTTTAACTTTGGCGTTCCAGAGTTCCTAAAATGCAGAATCAGTAATGGCCTCCCTATATGTTATTTATAATACTAGTGTCTCTTTACACGACTGTGAAGGGTCCTTGGGCACCAGATCCCTGGTGTACCTACAGTCCTTCACACACTTCATTAGCAAGGACCAAAAATGTACTACATATTCCAAATGATCTCAAATGAGCAGGAGAGACTTTGAAGATTTTTAATTTACGTAACAGCCCTATCCTTTAGTCCTATTGGTCCAGGATAATCGTAACCATAGATAGACTTTCCTTTACCCTTGGCAAAGAGTCAGTTTCCCAACTTTAGCCCCAGGGGCGGACTGTGAACTTAAAGTTGCGCTGGAAAAAAAAAAACTAAAAGTGGCCCCATTTTGTGGCAGGTCCAAATTAACAGAAGGCGGGGCAACACAAATAGACGGGGTCAACAATACCATAGTACAAAATACCATACCAACAGAACCAAATAATACAGTGTATCACAATATACTGCCACAAAAGATGGTCCTCTGTGGTGGCCATCAATAGCTGCCATCTTCTGTCCTCCTCCTCCAGTTGTCTAAGGAGCAGGGGGCTTAGGAAGTGAGGTGAGGGCCACAGCAGTTGAAGTAAGGAGGGCATGTGCGGTCACTGGCTGGGTACATGAGTATCTGATTCTCACAGCGTTAATTACTGTTGAGAGCTCATTATGTACCTGGTCAGAGGCAGAGAGGAGGACTTGGGTGGCCCACCGGCAAGTCCGCCACTGCTTAGCCCTGTATCTAAATGCCCTGTATGAGATAGCCGGTGCCCTCAGCATCCTCTGCTCGTGATCAATGAACCTCACTTGCACATGACATTATGTGGTTCTTAATTGTGCGCTAATGATAATGAATTTAGAAGCTTTTCAATTGCACTTGATGAAAACGTTTAATTTTTTAAAATAGTTTTTTATTTCTTTGCTTAAATAGATGCAACGTATATCGGCTTATTCACAGGCCAGCGATTCACGCCTATGTTCGGCACATGCACCCACTGAATCCTATATGTGTATTCAGACGCCAGTGTTTTTCCACGAACCATTGCTCAGGCATGGGAGCATGCACTGCTTTGGTCGATTTTGCAGACAGAATGTACCACTCTATTCAACAGGTTTGTAAAAACCACAGCACATGGGTGCCATTTGCAGTCCATTTTTCACTGATCCATCACACAGAAAGTGAAAACACAGGAAAAAAAGGTGCCATTTTTATGTGGATACAAGAAAAAAAAACCCCAGATCAACCACGGTGAAAAACACTGACACAAGTCGGATGGAAGACTGACCAAGTTCTTGCGGCTACCCTATAAGACGTCTTATACAGAAATCTCACTGAATAAAAGGTGACAGGTTTGCAATCAGTGTCTGAACCTGTCCTCAGTTCCCCAGGGCTCACGTTTTCCAGGGGAGCAATGAGGGCAGGAGCTAAAACCACCCACCCATATTTAGCAGTTTACGGTGGTACGGTGGAAATTGTTATGCTATGTGGGAAATAAATTGCAGTAGTATGTTGGCTTTTTAGGTATTTTTAGTTGCAACATATTTTTGGGGCACTATACAGTATACTATACATAAAACTATATAAGTTTTATGTTGGCAGTGGCATTCTGTAGTGGTATGGTGATATTACGAGAAAAATTGTCTAAAATTGTAAGTTTTCGATGCCTACTTTGCTTTGCAGAAATATTGCAGTATTCAAACCAGCTATATAAACCTACACGATCTACCGTCTCGGTACATTTTATAATTTCTATAGTTTTGGGCTGTATATCTCGTGCTGTACTTATCTAAATACTATTTTTCTGTTATTAAATCCTCATGGAAACCAGGGGAACGGTCGCAGATTTTTATCTTCTGCTGCCTTTCCTTCTTTATTTTCTTGCCGTTTCTGAGTTTTGTTTTGTTTGCCGCTTATCTGTGTAGTCGAAGCCAACAGAAAATTAAAGAATTGACGGCACAATAAAAGGTGTCAGCATAACTCTGAATTTGTTGTCAGATACGAACTGGAAAACCGTACACTAGATGAAAGTATATTGGGAGAATGATGAATGGATCACCCTTGCTTGAATCTGGCTTGGTTTAAATGACAACAACCAGCATCCTCCTTTATCTGAAATACCAGTCCTGGAAGTAGTTAATCCATTATAGACCAGCTAATATTATTGGGTGAGGGTCCCTAATCACCAGCACGGTGGCTCAGTGGTTGGAGCGCTGGGGTCCTGGGTTCAAATTCAACCAAGAACAACATCTGCATGGAGTTTGTGTGTCCTCCCTGTGGGTTTCCTCTGGGTTCTCTGGTTTCCTCTCACACTCCAAAGACATACTGATAGGGTACATAGATTGTGAGCCCCATTGGGGACAACATCTGCATGGAGTTTGTGTGTCCTCCCTGTGTTTGCGTGGGTTTCCTCCGGGGACTCCGGTTTCCTCCCACACTGCAAAGACAAACTAATAGGGAACATAGATTGTGAGCCCCATTGGGGACAACATCTGCATGGAGTTTGTGTGTCCTACCTGTGTTTGCGTGGGTTTCCTCTGGGGTTCTCCGGTTTCCTCCCACACTCCAAAGACTGATAGGGAACTTAGATTGTGAGCCCATTGGGGACAACATCTGAATGGAGTTTGTGTGTCCTCCCTGTGTTTGCGTGGGTTTCCTCCGGGTTCTCTGGTTTCCTCCCACACTCCAAAGACATACTGATAGGGAACATAGATTGTGAGCCCCATTGGGGACAACATCTGCATGGAGTTTGTGTGTCCTCCCTGTGTTTGCATGGGTTTCCTCCGGGTTCTCTGGTTTCCTCCCACACTCCAAAGACACATAGATTGTGAGCCCCATTGGGGACAACATCTGCATGGAGTTTGTGTGTCCTCCCCGTGTTTGCGTGGGTTTCCTCTGGGTTCTCCAGTTTCCTCCCATGCCCCAAAGACATACTGATAGGGTACATAGATTGTGAGCCCCATTGGGGACAATATCTGCATGGAGTTTGTTTGTCCTCCCTGTGTTTGCGTGGGTTTCCTCTGGGTTCTCCGGTTTCCTCCCACACTCCAAAGACTGATAGGGAACTTAGATTGTGAGCCCCATTGGGGACAACATCTGCATGGAGTTTGTGTGTCCTCCCTGTGTTTGCGTGGGTTTCCTCCGGGTTCTCTGGTTTCCTCCCACACTCCAAAGACATACTGATAGGGAACATAGATTGTGAGCCCCATTGAGGACAATATCTGCATGGAGTTTGTTTGTCCTCCCTGTGTTTGCGTGGGTTTCCTCTGGGTTCTCCGGTTTCCTCCCACACTCCAAAGACTGATAGGGAACTTAGATTGTGAGCCCCATTGGGGACAACATCTGCATGGAGTTTGTGTGTCCTCCCCGTGTTTGCGTGGGTTTCCTCTGGGTTCTCCGGTTTCCTCCCACACTCCAAAGACTGATAGGGAACTTAGATTGTGAGCCCCATTGGGGACAACATCTGCATGGAGTTTGTGTGTCCTCCCTGTGTTTGCGTGGGTTTCCTCCAGGTTCTCTGGTTTCCTCCCACACTCCAAAGACATACTGATAGGGAACATAGATTGTGAGCCCCATTGGGGACAACATCTGCATGGAGTTTGTGTGTCCTCCCTGTGTTTGCATGGGTTTCCTCCGGGTTCTCTGGTTTCCTCCCACACTCCAAAGACACATAGATTGTGAGCCCCATTGGGGACAACATCTGCATGGAGTTTGTGTGTCCTCCCCGTGTTTGCGTGGGTTTCCTCTGGGTTCTCCAGTTTCCTCCCATGCCCCAAAGACATACTGATAGGGTACATAGATTGTGAGCCCCATTGGGGACAATATCTGCATGGAGTTTGTTTGTCCTCCCTGTGTTTGCGTGGGTTTCCTCTGGGTTCTCCGGTTTCCTCCCACACTCCAAAGACTGATAGGGAACTTAGATTGTGAGCCCCATTGGGGACAACATCTGCATGGAGTTTGTGTGTCCTCCCTGTGTTTGCGTGGGTTTCCTCCGGGTTCTCTGGTTTCCTCCCACACTCCAAAGACATACTGATAGGGAACATAGATTGTGAGCCCCATTGAGGACAATATCTGCATGGAGTTTGTTTGTCCTCCCTGTGTTTGCGTGGGTTTCCTCTGGGTTCTCCGGTTTCCTCCCACACTCCAAAGACTGATAGGGAACTTAGATTGTGAGCCCCATTGGGGACAACATCTGCATGGAGTTTGTGTGTCCTCCCCGTGTTTGCGTGGGTTTCCTCTGGGTTCTCCAGTTTCCTCCCATGCCCCAAAGACATACTGATAGGGTACATAGATTGTGAGCCCCATTGGGGACAATATCTGCATGGAGTTTGTTTGTCCTCCCTGTGTTTGCGTGGGTTTCCTCTGGGTTCTCCGGTTTCCTCCCACACTCCAAAGACTGATAGGGAACTTAGATTGTGAGCCCCATTGGGGACAACATCTGCATGGAGTTTGTGTGTCCTCCCTGTGTTTGCGTGGGTTTCCTCCGGGTTCTCTGGTTTCCTCCCACACTCCAAAGACATACTGATAGGGAACATAGATTGTGAGCCCCATTGAGGACAATATCTGCATGGAGTTTGTTTGTCCTCCCTGTGTTTGCGTGGGTTCCTCTGGGTTCTCCGGTTTCCTCCCACACTCCAAAGACTGATAGGGAACTTAGATTGTGAGCCCCATTGGGGGACAACATCTGCATGGAGTTTGTGTGTCCTCCCCGTGTTTGCGTGGGTTTCCTCTGGGTTCTCCGGTTTCCTCCCACACTCCAAAGACTGATAGGGAACTTAGATTGTGAGCCCCATTGGGGACAACATCTGCATGGAGTTTGTTTGTCCTCCCTGTGTTTGCGTGGGTTTCCTCCGGGTTCTCTGGTTTCCTCCCACACTCCAAAGACATACTGATAGGGAACATAGATTGTGAGCCCCATTGGGGACAATATCTGCATGGAGTTTGTTTGTCCTCCCTGTGTTTGCGTGGGTTTCCTCTGGGTTCTCTGGTTTCCTCCCACACTCCAAAGACTGATAGGGAACTTAGATTGTGAGCCCCATTGGGGACAACATCTGCATGGAGTTTGTGTGTCCTCCCTGTGTTTGCGTGGGTTTCCTCCAGGTTCTCTGGTTTCCTCCCACACTCCAAAGACATACTGATAGGGAACATAGATTGTGAGCCCCATTGGGGACAACATCTGCATGGAGTTTGTGTGTCCTCCCCGTGTTTGCGTGGGTTTCCTCTGGGTTCTCCAGTTTCCTCCCATGCCCCAAAGACATACTGATAGGGAACTTAGATTGTGAGCCCAGATGTCTGTAAAGCAGAATATGTCAATGCTATATAAGTGTGTATAATAAAAAATATAAAAATAATAAAATAAAGAGGAGGAAAAGAGATATGATTGGGGATGTAAGGAGGGTTCTCCAAGAGCATGCTCATGCCCCAAACCTCTTACAGTCAAAGAATTGGATTTATTAATACAGTATAACCATGAACAAAAAAGAAAAATAAGCACAGCTCACCAAGAGACAAATGGTGTAAACAGAGTTCTTGGAGCTCCGAGCGAGCGATATGAAACGCGAAAAGCGTCAGCCAAGGAATGCCAAGGATTTTTAAACATGTTAAAATAAAAGTTATGTTTTAACCTTTCAGGCGCTGAAACACTACAATCTCTTTGAATACAGTTTAACCCCAGATATTAAGGCTAAAAATAACAATAATACTAATATTAATATACTACTACTAATAATAATAATTAAAATTAATCAGTGACAAAGATAATTCTAATTATTATTAATTTATATTTCACCACATCAGTCTTCAATCTAATTTCAGACATACTTTAAGGTCCATTTAATAGAAAATAGAGATAGGCAAATGGGGGGGCGGATCTGTTTTCTTTTGTATCCGAGAAAACGCATATGTCCCCATTGACTTACATTGTGTGTCATGACGGATCCGTCTTGCTCCGCACCACATCTCGGACAGAAAAACATGTTAAAAAAAGCGTTATTCTGTCCTCAATGGGGACGCAATCAAACGGAACGGAATGCATTCTGGACCACTCCATTTCATTCAGTTCAGACCCCATTGACAATGAATGGGGACAAAACAGAAGCATTTTCATCTGCTAATAAGATCCTATGACGGATCTCAATAGCGGAATTTAAAACGCTAGTGTGAAAGTAGCCTTAGTTGGGTTTTGTGTTGTGTGGTTACACCAAATTTATGAAATGGTGCACAGTCTTTGTATTTGCTGCAACAGCATAATGGCAGATTTCGACCCTTCCAACTGACTGTCGCTTGAAAATCTAGTGTGAACAAGTGATGGTAGACTCTCGTCTGCTGAAAATGCAATCCTCCGTGCTGGAAAACTTTCGCTTTTCATCGGCCGAAACTGCATGTTGATGGCATGATCAGCTGAAATCTGTTTTTATTAAAAACTGAGTCCCCCAGTTAAGTTGGTGGGATAGTTTGTACGAACGATCCCATGGATGACTTATCTCTCAGCTTTGAAAAATGCACCAGGGGGTTGCTTGGCATAGGAGGTCACTTTTCTGTGACATTTCAAGTGTCACAGATATGAGCCATAATCCTGGTCTAATCCACTTTTCGCAAATTGGCATGTCTCCTAAAGGTCTACACCAAAAACCTGACTGGTTTGATAAATGTCCCCATGTTACTATGTTTAGTGAGTTGCTCTGCGACCACCACCTCACATATGAGATTTTTAATTGTTTTTAAAGGCATTAAATTTACATGAATTAATAAAGTGCATTTTATTCACACTGGTGACTTAGGTGTATGTACTGTTTATTACTTTGTCTTATATATCCTGTATTGGTGTTATCCATGTAGATGTTGTCCCTGTCAGATTATGAACCTAGGACCCCAGTGCTACAAGGCAATATTATTATTATTATTATTTTATTATTATTACTAGACTTTTATTTAGTATCATCATAATTATTACCAAATAATAATAATAATAATAATAATAATAAGTAGTAATAATAATGATACTAAATAAAAGTGCTAGTAATAGTAATGATAATAATATTATCATCATCATTACTATTACTAGCACTTTTATTTAGTATCATTATTATTATTATTATTTTTACTATTACTAGACTTTTATTTAGTATCATCATAATTATTACCACATAATAATAATAATAATAATAATAAGTAGTAGTAATAATAATGATACTAAATAAAAGTGCTAGTAATAGTAGTGATAATAATATTATCATCATCATTACTATTACTAGCACTTTTATTTAGTATCATTATTATTATTTTTTTACTATTACTAGACTTTTATTTAGTATCAGCATAATTATTACCACATAATAATAATAAGTAGTAGTAATAATAATGATACTAAATAAAAGTGCTAGTAATAGTAGTGATAATAATATTATCATCATCATTACTATTACTAGCACTTTTATTTAGTATCATTATTATTATTTTTTTTTTTACTATTACTAGACTTTTATTTAGTATCAGCATAATTATTCCCACATAATAATAACAATAATACTAATAATACTAATAATTAGTGGTAATAATAATGATACTAAATAAAAGTGCTAGTAATAGTAATGATAATAATAATAATATTATCATCATCATTACTATTACTAGCACTTTTATTTAATATCATTATTATTACCACTTATTATTTTTATTATCAATATTATTTTTATTATTTGGGAATAATGATGCTGATATTAAATAAAGGTATTAATAATAATAATAATAATAATAATTATTATTATTATTATTATCATGATTACTATTACTAACACTTTTATTTAGTATTATTATTACCACTTATTATTATTATTATCATCACGTTTATGATTGGAATCTGAAATGCTAAAAATAGCTATTACTTCTGTAATCCTCTTGCACACAATTTAGTTAATTAAAAGGCAATAATTACAAAGTTAAAAAGTTATTTTTACCAGCATTAGATTAATATTTTAATAAATAGCTGAACACATAAATCTTTCCGTTGTATTTTTATAATTAGGACACCTAATATTCACAAATTAATCAGTTTTAAATAAAACAGCTGGATGAAAAAATATGGTGTATTAATTATATTCTGTCTAATATTTTTTTTAATTATGTATCATCTACGCAAATAGGGTTTTACCCCACCCCATAATAAAATGCTTTTAAAATGATCTTCCAGCCTCCTGCTTACTACGGCGTACGGAGGGGCGGACTGGCCATAGACCCTACATGGAAATATCTTGTGGGCTGATGCCCAGTGGGCCACCCGAGCCCTCCTCATGGCCGCCAGCCGGTTATATAACAATCAGATGCTCTCAAAATTATTTAATGCTGGGAGGATCCGTTAGTATTGCACCTGACTGGCAGCAGCAAGTATTTCCATCCTCATGGTTGAATACTGTGGTGGGTCGGCAGTATCTTGTGCAGCACTACGGTATTGCTGGCTTCATCTACATCTCTTGTCTCGCCTACTTGTTTTTCCCTGTCTTCTGTCAGTTTGGACCCACCTACAACATGGGGCCATTTTTTTTTTCCAGAGCCATTTTAAGTTCCCAGTCCACCAATTGGCTCACTTGCCCCAGATGTACAGATCTTACCTGATGTGAACCTTTTGTTCCCCAGTGTTTTAATAATCTGCACTTTGTACTCAGTCTGCCCTTAAAGGAATTGTCCAGATTCAGATTACTTTTTTATTACCAAATACCCCTGATCTCCCTTTCTCCACCCAGCAGGACCTGTAAAGGGGAAGCATATTTGCCTGCTCTCTGATGCTTGGCTGAAGCTTAATGAAACCAGCGGTGGACCAATAGAACGGGAACCGATTGTTGGAGAGCTGGTTGGTATGCTTCCCTTGACATTTACCCCTGGATGGGGTATTTAAAAAATGGTCTGAAGTTTGACAACCCCTTTAAGTGTAACAAGCAGCCAGTCTAAGAAGGTGGAGCTGCTAGGGAAGGGAGAGAGCAGCAACCAATGAGAAGACAGGGGGTGTGTCTCAGACTACTGCAGACTCTCTGTAGGCATAATGGAGCTGAGCTAAAAATTAAAAAAGTTAAAAATTAAAAAATTCACTTCATGAAGAATTACTTTGTCACGATGTGTATTTCTTTGTAAGTACTGGGTCCAATAACAGAGAACGGTGATTGCGCTGCTCCCTGTCATTGTACCCCTCAGATGCCACGTTCATCATTGATTGTGGCATCTGACAGTAATATTAAGGTCTATAATAAAAAATAAAATCATACTTACCTCATTCATTTGATCTCGAAGAGCCCGCTGCTGCCATCTTGATTGAAGATCCAGCATGAAATCTTACATGTGTCAACGTCATCACGTTGGCTGGCGTGGTGACGTCATATGCGTGGGATCTTCAATCAAGATGGCGGGAGCAAGCTCTTTGCGAGTATGATTTTTTTGTTTTACCACCATTTTAGGGAGATTTGATTTGTTACCACGAAGCACAAGGAAATTCGGCTTCACGGCCATCCCGTACATTTAGAAAAAAAAAGATTTGAGGATTCTTTACTGTAAGAGCAGTGAGACTATGGAGCTCTCTGACAGAGGATCTTGTGGTCACCATCTCATAAATGATTTTTGAATGTGTGTGTGTTAGAGGCACTGTTCAGATCTGTGTCATGGTCTTGTTTTATAATGAAAACCATGACGTAGTGCCAAATCCATCATACAGAGGACACCGATGGTAACCAATGGCTAGGCCCTTTTGTTTCAGGGGGCCAAAAGGCTGTGAGCCTGGGCAGATGAGTAAACCACCAGAGAGCCAGGTATTAATCTTCTCCTCTAGAACACTCTAGGGAACCAAAAATTAAGGCCCCATTCATATGGCCGTAGTGCCGCCGTGCCCATGTTGCGGACTGCAAATCACAGGTATGCAAAAAACGGGCACTGGCTGTGTGAACTTTCCAACGCGGTAGAAACACATTGACTTCTATGGGTCTGCGATCCATGAGCTACGGTGATAGGACATGTCCTAGTTTCTGCAGAGAGGCGGCACGGACCCGGAAGAACACAGAAACACACGGAAGCCCTTCTGTGGGCATCTGGGTCCATGTCTCCGCTCTGCATAAGATAGGACATGTCATATTTTTCTGTGTATCTTGCGGATCACGTACCCATTGATGACAATAGGTCTGCACCATGATGCAGAGTTTACATGGTCTGTGCCAGTGTTTTGTGGTCTGCAACACGGGCAGGCGGCACTACGGCTATGTGAATGGGGCTTTATCCCCATTCTTCTCCAGACAAGAAAGGGGGTCTTACCCTAGAGCATCAGGGCATCAAATAGTAATCCCACCACCAGCTAAGACCACCAAAGCTGGTGGCATTAATCCATCTGGTATCTTGTGCCATACTTTTTTCCCTTAGTGTAATATAGGGGGAAGAAAAGTAGAATAATAGAATAGGTTGACTGTCAGGGAAGAGTGACCACTTCTTTGTCTGGAGCATTGGAGTAGGTTTCAGCAGTAGGAACCCCCTAAATTCTGAATTTTATTGGCTGTCTACTAAGTGTGTTACTTTAAGGTCTAGATAATTTTTTGAATCTGGAAAGAACATTAGTCTTAAGGGGTTGTAACCAGTGTTCACTGCAAGCTGCGCGGCCGAGCTTTCTTCCTCCGCTCAGGGCCTGTCCTGGACGGCTCACCGCCGCAACCCGGACTTAATTTATAGTGTATGCCTGTTCCCATGGGGAAGCCTTTTGTGGTGGGCTCGGAATAGGCACACACTATGCTTCCCTTAACGTTCTGACGCTCAGGACGTTCCTGTGCGGCGGTCCCAGCTGGCCCCGCCTCCTCCCTCAAAGCGTCAAAGAGGGGAAAGAAGAAGGGAGAAGAAGATCAAGGCCACAGCCCCCTCCAGAGCTTTGAAGTGATAAGGAGATAAGGGCCAAGTAACTGTAAGTTTTTATATGTTTCATGTGTGTGTGTATGCATACACTGTGTATATACTGTATATTGTACAGCATGGCACAGGGGTTATATTGTCCGGCATGGTGAAATCGCCATGCATTTGCTGAACAATATACATTATAACCCCTGTACCATGCTATACAATGTACAGTATAAAAAAAAGTGTAATAATAGACAGTATAATTATACTGTCTATTATACACCATGGTGTACGGATTATACTGTATATTATACAGCATGGTGTACGGATTATACTGTATATTATACAGTATGGTGTACGGATTATACTCTATATTATACAGCATGGTGTATGGATTATACTGTATATTATACAGCATGGTGTACGGATTATACTGTATATTATACAGCATGGAGTACGGATTATACTGTATATTATACAGCATGGAGTACGGATTATACTGTATATTATACAGCATGGTGTACGGATTATACTGTATATTATACAGCATGGTGTACGGATTATACTGTATACTATACAGCATGGTGTATGGATTATACTGTATATTATACAGCATGGTGTACGGATTATACTGTATACTATACAGCATGGTGTACGGATTATACTGTATACTATACAGCATGGTGTATGGATTATCCTGTATACTATACAGCATGGTGTATGGATTATACTGTATACTATACAGCATGGTGTATGGATTATACTGTATACTATACAGCATGGTGTATGGATTATACCGTATATTATACAGCATGGTGTACGGATTATACTGTATATTATAAAGCATGGTGTACGGATTATACTGTATACTATACAGCATGGTGTACGGATTATACTGTATATTATACAGCATGGTGTACGGATTATACTGTATATTATACAGCATGGTGTATGGATTATACTTTATACTATACAGCATGGTGTACGGATTATACTCTATATTATACAGCATGGTGTACGGATTATACTGTATAGTATGCAGCATGGTGTACGGATTATACTGTATATTATACGGCATGGTGTACGGATTATACTGTATATTATACAGCATGGTGTACGGATTATACTGTATACTATACAGCATGGTGTACGGATTATACTGTATATTATACAGCATGGTGTACGGATTATACTGTATATTATACAGCATGGTGTACGGATTATACTTTATACTATACAGCATGGTGTACGGATTATACTGTATATTATACAGCATGGTGTACGGATTATACTGTATAGTATGCAGCATGGTGTATGGATTATACTGTATATTATACGGCATGGTGTACGGATTATACTGTATATTATACGGCATGGTGTACAGATTATAGTGTACATTATACAGCATGGTGTATGGATTATACTGTATATTATACAGCATGGCGTATGGATTATACTGTATACTATACAGCATGGTGTACGGATTGTACTGTATACTATACAGCATGGTGTACGGATTATACTGTATACTATACAGCATGGTGTACGGATTATACTGTATATTATACAGCATGGCGTACGGATTATGCTGTATACTATACAGCATGGTGTACGGATTATACTGTATATTATATAGCATGGCGTACGGATTATACTGTATACTATACAGCATGGTGTACGGATTATACTGTATATTATACAGCTTGGTGTATGGATTATACTGTATACTATACAGCATGGTGTATGGATTATACTGTATATTATACAGCATGGTGTATGGATTATACTGTATATTATACAGCATGATGCACAGATTATACTGTATACTATACATCATGGTGTACGGATTATACTGTGTATTATGCAGCATGATGCACAGATTATACTGTATATTATACAGCATGGTGTACGGATTATACTGTATATTATACAGCATGGTGTATGGATTATACTGTATTGTATGGGATGGTGCAGGGGTTATACTGTATGTCTTTGATGTGACAATTATTTTAGGTTTTCATATTGCCCACCTTGGATGGCGCGGTGCCCAGCCCTGAGCCGACCCCGCTCAGCAGCTGCCAAGTCTTAGAGGGAACACTGGTTGTAACATGAATTCACCCCTTTTCATATACCCCATTAGGCCAAATGAATATCATAAAGAGCTGATCCCTCATTCTGGAACCTTCTTTAATAGCCAAGCATTGCTCACTCTCGAGGACCCAGCTTGTCCAGGTATTAGATACTGTAGTCGGCCATTCATTTATTAGAGAAGACCACTTCTCTTCAAGGAACAGGGACTGGGCATCCTTGTTCTCAGGATAGGTGATGGTTCTAGCAATGGGATGCCCAATTATGTAACTTTTATGGAAAATATAGTCAATACAGTACCATCCATTTTCCCACAGCCCCATAGTCATAGGAGACCACAGGGTGTCATACATTACTTTTCAGGCCAGCTGGGGCACTTCCAATTCAGGTCAAATTTATTCTAACTTGTATTGAATCTGACAATCAAATTTGTTTGAAACGGACCAAAATGAATTAAAAAAAATCACTTGTCTCTTTTATCTATTGTCCAAAGTGGAAAGCCACACAAAAAAGGCAGAGTTTGCCCAGGTATTACATGGTTGGACATTTATTAGAATGGTCGACCTACGATACAGCATTTCCCCCATGGGTCCATCATAGGAAACCTTGAATTTCTCCTGAATGACTCTACTTGGTAAAATAATATTTTTATAGCAATGTCGGTGGTCTTGAAACTGATGTCATGGGGCCTGTTTACGTGGATGACACGTAGCCTGATCATTTTTTTATAGCAACTGATATCAATTTAATGTGTATATGAATCAAAAAATAAAATAGCAGGAAGCATCTAGCAGCACGCAGACACTGAAGTTCGTCATCCGTGATTTTAGCAATTCAGCAATTAACATAAAACAGTAAGATGCATTTTCCTTACACATCATGTACAAGCTCTCGGTTCCTGCAGACCGACGTCCTGTTTTAATTTCCATTGAAACAAGAAGTTCTCTCGTATGCGAAAATAAGACGTCATGTAATGTAATTTGCCCGCTTGATTAATGAATGACTCCTATTTACATCATCTTCTGCTCATTGAGCGTCAACCTGTCTGACATGGCCCAATGGGCTAGAAACTTTTTGCACGGACATACATTGCTATGAAAACAACTGCACTTATTAAAAAGAGTGGAAAATATTCAGTTGCTGAAATGCCTATGGTTAGTTTAATGTAGACATGATAAAATCATGGTAAAAAAGAGCATAACTGGAACGGGGAGCTGGTGGCGCGCTCCCTCCTTACAGCCGCCGGTCTCCCAAGTCTGTTCAAGAGCAAGAACGCAGCTTGTGTCCTCGTCTCCATGATGATGAGGAGGGGAGCAACCCAGAGGAGGGGAGGACCCGGCGGTGCACGCTTCACAAGCGCAGCTGGCGTCCTCCATCCCCTGGGCAACAAGCAGTAGGGGAGCTGAACGCCAATGCCCATGAGCCGGCACTCAGGTGTAGTGAAGTTTCTGATGGGTCACGTGACATGGCCAGCGTCATGTGACCCATCTGCTGGGCCTATTTAAACAGGCAGCCTGCTGGCCACAGGTTGCCTGTGATTGGTCTTATTCCATTACCTGCGATTTGTTACTACTGCGATTGGTGTGTTTAGACTTCGGCTTATATATTTGACTTTGTCCTCATCTCGTCCTCTTGTACTTTGTTACGTCTCGGCTTTTGACCTCGGAGTGTGTTTGACTCTGCTTTTGTTTGTTCCTCTGGCATTGACGTGACTTCCTGGTTTGACCTCGGCTTGGCGACATTTGTATTCTGTGTGTTCTGTCTTTTGTCCATTGCTTTCTCCCGGTGTTTCCCCCTCCTTGTACTCCCCAGCACGTACCTAGGCTAGGGACTGTCGACCAGTTGTACACCGTTGCCTAGGATGTGCTGTGCAAGTAGGCAGGGTCAGTGGTGGGGGTTGAGCTCAGGGATGCACATATTCCTGAACTGTGACCATACCCCGATGGAATATGTTTCAAATGTCAGGGAACCCATACTCCCATTCCTATCTCACAGACATGTAGGGACAGGTAAATAATTGTATAGTTATTTCCCAGCATTAGATTGGAATGGACCGATCATTTGGAAGTTAGGGCAGTGCTTGATAGCCAATGACCAAAGTTGCCACAACCTCTTCAGATGGACCTCAAAATGAATATATGTTCACTTTTGGGCAGTTAGTGTACCTTCCAATTGGCCCTTGAACATGGGAACCAGTGGTGTTACTAACATTTGGCATAAGGGAAAAAGCTCATATCAAGGCTGTTAGTAGACTCTGATGATATCTAGGACACCTTAAAGCACTGCTGGGGACAAGAGCATAGAGCTATAGAGAGTAAAAAGGTGTCCTGGTGTCTAGGGGGCTAAAAGGTCCCTCTGCTATATAGGAAGATAATTAGCCCCTTAGAGCACCGATTTACCTCTGCCTCTTCCCATTGCCATTCCCCCCTCCCAATGAGATTTAGAGGGCCAGTTTTCCTTTCTGTTCCAATACCTGGTCTTTACTGCACCCCGTGGATGCGCAAGATTTCATGGTATAGATGGTGCAAAGGTAAAAGTCACACCCATGTCCTGGTGTCTAGGGGACTCAAAGATCCTTGTGTTACATATGAAGATACCAATATTAGAAGTATGGCCCTGTCTAAGATTTGAAATTGGGATCCAGGAGCTTTAAAGAGCATCTGTCACCATGACCAGCTCTACTTCACCAGCATACTACCTGCTAAGGTTTAATAGGGTTGATCATAGTGACAGATGCTCTTTAAAGCTCCTGTACCCCAACGTCAAACCTATGACAGGATCCCTCTTCTAATATTGATGTGTTCCTATGTAGCAGGCGGACCTTTGAGCTCCCTAGACACCAGGGCATCGATGCGGGCTTCTACCGTTGCACCACTTATAGCTATACTCTTGTCCCCACCAGTGCTCAAGGCTCCCTAGATATCATCAGTGTTTACTAACACCCTTGATGTGACCAACAAGGCCATCCTTTATACATATAAGACCCTACTTATATTTTGTCCAATCCAAGTTTGTAGGTTTGTGAATTAACGCTTAGCAGTTTGTAGCCCACCAAATGCTTTTATTCTATGTCTAATTTTGGACTTTTTTTATGTTTATGTCTTGTTTTTCCATCAAACTCTGCATAAAGATGTGTGATCAAAAGAACCAGGAGCTTGAGATATTGAAGGCAACCGGCAAGCATCCATCCTTTGATGATTCACATCAGAAAGTTAAGGTATAAGACAACATAAAAGTGTGTGAGTACATGAGTGGGGCAAGACCCAGAGGTACGAATTAAAGAATAACAGTCTCACAAAGGACAAACTATGTGTCAACAAAGTAACATTCATAGAGTCATAATGACCCATTGACTCCGGCTCCCTCACACTGAATACGTGTCTTATTCACGAAATCAAAATATTACTTCAGTTAATAAGTACTTGTTCAGACTGGGCAATGCTATCTCTGCAAGTTGAAAGCAACCCCAGGGTCAGTCTGAGGCCAGAATGGTAGCTGCTAGTGAAAGGGTTGATATTGAGGTGCACATTTATGACATATAAATCTAGAGGACAATAAATAATGCATTAATTTTTTAATGTTGTAGTTTTTTTTTTTTAATTTTATTTTGAAAACTGTTTCTGGTAGCCATATTGGAGGCACATATATCCTTTAAGTAGGTATGCGCTTTATGACAGCTGCAAAGCATAAGAGTTAATTAACAGAGAAATACCATATATTATTACTTGCAGGATAACAGGCTGAACTGGATGGACAGCCTTATAAGCTATGTTACTATGTTACTGTTCTCCCCCAGAGACCATGGAGTGACAGGGGAGCTGCATACAAAGCCCCATAGGGGTGTATAGTGTATATTTTACTAGCTTACCTTACCTAGGCCTTCAGTAAAACAATAGAATTGTCATTAACTCACTCATCCTCTAATGAAAATGAGATGACTTTGCTAATTCTGTCCCAGTCTACACAGGAAAGCTGACAACTGGGCTAAAGAAAATAGATAACCTCACCATATGGTGGCTGCACTAGTGGCCATTTTGAAAACTTGACGTTTTATGTGGATAGTGACACAGAAAATAAAAAATAGGTTTATAATAAGAATATGATTGAATAAAAAGGTAATTTCTGATAATAGATTTTCTGTCGGACGCCCGCCCCCTTGACATAAAAGGGCTGGAAGCTATCTCAAGTGCATCATCAACTTTACACTCATTCACTCCATAGTTCATTCTTTACTTCAAACTGGACAGCCCCGTTAATCCCACAAGAACAATGACTTGGGTATTCTGGTTACAAGTAAGCTAAGCAGCATTGCTCAATGCCAGGCAGCAGCTGCACAAGCAAGTGAGATTTTAGGATGTATTTAAAAAAATAAAAACCTGTGATCCCAGTGTAATATTACCCCTCTATAAATCCCTGGTGGGACCACATCTCAAATGTGGGACTTAGTGGGACATTATAAAAAGGATAACAGAGATCTGGAGAGAGTTCAAAGGTGAGCTACTTGATTATTAAATGGGATTGAAGGCTGATGTGTTCTTTCCAAGGACTTTACGAAGGACCATGGGACATTCATTATGTGTGGAGAAATTTTGATGATTTAGACACCAATATAACAAAGGATTCTTTACATTTCAAGTAGTCAAACTATGGTAGTAATGGCAGATACTATGCTACAAGTAAGCCAAGCAGCCATACTCAATATCAGGCAGCAGCTGCAAAAGGAAACGAGATTTTAGGTTGTATTTAAAAAACAAAAACCTGTGATTCCAATGTAATATTACCCCTATATATATCCCTGCCTGAGCCACATCTCCTATGTGGGACTTAGTTTGGGGCTCTAGATTATAAAAAGGATAGAGGAGATCTGGTCAGGGTTCAAAGGTGAACTACTTGATTATTAAATGGGATGGAAGGCTGATGTATTCTTTTCAAGGACCATGTAAATTCTGACAATTTAGACATCAAAACAAGAAAGGATTCTTTACAGTTAAAGTAGTCAAACTATGGTAGTAATGGCAGATACTATGCAGGAAATATTTAAGGGCTACACAAATAGCATTGAGGGTTATAATTAATCTAAAAATCAAAGTCATATAATTGATCGGGAAGGGTTGAACTTGATGGACCTATGTCTTTTTTCCACCTATGTAACAAGTATTTGCAGATCCTTCACAGACATAGATGACGGCATGCTCAGATATCCAGTAGCAGCTTAGTCATGAAGATACAGCTCTGTCTTTAACAATTTATGTCAAGGCATCTCTCTGTTAATCTGTCTTCTGATATCCTATAAAACCGGTAGAAATTTTCAATCTCTAACGTGTCAGGACGCAATCTGAGATTTCTGAAGCGAAAATTAATGTACATGGATGGGAAGAAGTATCCCATCTATTGACACAGATCTCAGCTGGCATGCTGCCATTGCTACAGGTACAGATAAAGCAGATTATCTACTACAGAGGGATGGGGAATATCTCCCTGGAGCCAGAGCTTTGTTCTGTATGTCTATGTAACACGTGGGTCTCTTAATTAGTAGAAGTTCTGTTACTGATTGCTTTCTGCTCATCCTTTCCATGATCTAAGCCCTGTACTTACTCTACACGCTGCATTTCAGCTTTGTTGCCTGGTATGTTGGTTGGCTGGAAGCCTCTGAGCACACCCATATCTTTTGTTTGGGCTTGCACTAGCGCACCTCGAGTCACGTATTCCTGCTTACATAAACCATTATGATTATAAACGTTGACTTGTCGACATAAAAGCGGGACGGTAGGTCACTGAGGTAATGAACGAGCTTGTTGAAAAATGACACCTGTTGACATTACGAGGCTTGAAAACCAGTCTGATATCATCCACTCAGCCTTGTGTTAATCCGCGTTTCAAGACGCGCTCTTGACAAGTACAGGGGGTGCAGAGGTAGCAGTCTTACCTAGTGCCTGTGGGGATACAAAGGCGTCTGTGCTACATGAGAAAACACCAGTATGACAAATAAAAACAAATTATAGGTTCAAAAATGGCAAAAACAAACAAAAAAACCATGCCTGTGGCACCAATTATATTATGTCTCTCATGAAAAATTAAAGCAGCAACCCACTTCCAGTTTAATGCATATCATACTACTGAGTATTGAGGACATCATACTTTCATATTTACAATCAAATGTTGATAAGTAAGCAATGACATAAATAAAGGGGGTATGCAGTGTCCCACTGCAATGCAGTGGTCCTCTGCAAAGGGTTTCTATGTGCATTTTCAATGTATATGCTGCAAAAAGGGTTAAAAATGCTGTGTATAGTTGCCTTATCATGTAAAATCAGTAAAGAGTCAGCAGGTCTTAATTGTCACCACTAGGGTGGGGCTGTTGTCAACCTCCCCATAGGGGGTGGTTAGGCCTCAGTGTAGGGCAGTCTAGTTGAGACGGTGAAGTGGAAGGAATAAAGACACAGCCCTCGACAGTGAACCAGCCAAAGAGAAAGTTTTGACACTAGCTAAAATGAGAAAGGATATATTAGAGAAAGGATATATTTGAGAAGCGTATCAGTGTTGACAGGAGATGTGGGTGCAAGCTCTGTGAAGATAACTTGCCTAGAAATAACTTTATAGACTCCATAGCAGACGCTGTTCAGGAGATTTAAGTCCGTATCCCCGCTGAGCACGTTGTAGAAACATTAATTGTGAGCACGACAACCTATAATCAAGGGCCACCATCAAGCAGGCAAGACCCACGAAGGGTGCACACTTCTTATTACCGCATGGCCTAGGGAGCATCCGAACTGTGAGGTCAACTACTCCCATCCTCCACACTGCTCCTTGAGGTTTTCTTTATAGAAAAAGCTAAACATCTATCCAGGAGCATAAAATTAATTCATATCTATCTATCTATCTATCTATCTATCTATCTATCTATCTATCTATTATCTATCTGTCATTTTGTCTATCCATCCATTCATGCATTTTCTTTCTTTCTTTCCTTCTTTCTTTCTCTTTAATATCTATTTATTTTGTTCTCTCAAATATTTCTTTCTTTCTGTTTAATATCTATTCTTTCATTCTCTCAAATATTTCTTTCTTTCTATTTTCTATCTTTCATTCTTTATTTCTTCTAATATCTGTTTCTTTCTTTCTTTCTATATCCATTTATTTCTTTCTTTCTCTTTTATCTTTAATCTATATCTATCATATAAATTATCTATTACCTATCTATTTCATATCTATCTATTTCATATCTATCTATCTATCTATCTATCTATCTATCTATCTATCCATCCATCTTTCTCCTATCTATCTATCTATCTATCTATCTATCTATCTATCTTTCTCATATCTATCTATCTATCTATCTATCTATCTATCTATCTATCTATCTATCTTTTTAATATCTTCATTTTTTTCTTTCTTTCTTTCTTTTCCCACTGCCTCTACAATAATAAACCCATCTTGCTGATCAGTAAAACCGCTTGCTGATCCTCGGTCGTATAGAACAAGCAGTAAATAATCCAGAGATATAACCGCTCTGCAGTTCTCCTGAGATACATTTTCGGAATATGCATACATTGCATTATTACTCCCTGTGGTTGGAGAACTTCGGTGGATTAGAAGAAAAGTCCTATTCTTGTGACATGAGGATCTCCGTCCCCCGTAATGTAAGGCGAGCGAGGAACCTGATCTTTTAATTACAATCTGGCTTTTGCCGAGCACAGGACATATTGGGAGATGTGAAGGAGCTGATGATAAAAACACATTACAGGCCCTGTAGCCACTATTGTAATTGGCCGTCGTCATTGAACAAATGTATATTTTATTACTTATTACCTATTCATGCAACCGCTAATCGCAACAAGCCGCCGCACTTGGCAGCCACATGACAGTAATTATTGGAAGCGCGGCCAGCTCTGTTTTCCTTCTTTTTACAATACAAGGTCTTATGTGGGTTCTTTTCTGAATTGCTTCCAGTGAAAATAATCACTTTGTGCTCATACAAGTAGCTGTTGTGAGTTAAAGGGAATATAGCCTGAGCTGTGAGCTGATTTATGTAGCCGTCAGCTTGGCCTGAAAAATTGGGACCCCCCTTCCTCCTACTATTATAAGCTATTATTTACTGATTACTGCCCCACAGCCCATGGCAGGGGGTACAATTATCCCTCCGCACTTATTTATAGTTAAATAGGGTTTATGAGCTTAGTGGGAGGTGGTGGTGGTTGTATGTGCTATATAATATACAGAATGAGGCACCAGACGGGGATAAACACTGACTCATATATAATAATTAGAGATGAGCAAATATATTCGTAAAGATTCGTTATCCGCACGAATATTTGCATATTCGTAAGTATTCGTTACTCGGCCGAGTAGGGTGTGAAATTTGTGGGTTTTTTTTAACTCCTCCCTGTATGTTTAGTGCCTATTTCTTAGCCAGTAAACATGCAGAGAAGCCTGGGGGACCTCCTGCCATGACCTACTACCTTTTCTACGTGTCTAGGAGTGATTGGCTGCCTGCATCAGGTGACGTGCTATTATATATATGCGTACGCCTGGGGCTCGGATCACACACCTTGTGGTTTTAGGAGAGGGAAAGAGTGTGCGTGTGATAGGGATAGCGAAAGCATACGAAATAGGAGAATATTCCTTTCAATTAGGCAGGGCAGATTGCCTGTACTGGCGCAGTAGGCCTTGGAGGTGCTGGCCTGCCCTGCCGCTAGCGTACTGTCGGAAAGGGTCTTTAGTGCTGCTGGGGGGATAATCACCAAAAAACGGACCCGCCTGTCGACTGACAGCGCCGACAGGCTGACGTTCATCAAGATGAACAAGTCGTGGATATCCCCCCCACTTCTTTTCCCCACCGCAGGAAAGCTGCTGAACACTTTTAGGGTGTATTGGATACACTGTTTTCTCATGTAGGCCCTCAACCATAATGTTTTCAAGGGTCTGCTCACCAGCAGGCCCTCAAACATAATGTTTTCAAGGGTCTGTTCACCAGCAGTCCCTCAACCATAATGTTTTCAAGGGTCTGCTCACCAGCAGGCCCTCAACCATAATGTTTTCAAGGGTCTGCTCACCACCAGGCCTTCAACCATAATGTTTTCAAGGGTCTGCTTACCAGCAGGCCCTCAACCATAATGTTTTCAAGGGTCTGTTCACCAGCAGGCCCTCAACCATAATGTTTTCAAGGGTCTGCTCACCAGCAGGCCCTCAACCATAATGTTTTCAAGGGTCTGTTCACCAGCAGGCCCTCAAACATAATGTTTTCAAGGGTCTGTTCACCAGCAGGCCCTCAACCATAATGTTTTAAGGGTCTGCTTACCAGCAGGCCCTCAACCATAATGTTTTCAAGGGTCTGTTCACCAGCAGGCCCTCAAACATAATGTTTTCAAGGGTCTGTTCACCAGCAGGTCCTCAACCATAATGTTTTCAAGAGTCTGTTCACCAGCAGGCCCTCAACCATAATGTTTTCAAGGGTCTGTTCACCAGCAGTCCCTCAGCCATAATGTTTTCAAGGGTCTGTTCACCAGCAGTCCCTCAACCATAATGTTTTCAAGGGTCTGTTCACCAGCAGGCCCTCAACCATAATGTTTTCAAGGGTCTGCTTACCAGCAGGCCCTCAACCATAATGTTTTCAAGGGTCTGTTCACCAGCAGTCCTCAACCATAATGTTTTCAAGGGTCTGTTCACCAGCAGGCCCTCAACCATAATGTTTTCAAGGGTCTGTTCACCAGCAGGCCCTCAACCTTAATGTTTTAAAGGGTCTGCTTACCAGCAGGCCCTCAAACCATAATGTTTTCAAGGGTCTGTTCACCAGCAGGCCCTCAACCATAATGTTTTCAAGGGTCTGTTCACCAGCAGTCCCTCAACCATAATGTTTTCAAGGGTCTGTTCACCAGCAGGCCCTCAACCATAATGTTTTCAAGGGTCTGTTCACCAGCAGGCCCTTAACCTTAATGTTTTAAAGGGTCTGCTTACCAGCAGGCCCTCAACCATAATGTTTTCAAGGGTCTGTTCACCAGCAGGCCCGCAACCATAATGTTTTCAAGGGTCTGTTCACCAGCAGGCCCTCAACCATAATGTTTTCAAGAGTCTGTTCACCAGCAGGCCCTCAACCATAATGTTTTAAAGGGTCTGCTTACCAGCAGGCCCTCAACCATAATGTTTTCAAGGGTCTGTTCACCAGCAGGCCCTCAACCATAATGTTTTCAAGGGTCTGCTCACCAGCAGGTCCTCAACCATAAAGTTTTCAATGGTCAGCTCACCAGCAGGCCATCATTCTTAATTTTTCATGGGTGTGTCTGATGCCCTCCTTTATGTGTAATAAAAGGTGTATCGGAGTGCCTGTTCCTTGTAATTTTTGGCAGTCTTGTCACTTTGTACATAGGCTTTATGAGTGTATGAGTCCCAGGACAAGAACAATTGTTCCACAATGTGAATGAGGCCCTCCTTTATACCCGTTGTATCGGAGTGCCTGTTCCGTGTTATTTTTGGCAGCACTTGCGCATTACATGCAAGTCAATATATGTTTCCTAACAATATTTCCTCACAGTATGTCAGGAAGGGGTAAAGGTTTAAAAAAACAATCAAAACACAGGTTTTAGAAGAATATCTTTAGTAACAATAATAACTTTTAATTTTTAACAAATAATAAATAAAAAACAAAAGAAAAAAATTACGCCGGCCTTTGGCGACATGCGGCCATCACTGCTTGCAGCTCTCGAAGCTCCAGCTGAAGGCCGCGAATTAGCCGGGAGGCAGCATGTGGCTTCGTTCCAAAACGCCGTAAGGCGGCCTCCACCTCAAAGTCAGTGGGGATATCTGTAGGGGTGGAAACAGTAATATAATTAGTATGATAGAGTAAGGGTGAATGCACACGATCAGGATTACGTGCGGATTTTACGTGCGGATTTGCGTGCGGAAAATCCGGTCCGTAGGTCATGTACATTATATTCTATGACAATTTGAAATTCTCAATGCACACGATGCAGATTTTTTTAGTGCGGATTTTGACCTGCGGTGCGGATTTTACAATCCGCAGCATGTCAGTTTATTTTTTTTTTCCTGTCCGGATTTCATGAGGATTTTCTCTATTCACTTGAAAAAAAAATCCGCACGCAAATCAGCACGCAAATCCGCACCAATTGGTGCGGATTTACCGCACAAATTTCACTGAGAACACCTGCGGATTTCAGTGCGGATTGTCCGCAGATAAATCCTGATCGT
>ONZH01028337.1:0-104172 GCA_900303285.1 Rhinella marina
CTACCGAGGGTACAGCAACCTTCGGCACTCCAGCTGCTGCAAAACTACAACTACCAGCATTCAAACTTACTGGGCTGTTCTAGTAGCTCCCACAGAAGTAAAAGTAGTATTCTGGGAGTTGTAGTTTAAAAACAGCTATAGTGCTGGAGGTTGCTCATCCCTGGTGTAGTGGATGGAGAAACAGTACTAAATTAATATGTCAGGTTCTGGGCAGTTCTCAAGGTCCTGTCACATATACCTGTTATTTTTGGAGAACTTAAAATGACAACTTTGTGTGAGCTTCATATCAGGTTTATGATAACCTATAATCACTGTTTTCTCATTTATATCTTTTTCTTGCAGCCATCTATACCTCAACACCGTGCTAGACCTTTCAACCTGGACAGAATGGAGGCAGCAGAGGCCAAGAAACGACGTTTGCCACTGAAACATCAGGCCATTTTCAGAGGGTTTTCATTTGTCACCTGGTAAACCCTCCACCAGCTCTAATGTCACCAGAGCAAGATGTCCTCCTGAGCTCCCGGCGAAGATCAATGGATGGAAAGAAGATTCAGGTATAAAGCTGGAAATAAGAATTGATCCTATACAGTATGAACTTGACATTATCATTAACATAATGATTCAATATTTAAGATTTACGAATGTGAAGCATCCATTTATGAGTAGTAAATTGTGTAAAATCACATGTAGAGAACAGTCTTTGTATATAATTCCACATCATATGTTCTACTGATTCATCCTGTGATGTAGGCCACAGTATGAAGACCCATAAAAATATCAGAGTGGACCTTGAAATAAAACCTGCGACTGGCACCAAAAGGTAACAAAACAACATCTTGAAGAATGAAGATACTCTTGACAGTGAAGACAAAGAACACCAAGGGATGCTTTGCAATCTGCACAGTTGGCAGTAAGTATAAGCGCGAGAACATCTGTGCTTAGTCTTAATCATAGGCATGTGTAAGGCTACTTTCACACTAGCGTTAGGTTCGTCTGGCAGGCTGTTCTGACAGCCTGCCGGATCCATACTAACGCTTGCACAAGTGTGCTTCCGGAAGTCCGGCTTGGCCCCATTTAATATAATGGGGACAGACGGTAGATGTGGCCACAGCACAACCAACATTCTGAGAAGCCGGCCGACAAATACTGCAGCATGCTGTGTTTTTTGTTTGGCTACCTCTCGGCTTGTTTGCCATGCTGCGGCTGTATCTCCCGCCCATCCCCATTATAGTAAAAGGGGCCAGGCAGGACTTCTGGCAGCACACTTGTGCAAGTGTTAATACGGATCTGGCAGACTGTTGCCCTGCGAGAACAGCCTGCTAGACAAACTTAACGCTAGTGTGAAAGTAGCCTAATTCACCGGTAACTGATCTTCTCAAATTCACAATAGCGCCACCTAGTGATGCTGTCTTGGGTTGGAGAAAGTCAAGAATACCCGGCTATTAAGGGGTGGAGGAGGCCGGATTTTTTTTTTTTAACCACATGCCTATGATCCTTTTAGACATGACCCACTATATATAGAGTTATACTCTGTATATAGTTTTTTTAAAGTTACCGGTAATAGGATTTCCTCTTGTCCATGACAGTGCTGTCCTAGATAAGGGTAAATAGGCGCGGTATGGCCGGCTATTAAGGGGTGGAGGAGGCCGGATCTTTTTTTTTTTTTTTCAGACTAACACCTGTCAACAGAGGACGCCAATGAACCCGGCAAGTAGACACCAGAAGACCAGCATGTCCATAAGTAAGTATAAGCAACATAACATCTTTTCTCCTTTCTAATCATTGGCATGTTGAATTCCACGATAGCGCCACCTTATGATGCTGTCTTGGATTGGAAAAAGTCAAGAATGGCATGCTATTAAATGTTGAAGGAGGCCAGATCTTTTTATTTCAGACTAACACCTGTCAACAGAAAATGCCAATGAACCCGGCAAGTAGACACCAGAAGACCAGCACATCCATAAATAAGTAAAAGCAACATATTTTCTTCTTTGTAATCATAGGCATGTTGTAATCACCGGTAACTGATCTCCTCAAATCCATGATAGCGCCACCTTGTGATGCTGTCTTGGATTGGAGAAAGTCAAGAATGGCCCGCTATTAAAGGGTGGAGGAAGTTGGATTTTTTTTAACCACATGCCTGTGATTATTTTAAACGTCATGCACTATATGTAGAGTTATACTCTGTGTATAGTTTTTTTTTTAAAGTTACCGGTAATAAGATTTCCTCTTGTCCATGACATTGCTGTCCTAGGTGAGGGGAAATAGGTGTGGAATGGCCGGCTATTAAGGGGTGGAGGAGGCCGGATTTTATTTTTTTTTTCAGACTAACACCTATCAACAGAGGTAGCAGTGTTACTAGCACAAGTAGATACCAGAAGACCAGCATATCCGTAAGTAACTATAAGCAACATAACGCTCTTCCCTTTCTAATAACAGACATGGCTTACTCTTAAGGGATGGAGGAGGCCAGATTTTTTTAACCAGATTTAATTTTGTTCATGACAGTGCTTGTCCTAAGGGAGAGGAAATAGGCGTGGAATGGGGTGTAAGAGGTCAGATCTTTTCACACTAAGGCTAAATTCACACATCTGTTGAGCATGGTCCATGAAACCCAGACCGGGCTCCTTCTGAGGGCAGGAGCGCACGGTGTCATTGGTTACTATGACGCCGTCCGCTTCGTGAGGCTGCCACTGTACAGTGATACACTGTACACACTCATATCGAGTGTATTACTGTACAGCGGCGCCCTCACAAAGCGCACGGCGTCATAGCAACCAATGACGCCGTGCGCTCCTGCCCTCAGAAGGAGCATGGTCCGAGTTTTTACGGACCATACTGCACAGACGTGTGAATTTAGCCGAACACCTAAGAACACCTGCAACACCTGTAATTGGCACTGGACTGAAAAAAACTAGATCTTCAAGAATAAAGGCCTGCGTGACAGTGAAGACCTACGACTCGAAGCACTTGGATCAATTGTAGCGTTGGGACAATGGACCCCCAGCAAATCTGTGGAAAAGTAAATCCCAACATCAATTAGACAAGCTAAGCCTTGTAGTTCCATACCAGCCATACTGCAGAGGTTGTCCCTGTAAATTTTAGGGTTTTGGTTCAATTCAACTAAATAATTACTATAATTACAGCCTGCAAATCAGTATACTCAGTCATTAGGCCTGATGAAGGGCTATAATAAAAGCCTGAAACGTTGCCTTAATACTGTCAACAATATGTCCGGCTGAGAAATAAAAGTCAACTTTATTCACTATTGCATATCTTGGAGTGTTGTCCATCATTTTATTTATCTGAAGAATTTTGGTCCAGGGGTGAAGTCAGGGCCATACCAGGACGCACACCCTACCAGCCAGTACAAAAAAAGAGTGCTGTAACCCCTCAACGCACAACTAAATAATTACTAGGCACACAAGATCATATTCAACAACATTGCCCCAGTTTAGTCTGAGGTGTGTGAAATAAACTTCTTTTAAACCCTCTAACAATGTATTTTGTGTATTCAGCTCCATTGTACAGATGTGTTAGTGTACATCTGCTGTATACTATATATGCTAGTAGTGGCGGGTCTCTGATATTGCTGCACTTATTTCAAGAATAGGCATCAACAATTATTTGCCAAGCAGGTGCTTGAAATATATCCACCAATTAAGAAAAACACCCACTGCCACTTGTAAAAGATACACATTTTATAATTATATTCTCAAGCATCCTTTTAATAACTTTGCAGTTTCTGCTATCTCATCCTTTAGAAATTTTTAGTGTGTAATGACACCTCCCAAACTGGTGACACCCAATTATCAATATATACAATTTTAAGAGTAATAAATGTGGAACAAAACAATTATGACAAAACACTCTTGCTACATTATGGGAAATCTAGATACTTACTTGTCAGAAAAGGTGATATCTGCATGTAATGCTGTCTACATGTACCCTTAACTTTAGGCCATATCTGAAATTTTTTCAAGCACGTTACCTGTTATGTGACAGCTCTTTGTAACACGTGCCCTTGTTACAAAGAGCTGTCACATAACAGGTAACGGCTTGAAAGAATTTCAGATATGGCCTAAAGTTAAGGGTACATGTAGACAGCGGAGACCTGTGCTTGGAGCCTTTAGCACACAGTATGTATTACATGCAGATGTATATGCAACAAATCTGTAGCACCGTGGCATGCGAATGGGGGCATTGGGGCTTTCTGTCCCGGGTGCCAGCTTATGTGGGCTGGTTTAAACACTACCCTGTTTTCTAGAATTAGCATATAAGTAAGGGAAGCAGAAAGGGAAGAAATCTCCCTCACTCTTCTAGCCGAAGTAATAGCGACTAGAAAGGCACTTTTGTAAGACAAATTTTTCATTAAAATAGACTCTAGTGGCTCAAAGAAGACCTGTAAAAGTCTAGAAGATAGTACTGTATTTAGATCCCACAGTGAAGACCTAGGTTAAAGTGAAGGATTTCACCTCATACATGACTTAATAAATCTTTTAACCCTTTAGTAAACTTCAAAACTTTCATAAAAAAGGAGCACTTAAAGGGGTTGTCTGCTTTATTTATATTGATGACCTATCCTTAGTGATGAGATGGCAGCACTCCCACGAGTGCGGACTTCTCTTCAAACAGCAGATCGGCAAGGGAATCAGGAGTCAGTCTCCGATATGATATTGATGACCTATCCTGAGGACAGGTCATCAATACTCAAAAAGTGGAAACCTCTTTAACACCGAGACCTGAACTTTTAGAGTACTTGGCCTAAGATCTTTATTAAGGCATTCTTGCAAGAAAATTTTGGACTAGATATCTATCTCCCTTTCCCCAAAACTTAAAAAGGCTTTCCAAACTCTAACATTAATGCCTGTTGTAACTTTTTTTCCTACTCGACTTAAAGGCTATGTACACCTTTGGACTAATTTTTTTATGATTGCATTTAACTTATTTTTGGCTAAAAATCATATTTTCAATTGGTCTTTATTAAAAATATTGAGCTGTTCAGTCACAAACGGTTAACTCTCAAGCTGGGTGACTGGTACTTTCACTTTCACTTTGTGCTAATCATAAACACTTATTTGAACCACAATCTTATCAGTAAGGTAAGGATTGAGCTTTAATGAGTGTTTATAAGGTCAGAGAGAAGAGATAAGCTGTCCATAAGACCCTGATATAACAGTTTTTTCTGGAAGGACTCACAGATCTGCTAGGGATAGTTTCCTGAGTCAGGTGAACAAGACCCTCATTGGACCAAAAGGATCACCTTTGCTCTCTCCTTCCTCACTTTCTTTATTACCCCGGGAATAGTACGCAGCATTGCGCAGGTAGCGCCACCAGCAGAGTCCATGACTGGCCATTAAAATCACTTGCGGGCTGCGCCCCCCGGCCTCAACCGTAACCCTATTCTCAGTGTATCCTCAATGTACCTAGGGCTTATTTTTGGAGTAGGGCTTAGATTTTAAGCCTACTCCAAAATCAGGGCAAAATAGCACTAGGGCTTATTATCAGGGTAGGTCTTATTTTCGGGGAAACAGGGTATATACAGAGTGAGTGGGGCAAAATGAAATATATACAAAGTGAGTGGGGCAAAATGAAATATATAGAGTGAGAAAGAGGGGGCAAAATGAAATATATACAGAGTGAGTGGGGGCAAAATTAAATATAACAGAGTGAGGGGGGCAAAATAAATATATACAGAGTGAGGGGGCAAAATTAAATATATACAGAGTGAGGGTGGCAAAATGAAATATATACAGAGTGAGTGGGGGCAAGTGAAATATTACAGAGTGAGGGGGCAAAATGAAATATATACAGAGTGAGTGGGGGCAAAATGAAATATTACAGAGTGAGGGGGGCAAAAATGAAATATATACAGATGAGAAATGAAATATATACAGAGTAGAGGGGGCAAAATGAAATATATACAGAGTGAGTGGGGGCAAAATGAAATATATACAGAGTGAGAGGGGGGAAAATGAAATATATACAGAGTGAGTGGGGGCAAAATGAAATATATACAGAGTGAGAGGGGGCAAAATGAAATATATACTGAGTGAGAAAGGGGCAAATGAAATATATACAGAGTGAGTGGGGGCAAATGAAATATATACAAGAGTGAGTGGGGCAAAAATGAAATATATACAGAGTGAGTGGGGCAAAATGAAATATATACAGAGTGAGAGGGGCAAAATGAAATATATACAGAGTGAGTGGGGGCAAAAATGAAAATACAGGTGAGTGGGGGCAAAATGAAATATTATACAGAGTGAGAGGGGCAAAATGAAATGAGTGAGGGGGCAATATATACAGAGTGAGTGGGGCAAAATAAATATATACAAGTGAGTGGGGGCAAAATAAAAATATATACAAGGTGAGTGGGGGCAAAATTAAATATATACATGGTGAGAGGGGGCAAAATGAAATATATACAGAGTGAGTGGGGGGCAAAATGAAATATATACAGAGTGTGTGGGGCAAAAAATGAAATATATACAGAGTGAGTGGGTGCAAAATGAAATATATACAGAGTGAGTGGGTGCAAAATGAAATATAAAACAGAGTGAGTGGGGGCAAAATGAAATATATACAGAGTGTGTGGGGCAAAAATGAAATATATACAGAGTGAGTGGGTGCAAAATGAAATATAAACAGAGTGAGTGGGGGCAAAATGAAATATATACAGAGTGAGTGGGGGCAAAATGAAATATATACAGAGTGAGTGGGGGCAAAATGAAATATATACAGAGTGAAAGGGGCAAAATGAAATATATACAGAGTAAGGGGGGCAAAATGAAATATATACAGAGTGAGAGGGGGCAAAATGAAATATATACAGAGTGGGAGGGGGCAAAATGAAATATATACAGAATGAGAGGGGGCAAAATGAAATATATAGAGAGTGAGTGGGGGCAAAATAAAATATATACAGAGTGAGTGGGTGCAAAATGAAATATATACAGAGTGAGAGGGGGCAAAATGAAATATATACAGAGTGAGTGGAGGCAAAATGAAATATATACAGAGTGAGTGGGGGAAAAATGAAATATATACATGGTCAGAGGGGGCAAAATGATATATATAAAGAGTGAGAAGGGGCAAAATGAAATATATACAGAGTGAGTGGGGGCAAAATGAAATATATACAGAGTGAGTGGGGGCAAAATGAAATATATACAGAGTGAGAGGGGGCAAAATGAAAATATATACAGAGTGAGTGGAGGCAAAATAAAATATATACAGAGTGAGTGGAGGCAAAATGAAATATATACAGAGTGAGTAGGGGCAAAATGAAATATATACATGGTGAGAGGGGGCAAAATGAAATATATACAGAGTGAGAGGGGGCAAAATGAAATATATACAGAGTGAGTGGGGGCAAAATGAAATATATACAGAGTGAGTGGGTGCAGAATGAAATATACACAGAGTGAGAGGGGGCAAAATGAAATATATAAAAAGTGAGAGGGGGCAAAATGAAATATATACAGAGTGAGTGGGGGCAAAATGAAAATATATACAGAGTGAGAGGGGCAAAATGAAATATAGAAAGAGTGAGAAAGGGGGCAAAATGAAATATATACAGAGTGAGAGGGGGCAAATGAAATATATAAAAGTGAGAGGGGCAAAATGAAATATATACAGAGTGAGGGGCAAATGAAATATATACAAAGTGAGAGGGAGCAAGATGAAATACATATAGAGTGAGTGGGGCAAAATTAAATATATACAGAGTGAGTGGAGTCAAAATGAAATATATACAGAGTGAGAGGAGGCAAAATGAAATATATACAGAGTGAGAGGGAGGCAAAATGAAATATATACAAAGTGAGTGGAGGCAAAATGAAATATATACAGAGTGAGAGGGGGGCAAAATGAAATATATACAGAGTGCGTGGGGGCAAAATGAAATATATACAGAGTGAGAGGGGCAAAATTAAATATATACATAGTGAGAGGGGCAAAAATGAAATATATACAGAGTGAGTGGGGGCAAAATGAAATATATACAGAGTGAGTGGGGTGCAAAATGAAATATATACAGAAGTGAGAGGGGGCAAAATGAAATATATAAAAAGTGAGAGGGGGGCAAAATGAATATATACAGAGTGAGTGGGGGCAAAATGAAATATATTACAGAGTGAGAGGGGGCAAAATGAAATATATAAAAAGTGAGAGGGGGCAAAATGAATATTATAAAAAGTGAGAGGGGGCAAAATGAAATATATACAGAGTGAGTGGGGGGTAAAATGAAAATATATACAGAGTGAGAGGGGGCAAAATGAAATATATACAGAGTGAGAGGGGGCAAAATGAAATATATACAGAGTGAGTGGGGGCAAAATGAAATATATACAGAGTGAGAGGGGGCAAAAATGAATATATACTGAGTGAGAGGGGGCAAAATGAAATATATATAGAGTGAGTGGGAGCAAAATGAATATATACAGAGTGAGAGGGGCAAAATGAAATATATACTGAGTGAGAGGGGGCAAAATGAAATATATACAGAATGAGAAAGAGGGGCAAAATGAAAATATACAGAGTGAGTGGGTGCAAAATTAAATATATACAGAATGAGAAAGAGGGGCAAAATGAAATATATACAAAGTGAGAGGGAGCAAGATGAAATACATATAGAGTGAGTGGGGGCAAAATGAAATATATACAGAGTGAGGAAGAGGGGGCAAAATGAAATATATACAGAGTGCGGGAGGCAAAATGAAATATATACAGAGTGAGAGAGGGGGCAAAATGAAATATATAGAGTGAGACTTCAAGGGCCACATCCTGATTTTCACTGACAAGTATAGGACGTTTTACTTGTTTTGCGGAGCCATAAAACGAAAAGGGCCCCATAGAAGTGAATAGGTCTGCATCTAATCGCAAAAAAAACGATCCACATTTTTGCAGACAGCATAGGGCTGCCTAAATCCCATCATAGTTCCGGACCTGACCACCAGGTGACAGGCATGGGAAATAGACAGCGGCTGTAGAGTTGCTATTTTCCATGCCTGGTGAGGACCAGGACCCTATCCTGCATGAAGTTTACACAGCTCCTGTAGAGTCAGCTATTTCCCATACTTGGTAAGGACCATGTCCTATCAGCTCCTGTGGAGTCCTATTTCCCATGGCTAGTGAGGACCAGGTCCTTATCCTGAATGGAGTTAGACACAACCATTTGCTTAGCCTCGGTCTGCTCCTGTAAGCAAATCTTCCTGTCATTAGCTGTCTCTGATGGACGTCTGCAGAACTAATAGCATTGGGAGCTGCCTTTCCGGTGTTCTGTGATTTGTCAGCCAGAATGTAAGGGGCGGGGATAAAGTTTTGTTGTGGGTGAGGCGTGCAGGAGGTGTGCGCTGGACGTCATGGTACGGGGCGCGGTGGTAGCGGACGCTGTGTGCGACATTTACAGGTTGCGTTCATTAGGAGGCGCTTGTGTTGCCTCTGCATTCTGCTAAAGACATGAAGGGCGCCTAATGGTGGCCATAGCTGGATAGGGACGTTACATAAAGCGAGTGCGGAGATGCTGCTGGATTTTCAGGTCACTTTTAACCTCCATAGAGATGTCTTGCCTTGGGTTTCGATTCAAGGAAGTCCAGGTAATATCCGTCTTGTTTTAATATCTTTTCTTTTACTTTCATTTCTGTAGTGCTGGTGTCTGTAAGGTTTTGTAATGCTGTTTGATTACTATTACACATGCTGTGTTTGTCGTCTGGGACCCCCCCAGTGTCCCCTAGAAGGAGGCTGCTGGTACCCACCATTGCAGTGAATGTCTTCTGGGTGGATGTGGACGCCTGATCTATGTGTATGACCTCTCATTATGATTATTACTGTGTATGTGGTCATTATTGTACCCATAGGGGCTGAAAAGCACAAAAAAGTATATTTTATGGTTTGTAATCGAGATGAATGCAAACAACAGTGCATGGATTAGCAGTAGTGTTGAGTGAACTTGTCCCTTCAAGTTCGGCGTACAAGGTTTGGGTTATCTAAGAATTCCGACTTATGGTCCATGGTAGCAGAATCCATAATGGAATTCTTAGATAACCTGAACCTTATACGCCAAACTTGAAAACACAAGTTCGCTCATCCATAATTAGCAGAAGAAAAAATGAAAGCTGTGTTAAAGGGTTGACTGGCAAATATATTTTGTAAAAAAAGCTCAGAATTATTTTTAAAAACCTAATATGTCAGTAATTCGCCTGCTGCTTTCGGGTGCCCAATCATTATCTGTACTCCCTGGTCCCACTAGGCACATAAATGTGATTTCTACCGGGCAGACAACCCCTGTAGGGTAGATTCACACACAGGTTTTTAGAAATGTTTTTCAGCCCTTTTTGCCTTTTTTAGTATTTTCTAGTTTTTGGTGCAGGATTTGTTGAAAAAATGCCAGCTCCAGTGGTTAGCTGAGAGTCTATGGAGAATATGGAAGTGTTTTATGTCTCTGGCTTTAAAAAAAACATTTTTTCCCATCTACTTCGCTATATATATATATATATATATATATATATATATATATATATCTCTGGGGAAAAAAATTGGCATTAATGTATTTGTTTTAAGGGGCCATCCTATGACATCCAGAGTATAGGGGGATAAGTGTCTAATCGTGGGGGTCTGAGTGAATGGAGCTACTGACCTGCATGTGTGTCTGACACTCGCTATCTCCAGCAGTCCCATAGAACTGAATGGAGTGGTGGACATGCGTGTGTGTCGGCCGCTCCATTCAAATAATAGAACAAGGACCCCCACACTAGTGATTCCCCCAATTCTCTGAAACATCCTTGATTGTTTTGGTAAAGTATGCATGTTCTTATAATGTTGAGTGGGAAATAAGGAACAGCCGGGCACCTCCTGAGCCTCCAGAGGGTATAAAAGATCAGACGTGCTAAAATAATCGCCCGTCCTTCCTGCCCCTATGGGCTGTGTAGTTCTTGTCACACGGCAGCCGCCATACTGCTGTGTCATGTGACCATCCCCTTACAGTGGTGGTAGATCTATGTAAAGTGTATGGCCATCCTCTCTCTAATGATTTGTACTGACAGCATTATGTGAGTATGAATCAGCAGAGTTGAGGTCAGGCAGGAACACACAGCATTATAAGTCATTAGGATTCTGTGGCTCCATGTCATAGGAGCAGAATTCAGGGTGGGAAATACCTCCGACACACAGAGAATATTTCTCACACAATACGCTCATGTGAAATTGGCCTATCTCTGGTTTGAAGGCACTGTCCAAGAATATTCTATTTCTACCTGTCAGAAAAGGGACATCCTTGAGGTCTGTGACCTGGGATCATGTGATTTTCAGTAGAATGAAGGGTATGTGCTGGAGTACTGGGCGCTGAGCGTCACTTGAATATATCAGGGCAGATTACTAAACTACATTCTGCTGTAACGTGCCAAAAACTGGTGTGCATGCTTTTCCCAAAATGTGTGATCTTTTACTGCTTTCCTGAATTTGCAGCCTGAAGGGCAGCTTCTCCCCACACCACGAGGATGGGCAGAATATACTCCACTTGCTACACTGGGTTTCACAACTAGTTTTAGTTCTGGGTTGCTCATATCTGAAGTCTTCGAAAACCCTCCTGTGTATTAGAACCACTGGGAGTCATTTATTAAACTGGTGTAAAGTAGAACTGGCTTAGTTGCCCAGAGCAACCAGATTCCACCTTTCATTTTTCATAGCTCCATTGGAAAATGAAAGGTGGAATCTGATTGGTTGCTATGGGGTTTGTCTACTTCTGGCCTCATCAGTATGCACTGGCTTGCATAAATTTCCCTCCGTAGTGTTAGGGACTGTTGTTTTAGTCCGCATCCGATCCGCATTTAGTCCGATGTAGGTTGGATGCAGACCCATTCACGTCAATGGAGCTGTAAAAGATGTGGACAACACACAGTCTGCATCCGTATGTCAGTTCCGAGGCCCAGCAAAATAGAACATGTCCTATACTTGTCTGCAATACGGACAAGGATAGGACAGTTCTATTATAGGCTGGACGTTCCACAATTTGTGTGCCACATAACAGGCGACGGTTGTGTGCATAAACCCTTGGTACTATTTACCTCTTGTGGCTTTTAATACACAAGCAGTTTGTGGTATTTTGGCTCCTGGGTGGTCTCGGGTATAGCCTTTGGGTTTCTATACACGCTGGTAACCTTACTAATTACAGTATTAGTCAATGTAAAATTTGGTTTAATTCCCAAACCTAATTTTAGGAATAATCCTGCCCAAATTTTTTACCACATAAAAGGTGTATCACTGCATAAAAAGTATTGTAACGCTGGTCTGAATATGCCAATCCACTGAAAGAGAATTTCAGATGATTAAACAGTGGTCTTCTTACTAACCGCAAAACCCCTCAGTCCATGTACTGAATAGTCTGCTCTGTCCTTGTGAACAATGCCCTCTTTGTCTTCTAATTACATGTAGAATCATCTCCGCTTTGCCGTCTTCAGAATGATGCAGATTTTTTTTTTAATTTGTCTCATGTAATTGAGCCCTGGATATATCTGACTTTATAGTGGAGAGTTGCCAGGCGTGGATCTCGGCTCTTCATTCCTTCACCCGGGGCAAATATGCAGCTAGGCGCCTGTCTATCCCACACCCCCATTCTCCCAAGCCATACCAAGTTCACCAATTTTTTTTCCCTGCATAATAGGACTTCAGCACTATTTCATTTCTTGAATGGTGCAATGCAGAAATAAAAGGTGTAAGAAAATGATTAGGGAGGAAAAATAAATAAATATAATAATATATAATCTCTGAATGCCCAAGTTAATGTGGCTGATATACTTGGTGCATCTTGGACTGTCTGCCTAGTCTAGTTTCTACCACCTATTGGCTTAGTTTCTGTTGAAAATATGTCAACGTGCCTTGAAAATCTGTCACAATGCACCAAGGATTCTGTCCACCAAAATTTTATACCAACTGTGGGTTGGTGTAATAATCTGTGCCCAAACCATGGATTTCAGCTTCATGAAGGTATCTAAAAATTAGACAAATGTTGGCCGCGCACACATTCTAGTTTAAAACCAGGATGTCGGCAAAAGTATTAATTTTTTTACCACATCTAAAATGAGTTGCGCAAGAATCTTGGCACAAAAAAGTGGCATACTTATGATAGTAAATGTGGGCTACTGAGTGTATATATGTGTATGTCTATCCAGTGTTTATTTCAATATATGCATTGAAAATAGTATCTTTATATATACTTACACATGGGGTTTTGCACTCACTTACACAGCCATGGACACAGGTTCAGAGGAAGATGAGTTAGGAGTCAGCGGTAGCATTCAGCACAGAGCAAAGATGTATAGTAAAAATATTGTGGTTCCGTGTTAGCCAAAAAAATCTGTGTGATGTTAAACCATGTCAAAAAGTGTTATAGAATTTTATTGACTAACCAGAAAATAATGGGGCAGATCTATCAAAACTGGTGCAAAGGAAAACTGTTTTCGGCTACTTTCACATCTCCGGCAGCGATTCCGACAGACTGTTCCAGCAGAGAAGTACCTGCCTGAATTCTCCAAATCTGGCACTGCCAGATGCAAACAGAATGCCTACTGGCCCCATTAGGTATAATGGAGTCTGGTGGAGATCCAGACGCGTTCTGGCAAAAATGCTGAGAATCGGCCAGACAGTGCATGCTTTGGCTTGTGTCCGGCCAATTCTCATTGGCTAACCAGTAACACAGAATAAAGGTAACACACTTTTGTCTTTTTTTAACACAAAAGTATTTAACATCTGTAACACATTGTCAGGAAAGGTACTGAAGGGGGTGTATATCTCACCTAGTCTGCTTAGATTGGTGAAATAAAAGAATCCAGAAAACCTGGGTTGCCTCATCGATTTGCTGAGGTCTTTTGTAAGGTTACCGGACTGGATTTTTTTATAAAATGGCAGATAGGATTGCTAGTGGGACCTGCCGTTTCCTCCTTACTCCAGTACAACTTTCCCATAGCCCAGGGGCAACTCCTGGGGCTCATCACTGGGGAATAAATACATTTGAAGGCTCAGTAGGGGCTATTTATCAAGGCACTTGCAACTATTTTAGCCATAAAAATAGGTCTCCTTTTTCGCCAGCTGTGACAATATTAAGTTTTCAACAGTTGGGCAAGACGGGGGAGTGTCGGGGGCCGGGCCAGGAAACAAGTGTACATGTTGGTGAAAAATGGCTGGTGTAGTTTTTCTACTAGGTGCAAACGCCTCTTCATAAATTAATCTTAACCTCCAGCTGGGAAAGGGGAAACAAAGACCGACTTTTTTACTTTGTAAATGTGCCCTAGTGAGTGTCAGAGCCTGAGAAGCTGCAAATGCTTGCTCTGAGAAGCCTGAACTCCTGTGTTTAGTTAGTGCCCAGGCTGGCAGGTATTTTTTTGCCGTTTTATGTGAATTGCTCAAAGTGACTACTCAACTTTGATGCCACTGTGTTGTTTTGAACCAAATAAACCTAATTTGGAGTTTTAAACCTCTGAAGCCCGCTGATTTTGTCATTGCCAACCCTGTCCACACATGCAAATCCCAACAGTTTCAAGAGCAGGGAGGAAGACAGAAGTGATGTGAGGGTGCAGAGACTGCAGCAGGGACGTAATGGTAGACATCAGAGGAGAAATGCTATGAAGGACGACCAGGACGTGATTCTTTCCGTGTGTACACGCTGTCTGCTTAAGAAATATAATGCAGCAGCTGATCTACACACTTACAGATCATAGACATGTAAGTGATCCTCACAGCTACCCATCAGTATATATATTTTTTTTAAACTAACAGTCACACTGTTTGACCAAGCTGGCACCCCTGCTACCCTTCTTTACTGCACCTGGGGCACATGCACTGCTTGCACCCCCGTATCTACACCCTTGGATCTTGGAGGAAGTGCCTGCAGTATATACACATGCATATCCACCAATGCATACACTGACGACAGTTAAAAAGTGCCTGTCTGACAGCAAGGACCATTTTTGTGTGTGTTGTCCGCAAAACGGACAATAGGGCAAGTTCTATAATTTGCCAGACGGATACGGATAGCACACAGATGACATCCTTTTGCTGTCCACATGTTTTGCAGCCCCATAGGAAAAAATGTGGATTGGACGCGGATTGAAATTGTCATGTGAATTCAACCCTAATGGAGGTTGAGTAGAGAGAAATGCCTGTATTAGCCCATATTCTTAAGATTCTGTTTTCCTTACTCTTCTGCTCTTTGCTCCAACACGTACCTATCCAGCAGAAATTATATGGTTGTGATTTACATTATGTAGTTTTTTTGTAATGGTTACAGTTTTGGAAAAACATTCCTGTGTAATATCACGGATTAACCTTATCACGCACACTCCATGTTTGTTCACTTACTGTTGGCCATAGTCCTGCAAACATAGAAAGTATGAAGAGAAATAACTTCTGCAAATGGGAAATTCCACTCTGTGGTGTGAAAGGGCTTTCTATTTTCTCTTCTCTTTACAGCATCGCGTGAGTCATTCATATTTCCCCTTCCTTATAGTCCTGTCATTGACATACCTATTTTCTTAGTACCATTTAGGCTATATTCACCTAATGGAGACACAACACTGTGCCAGATCTGTTGTAGATCACATACAACCGGCCCCGTGGTGCAACCTATTGACTTATAATGCATTATGTCATGGTTTCAGCCATTTTTGAGTGAAGTACAGAAAGTACAGGGGAAGTACAACTGAGCATCTGATCATAATAGGAAGACACATAGATATATCACCTATAGGCATCTATGAGGGGGGTAGCTACTATGGAAGTAGGGGTATCGGCTCATACTGGCCCGGACTCAGGAAGGGGCCGGGGTGGAAAAATAGGTTTATTTTCTGGGCCCAGGGAGCAGTGTCTTCTTCTTCAGTCCTGGCAGTGCACAGCTTCAGGACGGGATGTAGTGTGCGTAACGGGCCCTGTTCAAAAATTTACTGTGGGGCCCAGTCAGTTCTAGTTACGCCACTGACACTGCTTATTAATGAAAAGCTCTAGTTTATTCTGAGTACCATCCATATCTGGTAAACGCCAAGAACATTAAATGGGCCATTTACTGTTAGAATTTGATACGTGTAAATAACCACTCTATACTTGCTAACTCAAAATTTTACCATTTTCAGTTTCTGATACCTTAGAGAAGACCTCAAGAACATTAAGGATAATTAATGTAGAGAGAGATGGAAACGTCTTGTATACTTGGAAGGTATTTTTAAGTCATTTTCTATGGTTTTTTTTTCTATCTTTATGCATACACAACGATATTTCTTGTACACCAAAATGTCATTAACTTGTTCCCAACATCAGCCGTATGTCTGGATGTTGTTTCTTTAACGATGGAGCCTGCTCCAGAGCAGAGGTAGCGCCATAGCCACTGGGTGCCTGCTGTTTCATACAGCAGACACCCGCAGCTAATGGCTGTGATCGGCGGTAATGCCAGCCGTGGACATTGAACCCCTCAGTTGCCTTGGTGAAATGTGACCTGATTGGAATCAGGAAGTAATTTTTCCCCTAAAATGAGGAAAATTGGCTTCTAAATCACAGGGGTTTTTTTGCCTTCCTCTGGATCAACTTGCAGGATAACAGGCCGAACTGGATGGACAGATGTTTGTTTGTTTTTAGCCTTATATACTATTGGGGTCATTTATCAAACTAGTGTAAAGTAGAACTGGCTTAGTTTCCCATAGCAACCAATCGGATTCCACCTTTCATTTTCACATGAGCTGTCCAAAATAAGGGTGGAATCTGGTTGGTATGGGCAATTAAGGCTACTTCCACACTTGCGGTGCGGGGCTCCGGCAGGCTGTACCGGTGGGTGAACAGCCTACCGGATCCGTGCTACCGCAAGTGCACGCGTGGGGCCGGAACTGCTCTATGGCCCCATTCACTGTAATACAACATGTATTTTTGTTCCGGTTGCCTCTCAGCAGGAGTCCTGGCTCCACACGTGCACTTGCGGTAGCACGGATCCGGCGGGCTGTTCACCCACTGGAACAGCCTGCCGGAGCCCCGCACCGCAAGTATGGAAGTAGCCTAAGCCAGTTCTACTTTACACCAGTTTGATAAATGATCCCATATGTTACCATGTCAGCCATCCCTAAAGAGGGACTTTGGTCAAAACTAGCTTAGGACTTGAGGGGCTGGTGCATTCTGTGTTCTTTTAATCCCTTTAATAGACCATCTCCTTAGGATCTTGACTAGGTACATATCACACATTGGGGGAAATTTATCATAGACCAGCGTTTTATGTCTGTCTATGATATGCCCTGCCCTGCTGTGCGTCTAAACAGAATTCTATGGCTGCTCAGAACTGCCATAGATTTCTGTCTTCCTTTATGCCAGATACCTCGTGTGAATGAAGATAAATGTGCTGGGTTAACAGTATTTAATTATTTGAAGGGGATGCTATATAAAGTGAAGTAAAATGTTCATTTTTTTTTTTTTATTTTTTTTTTTACAGGGGGTAGAGGGTTTCACAAATGTCGGCCTATATGATGCTTTTGCCAAACAAAATGAGGTAAGAGCGTAATCCCAAAACTATGTGTTACATGGTCTTTTAAATCTGCCTGTCAGTCTTGTATTTATGGTAGTACCTGCTTTACTCAACCATGTTGTGACACCAAAATGTATTCTAGTGTAAAGTAAAAACACTCATCAACAGTGAAACTGCAACACCATGAAGGACAAGCTGTAAGGTTATGCAAATCAAGGAAGTTGCAGGTGTCATTAAGATCTGCAGATGATCACACTTTCAAGCACCTAGCTCTAATCTGTGGGAGGGGCAAAAAAGCCAGATAGAAAGCAACGTTTTTTTAGCCACATGAAACTTCAAAAATAAAGTTGTGCAGGATGACTGTGCCAGTCATCGCCACTTGTCACCAACTGATAGGGACAGAATCCTTGAACTGAGACACCTTCTTTTATCCGTTGGATTGCTATGTGCCTAGACTGAGGTGTCGGCACCATTCAACTTTGCCTATCCCAATTGTTGGGAGAACAACAAACTGGAATGACAGAAAAAGGTGCACAGAAGAGAACCTCTACATGGACGGATTAGAAGAGTGGTTCGTAATTATCCATTCTGTAATTCAAGTGAAATTGGACTTCACGTCCCAAGACTTGGGAGGCAAACATTGTCTACAGAAACCATCAGAATCAGACATTCAGCTTATAGGTGTTCCATTGACCTCACACCACCACTCTGAACGGCTATTGTGGTGCATAGCAGGACGACAGTGGAGGCTGGAATGGAGGTCTATCCTCTTCAGTGATGAGTTCTGCTTTTGTCTCGGACACAATGATTGTCAGCCGCAAAGAGGCCTTTACAAGGGAGATTCACACCAGTCCTAGTCCTGGGATTATGGTGTGGGGTGGCATAATGAATGGTAGCTGGACCCCTCTTGTTTTCCTTTCAGGTACACTAACAATTCGGCGTTATATTGATTTGGTTGTGGAACAATGCTAAGCTTCATGTTGCTTGGGCTACTGTGAGCAGCCTATGTGGCCTAAACATGCTACTATGTCCTGCACCATTTTTGGACTTGTCTCCCATTGAGCACATCTAGGACATCATTGGTTGGCATTTGCAAAGGGAGCTGCCAGCAGCGGATCTTGATCCATGTTTCTGTGTCCAAGTGCATTCAGTGTGGCAGAACATTCCACAGGCAACCGTTAAAGGCTATGTACCCCTTTTAGGGCAATTTTTTAATTATTGCATTGTACTCATTTTGAGCTAAAAATATTTTTTTAATTGATCTTTATTAAAAAATGGTTTCCTTTTTTGTGTACAGAGCAGAGATGCTGTAGTAGCACCCTTTGGATTTTCTGTCTTTTCCATCTGACCAGGAGCTCTGACGGGCTCCTTATCTCTGCTCTCCGACCTTGTAAACACTCATTATAGCTGAGTTCTTATCTTACTCGTAAGAATGCGGCTTAAATAAGTGTTTATGACCTCTCGGTAATTTAGAGATAAGATTTATTAGGTGACCGGCACAAAGTGAAAGTATCAGTCGCACAACTAGAAAACCAGTTAAACCTTTGTGACAGACCGGCTCAATATTTTTAATAGAGGCCAATTGAAAAAATTATTTTTAACCAACAATGAGTAACGTGAATAAAAAAAGTTGCCTTTGAAGGTGTACATAGCCTTTAAAGGGGTATTCTCATTTTAGACAATGGGGGCATATCGCTAGGATATGCCCCCATT
This sequence comes from Rhinella marina, assembly GCA_900303285.1. Classification (NCBI taxonomy): domain Eukaryota; kingdom Metazoa; phylum Chordata; class Amphibia; order Anura; family Bufonidae; genus Rhinella; species Rhinella marina. Next base: position 19,205 of record ONZH01028337.1, read on the forward strand.
GTCTTATAGGTGCGGGTCCCACCGCTGGGACCCGCACCTATATCCAGAACGGAGCGGGGAGCGCTGCGCCTGGAGGACCCCAGGTTTCCGGGGGTCCGGCCACCACCAGGCGCAGCTCCCCGCGCCGCTCATAGAAATGAATGGGAGCCGGGCCGTGCATGCGCGGTGCGCTCCCATTCATTTCTATGGAGCTGACGGAAGTAGCCGAGCCAGCGCTCGGCTATTTTCGGCGGCCCCATAGAAATGAATGGAGGGCGGCTGCGCATGCGCAGTGCGCCCTCATTCACTTCGGGGGCTTCGTTCTGGAAATAGGTGCGGGTCCCAGCGGTGGGACCCGCACCTATAAGACAATGGGGGCATATCCTAGCGATATGCCCCCATTGTCTAAAATGAGAATAACGCTTTAATCTCATTGATAGCATGCCAAGGAGTGTAAGTGTGTATTTTTGCTTAGGGTACTTATACTTGATAAAGAATAAATCGAGATCTTTTTAATATTTTGTTTCCATTTTGTTATCATTTGCATATCACTAGCATGTCTATTGATCCAATGAGTTCCATAATTCCACAACTATTTGTTCTCGGTATTGCAATTTCAGTGTTGAGAAGTGCAGTTTCCTGTTGAGTGATATTTAACATCTTGAGTATACTCCTTTTTAGGTTAGAATCTAAATGTTAGAGAAATGCATGATGGGAGATTTCTGGTGTAAGGGGAAACTAGCTTAATTACCCATAGCAACCAATCAGATTCAACCTTTAATTTTCCAAAGGAGCTCTGTAAAATGAAAGGTGAAATCTGATTGGTTGCTATGGGCAACTGAGCCTGTTTTCCTTTACACCAGTTTAATAAATCTTCCCCATGGGGGGGATTTATGAAAGTGCCTAAAAAAAAATGTTTCCCATAGCAACCAATCATCGTACAGCTTTCATTTACCAATAAGAATGGTCTGCAATGCAACACTGTTTGCCACAATGTTACCCCAATCCTATAAATGAATACATATAAATGCAATGCAATCTGCAGGGAGCATGTTATAGAGCAGGAGAAGCTGAGCAGAGTGATATATAGGTTAGTGGAAATTTTTTTTTTTTTTTTTTGCATGTTTATCTTTGCTCTTTCTAGCAACTATCAGGAGGGAGGTGTTATCAGTGATTGATAGCATTGTGTGTATAAGTGAGCATACAGAGATGGCTGTCAGTCACTGATAACTCCTCCCTCCTGTACTGATAGGAAGTGAAAAAAGCAAAGATATAAATTACACAGTTTACTGAATCTTTTCCCACAAATCTATGAATCAATCCGCTTGTCTTCTTCTGCTCTATAACTTTGTGCATAACGTAGGATAACTGGCTTACAGCTAATGGATGAAATAATATCCTAACCTTGTGTATATAAGTCACTGGTGATATTAATATATTTATCATCCAGCATTAGTAAAACAGTCTCATAACTAAAATGTGTTTGGAAATAGTTCTTGTGTTAAGAATCATCAAGTGGCAATTATTTTGGCAGCAAAATCCCGTATGAATGTTTTAATTTTTTTAGAATTTTCCAGTGGTAGTATAAAACTTTTACTTCTCCTAATAATAAGAAACCTCATTGAGCATCGTCCTTCTGAATGATGGAGCTAAGGCTACTTTCACACTAGCGGCAGCACAGATCCGGCACCTAAAGGGTGCCGACGGATCCGTACTGCCGCTGATACATGTGTGGAGCCGGAGCAGCGCTCCGGCCCCACACATGTACACACACATGGGAACAAGACAGACATGCAGACATACACACATACATACTCCAGGGACGCCGGCAGAACGTCTTCAGGCGCCTCCCGCGCAGTGATGACGATTCCCCACAGCGCCCTCTGCTGGGCGCAGTGGGGAAATGTCATAGCTGCGCGCAGGAGGCGCGTGAAGACATGCTGCCGGCATCCCTGGAGTATGTATGTATGTATGTATGTATGTCTGTATCTATGTATGTAGCCGGATCCGGAATGATCCCCCATTGCAAATCAATGGAGGACAGATCCGGATTACTGGTGTGTCCAAACCAAACGGATCCGTCCCCATTGACTTGCATTGGGGGTCATTCCAGATCCGTCTTGGTGCGGATGCCTGGACCGGAGAGCAAACCGCAGCATGCTGCGGTTTGTTCTCCGGTCTGAAGACGGAACGGAATGCTTTCAGGAGCATTCCGTTGTCTTCAGTTCAGTTTTGTCCCCATTGACAATGAATGGGGACAAAACTGAAGCGTTTTTTTCCGGTATTGAGCCCCTATGACGGAACTCAATACCGGAATTTAAAAACGCTAGTGTGAAAGTAGCTTACGACTGATATACTTCGCTGTTTTGTATTTCATAGCATTGTCAAGCATCAAAAGAGCCTCTTTTCTCTTCACAGCTGTTGTATTCTTTTGATAGTGAAATTAATATTATCAGTGCTTCAGTGAACAGTGAGAGAACTTTACTTGGTAAGTTGTTTCTACAGCATTGTAGCTTTTTTCAGTGTTGTGATGTTGCCTATGAGGCTTGAGATGGCAACATTGTATCACCATGCCAAATGTAAGCCTGTGTTCTAAAGGTGGTTATTGCATTGTACCCATTTTGAGGCAGAAATAATTTTTTTCAATTGGTCTTTATACAACATTTTTGAACCACTGTCTCTGTGCGGCCTTGAGTCTAGTAGCAGGCTCTGAATTTTCACTCTGTTCTGTTAGGCAGCCTTATCTCTGATCTCTGACATTGTAAACGCTCATTTTAGCTCAATTCTTATCTAACTCTTAAGAATGTGGCTAAGGCTACTTTCACACTAGCGGCAGTCCTGATCCGGCAGGTGAAGGGTGCCGTCGCATCCGGACTGCCGCAAAGACATGTATATGGTACTGTGTGACATCTGTGGGGCCGGAAAGCGGTTCCGGCCCCACACATGTCACACAGTACCATATACATACACATACATACACACACATACACACAAACACATACATACTTACATACTCCAGGCAGGCAGGTCGCACGTCTTCACACCCAGGAGGCTCGCAGCTATGACGATTCCCCACAGCGCCCTCTGCTGGGCGCTGTAGGGAATCGTCATAGCGGCGCGCCTCCTGGGCATGAAGACGTGTGGCCTGCCTGGAGTATGTAAGTATGTGTTTGTGTATATGTCTGTATGTATGTGTAGGTGACGGATCCGTCCTGAACTACATTGAAAGTCAATGGAGGGCGGATCCGGTTACCATTGTGGTCACACCAGACGGATCCGCCCCCATTGACTTGCATTGGGGGTCATTCCGGATCCGTCTTGATGCGGATGCCTGGACCGGAGAGCAAACCGCAGCATGCTGCGGTTTGTTCTCCGGTCTGAAGACGGAACGGAATGCTTTCAGGAGCATTCCGTTGTCTTCAGTTCAGTTTTGTCCCCATTGACAATGAATGGGGACAAAACTGAAGCGTTTTATTCCGGTATTGAGCCCCAATGACAGAACTCAATACCGGAATTTTAAAACGCTAGTGTGAAAGTGGCCTAAGGCTACTTTCACACTAGCGTTTCTATTTTCTGGTATTGAGATCCGTCATAGGGAAAAAAACACTTCAGTTTTGTCCCCATCCTTTGTCAATAGGGACAAAACGTAACTGAACAGAACGGAATGCTCCAAAATGCATTCCATTCCGTTTTCATACCGGAGAGCAAACCGCAACATGCTGCAGCAAGTCAATGGAGAAGGATCCGTTTTTCCTTACACAATAGACGGATCAGTCCTCCATTGACTTTCAGTTGAGTTCATGACAAATCCGTCTTAACCATGTTAAAGATCAGTTCATAACAGATGCAGATGGTTGTATTATCAGTAACGGAAGCGTTTAAGCTTTCCATTCTTTGAATCTGTCAGAAGAAGGAAAAGAAAATCCCAGATCCTGTAAAAAACTGGATCCTGTTGAATCAGTTATGCATAGGGTCAGGTTTTTGTTTTTTTTGTTTTTTGTTGTTTTTTTTTTTATAGGATCCTGTAAAAAAAATTTTAAAAAAAAGTATTCTGTTGCCTCAGTTGTCATCCGTTTGAGCCATTTCCATCTGACATCCGTTCTTTTAGATGGAAAAAAAAAGTCCTGCATGCAGGCCTTTTTTCCCGTCTACAAAGGATGTCAGACGGAAATGGCTCAAATGGATGACAACTGAGGTAACAGGATCCGTTGTTAAATTTTTTTTTTTAAGATCCTGTTTTGTTGTTGTTTTTTTGATGGATCAGAAGAACGGAAAGCTAAAAAGTTACATTCACAAACCTAGAAAAACAGTTAACGCTTTGTGACAGAATGCCTGAATTTTTTTAATGAAGACCAATTGAAAAGATTTTTAGCCCAAAATGAGTAAATGTAATCATAAAAAAAAAAAAAGTTGTACATAGCCTTTATTGAGAACATTTTCTCTTTTCATTACACATCGTGTTACTACTTATTAGGGCAAAATAAAAGTGAATCTCCAGACTTTTAGTTGGCACGTTCTTGTTTGTGAATTAGTATGATATATGTTGATAGCCTGTTTTACAAATTTTTCTTTATTTTTTTTTATTTTTTTTTTAGCCTTAAGTTATTGCCATCCTACATGTGAAACTCAAAGTCGACTTCTGTCACCAGGTATGTTTGTTTTTAAAAACAAAGAAAATCTATTTGTAAAAATACCGTATTTTTCGCTTTATAAGACGCACCCTTACCTCTTCTGCGCCGCAGCTCTTCATCTCCAGCAAGTCGCACTCCTCTGTCTTCTCTGGCCGGCACTGCACTGTCACCTGACTGCGTGCAGTGTCAGGTCATAGTGCACGCACTACGTCCTGATGCTGTACGGGGACAGGACAGTGCAGCGCCGGCTGGAGAAGACAGAGGACTGCCGGAACCAGAGCGGAGCTGCAGCGCAGGAGGGTGAGTGTTTCCCAGCTCACGGCACCTAATACATACTAGTGAGTGCTTCCATAATGTAAGAGCACACTAATATTCGCTTTATAAGACGCAAAAGAGCGGGGAAAAAGTGCGTCTTATAAAGCGAAAAATACGGTATATAGGGGTTTATATAAATAAAAGTTTTAAAATTTGATATTGCAATTATTGTTATAAAAGTTTTATTTATGCTGTACTGGGAATGCCATAAAAACAATGGTTGACTTTTTTTCCCCCCTTTCACCTCCCCAAAAGAAGTAAAAATAAAGTAAGTTGTACCTCAAAATTATGCCATTAAAAAATATAACTTGCCGCAGTGAATCTTTGGTTATATTTTTATTTTATTTGTTGCCATGTTTTATTTGTGCATACATATTTCATGGACAGATGTATTATGTTAACCTGAAATCTTAGGATATATGTAATATATGGAGTAATCATAGCATGTGTGCAATTGATATCTTCTGATTCATGTTGTACTTAAGTCACCTTATTGGATGATGTGTATGCCTTCTATATTCTTGTATTGGAAAACTGAAATATCAATAAAGTATAAATTATAAAAATATATATATATAACTTGGTCAAAAATCAAGCTCTCAGAAAAGCCCTGCAATGAAAAAGATAGTCATTAACTTGGTCACTAAGGCATTAAAGGAGCTTCCAAATTTTTTATTCATCTGTTTTTGTTTTTAATTTGCAAGCACAGCCTTCTGTACCTGTGGCAACAACTATACTCAACTGCTCAATGCTGTTCCGGGTTCTTTGCCTGTTGTTCTGGTCCCCATCTGTAAACTTGTATTCTGCAACCAATGAATGGCTTCAGCAGTAACATGTTCCCAAGCAGCATATGACCAAATAGTGGCGTTACATTTAATTTCACTTCTGATTTTTTTCTTTTCTTTTTTTTTTTTTTTTTTTTTTAAGCGTTTTACCTCCATACAGATACGGTGCTTGCCAGGACTTTACAGATGGTACCCACTCGCAAGTACGACAGATGCCATAGCCACCAGGCACCAACAACTAATGTTGGCGACTGGCAGTAATTCCTTCAGATGCTGTGGTCACACATGGGGTGTATGAGAAAAGCAATATGATTATTGCTTGTTATAGTTCTCTATAGCAACTATTTAAAAAAAAATATATATATATACAGTACAGACCAAAAGTTTGGACACACCTCATTCAAAGAGTTTTCTGTATTTTCAGGACTATGAAAATTGTAGATTCACACTGAAGGCATCAAAACTATGAATTAACACATGTGGAATTATATACTTAACAAAAAAAGTGTGAAACAACTGAAAATATGTCTTATATTCTAGGTTCTTCAAAGTAGCCACCTTTTGCTTTGATTACTGCTTTGCACACTCTTGGCATTCTCTTGATGAGCTTCAAGAGGTAGTCACCTTAAATGGTTTTCACTTCACAGATGTGCTCTGTCAGGTTTAATAAGTGGGATTTCTTGCCTTGTAAATGGGGTTGGGACCATGAGTTGTGTTGGGCAGAAGTCAGGTGGATACACAGCTGAGTGTAGCTTAGCATTTGTATTATGGCAAGAAAAAAGCAGCTAAGTAAAGAAAAACTAGTGGCCATCATTACTTTAAGAAATGAAGGTCAGGCAGTCTGAAAAATTGGGAAAACTTTGAAAGTGTCTCCAAGTGCAGTCGCAAAAGCCATCAAGCGCTACAAAGAAACGTGCTCACATGAGGACCGCCCCAGGAAAGGAAGACCTAGAGTCACCTCTGCTGCGGAGGATAAGTTCATCCGAGTCACCAGCCTCAGAAATTGCAGGTTAACAGCAGCTCAGATTAGAGACCAGGTCAATGCCACACAGAGTTCTAGCAACAGACACATCTCTACAACAACTGTTAAGAGGAGACTGTGTGCAGCAGGCCTTCATGGTAAAATAGCTGCTAGGAAACCACTGCTAAGGACAGGCAACAAGCAGAAGAGACTTGTTTGGGCTAAAGAACACAAGGAATGGACATGAGACCAGTGGAAATCTGTGCTTTGGTCTGAGTCCAAATTTGAGATCTTTGGTTCTAACCACCATGTCTTTGTGCGACGCAGAAAAGGTGAACGGATGGACTCTACATGCCTGGTTCCCACCGTGAAGCATGGAGGAGGAGGTGTGATGGTGTGGGGGTGCTTTGCTGGTGACACTGTTGGGGATTTATTCAAAATTGAAGGCATACTGAACCAGCATGGCTACCACAGCATCTTGCAGCGGCATGCTATTCCATCCGGTTTGCGTTTAGTCGGACCATCATTTATTTATCAACAGGACAATGAGCCCAAACACACCTCCAGGCTGTGTAAGGGCTATTTGACCAAGAAGGAGAGTGATGGGGTGCTACGCCAGATGACCTGGCCTCCACAGTTACCAGACCTGAACCCAATCGAGATGGTTTGGGGTGAGCTGGACCGCAGAGTGAAGGCAAAAGGACCAACAAGTGCAAAGCATCTCTGGGAACTCCTTCAAGACTGTTGGAATACCATTTCAGGTGACTACCTCTTGAAGCTCATCAAGAGAATGCCAAGAGTGTGCAAAGCAGTAATCAAAGCAAAAGTTGGCTACTTTGAAGAACCTAGAATATAAGACATATTTTCAGTTGTTTCACACTTTTTTGTTAAGTATATAATTCCACATGCGTTATTTCATAGTTTTGATGCCTTCAGTGTGAATCTACAATTTTCATAGTCATGAAAATACAGAAAACTGTTTGAATGAGAAGGTGTGTCCAATCTTTTGGTCTGTACTGTATATATAAAAATACAAATCAACCCCCTTTCCTCAAAATGAAAATGAAAAATACATAAGCAATAAAAAAAACACCCATACTATTAAAATAATGAAAAAAGGTCAAAATGGCTGATTTGCTTTTTTTTTTTTCTTTTTTTTTTTTTTTTCTTTTTTTTGTTCACTTGCCACAAAAAGTTAGTAAAAAGTAATCAATAAGTTATACACACCGTAAATGGTATCTATGAAAAGTACAGATCTCCCTGCAAAAAATGAGCTCTCCGTACACATAACTACAAAAAGTTTATAGGGGTTAGAATAAGGCAATGAAAAGAAAATAAATATTTTTTTTTCAAGGGTTTTTTTTTTTTTTTTTTTAGTGCTAAAACCCAAGAAAAGAACTGTACATACGTGATATCGCCATAAATAAGCATAAATGAGTCTTGGTGAAAAACACGTAATAGTGTGTCCATGCATGCATCTTAGAAAATCTCAATGAGACTGGTGTTCTTTAGTAATTCTTTTGTAGCTGATTGACGCCTGGAGCTTTGTACACAGACCTTGTTCTGAAAGCGGTGACCTTTAATGTATAGAAATGTACATTCCTGACAGATACACAGTAGCTACATTGAAAATTAAGTATATGCTATACGCTGAGTTCATCTTAAATTTACACAAGTTCAGCATCTAGCAATGATTGTAGACTGAATGGTTTCTCTAGTCTGTCTTGTATACATATACCCCCGCGCTGGTGGTGCTTCTGCCAGAGTTATGAAGAAGCGTCAGCCTTTGCATAACTTCGGCGGATCCTACACCAGTTCTAAATGTAAGACAGTTTATGAAACTGGCTGACCTGTTACATGTGCACTTGGTAGGTGAAGACATCTGTGTTGGTCCCATGTTCATATGTGCCTGCATTGCTGAGAAAAATGATGTTTTACCATATACAAATGAGCCACTAGGAGCAACGAAGGCGTCGCCATTACATCTAGAGGCTCAGCTCTTTCTGCAACTGCGCCCTCTCCATTTTGATTGACAGGACAGGCAGTGAAAACTTCCTCAATCCTGGCCCTGTCAATCAAAGTGCAGAGGGTTCAGCAGTTGCAGAGAGAGCAGAACATCTAGGTGCAAATGCAACACCTCCATTGCTCCTAGAGGCTCATTTACATATATTAAAACATCATTTTTCTCAGCTGTGCGGTCACATGAACATGGGAACAACACTGAGGTCTTCAGCTGACAAGCGCACATGTAACAGATCAGCCAGTTTCATAGATACAAATCTGCTGGCAGATGACCTTTAAATGTTTTTTTTTTATTCATTAAATTTGCAATATTATTTAGCTTCCAGATATTTGGGTGTACTTATTGAAATAAAACCCATCAACAATGTGAAAGTTCTCAAAGCAGTCGATGGCAGCATTCGAGTGCAGGTAAGATGTTGCCTTAATGCACTATTTGTCATTATTAGGACTTGGCACAGAAGGACTACTCTGAAATTTGCATTTATAGGGATTTTGTGTCTTGGGGAAATGTTACTGGAAAATTTAAAATGTACAGATCCCTAGAATGTCACATTAACAGATATTTCAAACTGTCAGACAGCTACAAGTACTGTATACAGTATCTCACAAAAGTGAGTACACCCCTCACATTTTTAGAAATATTTTATATCTTTTCATGGGACAACACTTGATATGACACTTTGATGCAGTGTAAAGTAGTCAGTGTACAGCTTGTATAACAGTGTAAATTTGGTGTGCCCTCAAAATAACATCCATTAATGTCTAAACCACTGGCAACAAAAGTGAGTACACCCCTAAGTGAAAATGGCCAAATTGTGCCAATATTTTGTGTGGCCAGGTCTGGAGATATGCTTTGCCAGTCCAGCACCTTTACCCTCAGTTTCTTTAGCAAGGCAGCGGTCGTGTTGGTGGTGATCCATTCCGTACTGCAAGTGAAATTGGACGTTACATCCCAAATAGACCTGGGCGATATGGCCAAAAAAAAATCTCAATATTTTTATTTTTTTTTAATTTTGGACGATTCACGATTTAAATCTCGATTTTTTTCTTATGGTAGTAAAAATATAAAAAGCCCACTGTGCCCCCATCAGACCTCAGATCAGCCCACTGTGCCCCCATCAGACCTCAGATCAGCCCACTGTGCCCCCATCAGACCTCAGATCAGCCCACTGTGCCCCCATCAGACCTCAGATCAGCCCACTGTGCCCCCATCAGACCTCAGATCAGCCCACTGTGCCCCCATCAGACCTCAGATCAGCCCACTGTGCCCTCATCAGACCTCAGATCAGCCCACTGTGCCCTCATCAGACCTCAGATCAGCCCACTGTGCCCTCATCAGACCTCAGATCAGCCCACTGTGCCCTCATCAGACCTCAGATCAGCCCACTGTGCCCTCATCAGACCTCAGATCAGCCTATGACTATTCCTTCTTGGTGTTGCAATTTCAGTGATGAGGAGTGTATATATAGTATGTAAATTTCAGGGGTGCATTTGCAGAAGTTATATATTAAAGGGGTTGTCTCACTTCAGTAAGTGGCATTTATTATGTAGAGAAAATTAATACAAGGCACTTACTAATGTATTGTGAATCTCCATATTGTCTTTTTTGCTGGCTTGATTCATTTTCCCATCACATCACACACTGTCCATATCCAGCGATTACGACTAGAGATGAGTGAGCATGCTCGGCCGAGCGTACTCGGGAGCAATTTTCAAGTAGTAGCGTATGCATTAGTGTACAGATTATAAGATGCGTACGCTACTACTTGAAAATTGCTCCCGAGCATGCTCACTCATCTCTAATTACCACCAACTTGCAATCCAGCAGCGGTGGACGTGCTTGCACACTATAGGAAAAAGTACCGGTCCATGTGCAGCTCTGCTGTTCCTGACACCAGTGAGGCTAGTACCTTTTGCTATGAAAAAAATCCATAATAAATGCCATTTGTTGAAGTGAGATACCCCCCCTTTTAATACACTTGGGACAGCAGTAGACATAGATTCCCATGTGGTTGGGCCAGCTTCACTTACCATATTGATTTAATTAGTTGTGGCTGGATGTCTGCTGTATCAGTCAGCCGGCCCCCACCCTTCACGCAGGTCCAGGGTCGTGAGGTGCTTAATCATAGAGAATCCTCTGTAGAATTCATAAAAACTTTCTAATATGCAGAGCATATCTCTGCTCTGGCTGAATCCTGTAAATGTATAGTGTCAAACATGATGGGGTTAAAAATGTGTTTGGAAATCCTCCTTTCAAAATCCTGCATTTATAGGTGTTTTTTCTGTGAATTTATTTGTTCTAAATTTCTTTCTAGTTTTTATGTCCAGATAAAGATGCGTACACCTCCAATGAGAGTTACCTGCTGGTAGTGTCAGAGGACAAATGTGAGTATTTTTTAAAGGGTTTCTGTCACCAGTTTTTTCGGTATGAATCAGGCTGACATTAGAGATGTGCTAATGTCACCTGATTCCAAATATATATCTGTTTTATTTACTGGTGCCCCCATTTTTATATAAAATGAACTTTTATTTTATGCTAATAAGGCTCCTAGGTGCAAGGGGCGTTACCTCTAATCCTAGAGGCTCTGTTGATTGACAGGACCAGGCAGAGAAGAAACACTCCATTCACATAGCTTTTAAGGACCTTCAATGATGTCATGACCATGTGATCAGTCACATGGTTAGGAACACACAAACAGCCTGTCTCGTCCTAAACCATGTGACTGATCACATGGTCATGACATCATTGAAGGTCCTTAAAAAGCTATGGTGAATGCAGTGTTTCTTCTCTGCCTGGTCCTGTCAATCAACAGAGCCTCTAGGAGCAGAGGTAACGCCCCTTGCACCTAGGAGCCTTATTAGCATAAAATAAAAGTTCATTTTATATAAAAATGGGGGCACCAGTAAATAAAACGGATATATATTTGGAATCAGGTGACATTAGCACATCTCTAATGTCAGCCTGATTCATACCGAAAAAACTGGTGACAGAAACCCTTTAATCTCTAAAATATAATATGTTTATATAGACTTATAGTAATACCTCCTCTTTTTGGCTGCATATCCTTCATTAAATGTTGCACAGTTTGAGATGTAATACCTCTGCTTTAGGGGAGCAACGGATTGAGGCAATTAAATTCCATCTTGTCTGAATTATCTTTCCCTTCCCAAAGACATTTGAGCATGTACAATAGAAATTAGAAGAATCTAAGGGTCGGTTTCCACATTCAGAGTTTTTTATTGTTCAGTTTTTAAAACAATATTTTTTTTTATCGAAATACAAAAGCACAAAATCACTGCCAAGAAAAAGGCAAAGATCAGACATTGTTCCAAAGCAAGCTGACACAGGTCAGGAAACGGACATGCATAGTGCCATGATAATAAATACAGTAGGTATAATCTGTAAGTAGGAGCCAAGTCTTCAAATTAAATCACAATTGAAATTACAAAAGAAATGGCTAAAACAGTGGCTAAAACACCAAATAGATTGGCTGTGTCAGAGAAAAAAGACAACCAAGCTGACCTTCTTTTAGATATAGTACGGAGATGACTGGAGTCATTAGGTAGAATCAATTCGTGTTGCATGTGACCGTGGCACATAATTCAGATAAATTTGGGATTACAGTGGACTTCAACTTAAAAGGGTTGTCTGGGTTCCGAGCTGAACACAGACATATCCCCCTTCTTCCCCCACTCAACCATTTCATGCTTTGATGCTCTCCCTTGCCCTGTGCTGTATTGCTCAGGGCAAGGGCTTTTTTGTTCATATTTTCACACTGCTAGGCGGAGGCTTCCACCTAGCAGTGTTCCCTGTGATATCACGGCCTCTAGTGCCAGTGACGTCACCGGGCTCACTGCTAGGCAGAAGGCTCTGCCTAGCTTACCTGAGGAGAGCTGGTACGTCACCGGATCTCCAGAAAAAGCCATTGCCCTGCGCGATTCTGCGCAAGGCAAGGGGGAGCATCGGAGCATGAAATGCTCCTATGCTTAAGTCAGAGGGGCTGAGTGGGGGAAGAAGGATATATTTCTGGGTTCAGCACTGAACCTGGACAACCCCTTTTAAAAGCAACGTATTGCCTAGCAGGAGTATAAGCTACTGTCCAGCACATATGAAAAGGAATATCAGCCAGATCAATATTAAGAAGTGCTATAGCTGGAATAGGAAATATTGTACTGTTTAAAACCATAGACAAAAGAAGAAAAATGTTTACCCAGAAAAAGATGGAATTTTGATGCATCTTTTAAAGCCAAAGTCAGGAATGGATCATGAACAGAGAACACGTATAAAGGAAAGACTGACCTTGTTTCCGCTTTAGGAATCCACTCCTGGCTTTAGCGTCAAACACTGCATAAAAGCTGGGCCTGGAAACCTAGGCCAAAGCTGAAGACAGACATTTCAGTTGGATGCCTATAATCATTTAGCCTTCACAATGAATTCAAATACCAAGAAGACTGAGAATAGGACTGTCAACTTTGGGATCAGATTAGAAATATTGAAGAGACTTGCACAGCATGCATGAAGAATCTGTATTTCCAGGAATGCAGAAAAAAGAAGAGAAAAGTCATATCTAAACTGTCCTGGAAAAACTAACAGTTAGCAAGAAGATATGCCATAAACACTTCTGAAAGAGCCTCATCTATTCCTAACCTGTTCTCTTCTTTGTAGATATTGATCAGTTTCATATAAGCGTTGGTAAGGAAGATGGAAAGAGAGTGGTAAGGTTTTATTTTAATATATTATAAATGTGAGGATGTAGTTTCTGATGATTTGGACTACGTTTTGTATTATAAGTGTTATGGAAAAGGACAGATTTTAAAATGGGGAAAGCTAGGTACATTTGCAAACAAAATACCAAAGGCTATGAAGTGCATGGTAAATTAAATTACAACATTGGGTATCAGCATTGGGTATATTTTTGAATCAATGTGAGTTTTGTATTATCAATAATTAAAAGACATATAATTAAACAGATATTAAAGGGATTTTCTGAGACTTGCCTCGCGCAGAGACTTAATTGGTGGTTTCCCAATCGAGACTCTGCTTTTGCTGAAAAGGACTTCCCAGCTGATGTCACTGTCAGGTGATCTTTACTCAATCAGTGATGTGGTCAAGGACTCCAGCTGGTGTTGATGTAATATGTGTATTATGTATATATAAAGGATAAAGAACATAAGTGCAAAAGAAGGACATTATATTTTTATATGTGTATACTTATTATATTATTATAAACCTTCCTTTGAGGTGCAACTGTAGTTTCAGTTAAGAGTCTCTTAAAGAGTATCCGAACCTGAAGTCTTTCTCTTATCAGCAAATCGCCTTATCACATACGCCAGCATGCCATTGTGCTGATTGTTTCAGAATTATGATACTTTTTATCAGGCAAAACTAAAAAACAGTTTTGTTTCCAGGTCTGAAGAGGTCATACTGTGTTTAGAACTTTTTTTTGTAGCAGTATATCGGTAAATGTTGTCATTTTATGTATTTTATCTTTATTGATTGTTGCAGATATGTACAATCATCTGTGTTTTAGGTTCTAATGGCCATATTTGGGGCTCATTTAATCAAAGCCTTCTAGAAAGCTAGTATATTTTCTACAAAGAAATGCTACGCAATGCCTCAAAACACATCAACAGTCTTAAAGGGAGTCTATCACCTCCATATGACCCTATAAAGCGCTTACATAGTCCAACAGCACACCAATTCATGAATGTAATGGTACCTGTGTCGTCTTCTTCACCTTGGCTGAAGCTGTAAAAATGAGGTTTAATTCATATGCTAATTAGCAGTCGCAAGTGCCCAGGGGCGGCTTGGAGCCACCCCAGCCTCTGCCTCTGCCTGTCCTCCTTCAGTCCGGCTGGAATCCCACGCTTGCGCACTGCCTCGCCGGGGTGTTTGGCCGTTCCAAGCCGCCCCTGGGCACTTGTGACTGCGAATTAGCATATGAATTAAACCTCGTTTTTACAGCTTCAGCCAAGGTGAAGAAGACGACACAGGTACCATTACATTCATGAATTGGTGTGCTGTTGGACTATGTAAGCACTTTATAGGGTCATATGGAGGTGACAGACTCCCTTTAACTCTTTATTAAAATCAAAAGACACTTAAAAATAAGCAAGAAAAACACACAAGAAAGCAAATGCCAAGTGGTCAGAGGTTGCATACACATTATATGTATAGGGTTGGTGAAGCGCAGAGTCAGGAACAGTCAGCGTGTATAAAACAAAAAAGTCTGACAATAGTGTGCATACCACAAGAGAACCTGACCCTGTTGTACATTTCGTCGTCAGCTTCTCCTCCCTTAGTGGTAGATAAGTAACCTGTATCTAGAAGACATCTATGGCATATCCTTGGGATATCCAATATAAGGATGCCGCTTTAAAAGTAATCTTTGTCAAAGAAGCATAGGGAACACTGTTTCAATGTAAACTAGTGGTTTGATAGAAAAGAAATGGAACTGGTTATGTATTGTGAGTTTAAAGAAGGAAGTTGGATTTTTCTGTGTCTGTAGCCTTTGTACTACTTTGGAATTTTTTGCTGTTATGAATTTTTTGTGGCCAGATGCTTGGCTAACTGAACTTTCCAGGATACTAATCATCATTGATACACTTGTTAAAGTTATTTCTGTATAGAAGTGAAATTACTTTGCAGGCTTTTTAGGTTGGGAGCATTTAATATTAAGAAAAAAAAAAAAAAACTAAATTGTCACTGACTTAAAAACTGAACATCCTGCTTTTGTTTCACAAAGCCTTATAGATTTATATTGGTCTAAGTTTTCTTTTTATACCACAGGTTATTAAAAACACCGGTCAAATTCCTAAGGACAGAATCGTGGAAGACTTTGTGTGGGCACAATGGGATGTGACTGACCAAATGCTGTTTTATATTGTTCCCAAGGTAATTTTCATGTTCTGAAATTTAGAACCTGATCCATATGTTACCAAAATCCTGAAGGCCTGCATTTGGTAAAATGGTAAATGAGACTTTCATGAGGGTAGGAGATGGCCAGGGTAAGATTTGTTTAAAAACCCCTCTACTGTTCTGAATCGGACAGAGCTGTCTGCTACGTTCCTTTTATATTTCCAGCTTCCTCTGCATGCTTCTCCTTCTCACACATTAAGGCCTCTTTCACACGAGCGTCGCGGGTTTGTTCAGGATGCGTTGCGTTAAAAACGTGCGGATTGCATGCGGATGCAATGCGTTGCGTTTTTAACGCACCCCCATTCATTTCTATGGAGCCTGGGCTGCGTGAAAAACGCAGAATATAGAACATGCTGTGATTTTCACGCAACGCAGAAGTGATGCGTGAAAAAAAACGCTCATGTGAAAAGCCCCATTAAAATGAATGGGTCAGGATTCAGTGCGGGTGCAATGCGTTCGCATCACGCATTGCACCCGCGCGGAAATCTCGCCCGTGTGAAAGGGGCCTAAGGGGTTTATAGTTGCTACTAAAATAACATTGCGTAACAAATGCTATGTGTTTTATCACTTTGGTCCATGATATTTGGAATTTGTTTCCAAGTACAGGCCAGTTTTCATACATTCATTGGGGCGCAAGCTGGCTGTGTTTAAATGGTCTTAGGCTCATGCACACAACAGCTTTTTTTTTGTGGATAGCACACTGACCCTTGTGTTTCTATAGTGCCATGCACACATCCATGTTCTTTGTGGATCCATGTGTCCACTTATAATAATAATAATAATAATAATAATAATCTGAATTTACATAGCACCAACATATTCCGCAGCGCTTTTACAATTAAACCATTTTACAAATTATAGAAAATGTCCTATTCTGGTCCTTTCTGTTTATGGGAGTGAGAAAAATGTGAAATGCACACTGAAGTTATCTATATTTTGCTGATTCATTGTATGTTGACTTAAAGGGAATCTGTCACCAGGATAATCGCTATTGAAATAAAGCCATAGCCTAATAGCACTTAGTACCTCATTTCCAGATGTGCATTTGTTTCAGCAATAGATGTTTTCTATCTTCTGAAAATCCAGTTTATTTGGTATGCAAATGAGGCAGTAAGGTGCCCAGAGGGGCGTCACTCTTGCAGGAAGGAGCCCAGACACGCCTCCTACTAGTGCCCAAGCCCGCCCTCATGCTGGCAGCAGGGAAAAGAGGGGTGGAATTATGGTTTGAATGATATAGGTGGGGTGCCTGGGCTCCTTCCTGCAAGAATGACGCCCCTTCAGGCACCTTACTGGCTCATTTGCATACCAAATAAACTGGATTTTCAGAAGATAGAAAACATCTATTGCTGGAACAAAGGCGCATCTGGAAATGGTACTAAGTGCTATTAGGTCATGGCTTTATTTCAATAGCGATTATCCTGGTGACAGATTCTATTTAAGGCTTAGCCTGTCTATTGATTGTTGGGTCCTTTGATACCCTCAGTGAAAATGTGGGAAAAATTGGAGAATTCTGCTAACAGGGCAAATATCAAAAATGTGCTTCCATCCCTCCCAAACTTTAATGTTGACAAAATCTTGAAATACCCCTTTAAAGCTAACACTGATGTCATATGCTCCTGATAGGAAATCAGTATCATATTGGCGGTAATCCAGCACCATCATCCGCTTCAGAGTAGCTCCAACGCTGGACAGCTCTGTCCATTGTACAGTGGATGGTACTTGTAACTGCAGCGCTGCTTCCATTCACATCAGTAGGAGCAGCATACAAGTTACCAGCTCCATACAGACAGACCTGTGCAATTCCAGCTCTGGAGCTACTCTGAAACCGCATGAGTGTGGGGTGCTGGTTCCCCACTGCTCTGATATTAATGGCCTATCAAGAGGATAGAACATCTCTATTCAAACCTTGGAATACTCCTCAAATAATGGTCCATAATTAGATGAATGCAAGTAAATGTTTCCTACTGTTCTCCATGATTGCCTTCAAGACATCAGCATCAGCTGCTGCACAACCACCAAAAACGCACCCCTCTGCTGCTGCCGAACAGCATGATAAACAGATGCGGCAGAATAGCCAAGGGGATAACTTAGAGAACCCACAAGTCCTTCTGTCCCATGTTGGCCTATTTTTGATTTGTTTAATGCATCATGTTCCTGTAAGGTTCTAAGAATTCTATGCATCCTCTGAATGAGATACTAGAACAAACAGCTCACTTTAGTTCAGCAACATGCAGTCTAATTTTGCTATAAGACATAGAGCTTAGATGTTCTCTGTGGATAGCAGCGCATGAATGAAGCTGTTGTGATCTCAGGCTGCAGCTGTAGTTTGCAACCCATTGTAAAGCCTGTATTAGACCCGCGATTTTTCGATTGCCGGGAAGGAACGCTTCCTTCCCTACAATCGCCTGTTAAATCAGGCTGTCTATTACGGCCTAAAGATAGTATTGCTTAATTGGGCCCCATGTCGCTTTTAAAGCAAAGAAAACTGTATGTAGTATAGTTAAAAGGAGTCTGCCACCAGGAAATTCACTGGTAAACCGGGCACAATGGGGGAGATTTATCAAACTGGTGTAAAGTAGAAGTGACTTAGTTGCCCATAGCAACCAAGCAACCTTAGACAGCTCTGCAAATGGAGGGAATACATCTTTGTCACATTCTTTGTTGGTTTACTTGTTGCTATTTTAAATACCAGAGATTCCCTTTAAGTGCACTTGGGGTGGACCCAAGCAACTGTGCACCTTTGCTCCTCCAGCCCCTTCCTCCTCTGATTGATTTATAGGGTCAGGTTCCTGCATGTCCGGTGCTAGAAACAGACTTAAATATTAAACTCTACCCCTTCCCCTGTTCAAAAATAAGTCACAAGACCAAGAGGTGAATACCGTACTATACATCTATAAGTTAAAAAGAAAAGTAGTTTTCACCTAGCTAGGAGTAGTCCATCACTTGTACCTTAGAAATAGATTGCTATATGTAATACAGTGGTCCCTCAAGTTACAATATTAATTGGTTGATGACCATTGTATGTTGAAACCATTGTTAGTTGTTGTCGGTTCCAAAGTCCCAAAATGTCATCCAAGATAAGGAAATGAAGATTTAAGAAAAAATAAGCAGATGAGTAAGACAGATAAAACAAGTCCTTACATATAACAGACAGGAATAGCTGATAACTAGCAACTAATCCAGCTGTTTTACCAGCGAAGTGGCCTTGATTGGTTGGATCTGAGTCTGAGACATTGTATGTTGAGTCTGGTTTCAACTTACGATGAGTCAGAAAAGACCATTGTATGTTGAAAATATTGTATCCTGAGGCCATTGTATCTTAAAGGTGTTCTCCGGGAATTAAGAAAATGAAAACACTTAAATATTACTTTATTATAAATATATTCCTAAATACCTTTTAATAGTTATAATGGCTCATTTTGTCTAACAAGCAATAATTAAGATAAACAAAATGGCCGCTGTCCTATTAGTACACACAGAACCTGTCCTAATCACACAGGACGACAAGTTACTTCACAACACTGAGGTAAAGAGCTGCCTCATCATCCTCTCTGCTCGTCAGGGATTATAATCCTGAATACAGTTTAATATGATAACTATAAATAACGATAAATATCTGAATTATTGTGGGAATGGAGTCCATGAGTAGACATGAAGTACACAGAGGACAGACTGTGGTAATGGAGACTGCACACAGGTGCTGCTGATCATCCACATCTGCTTATGAGCTCAGTTCCAACACAGACTCAGCTAAAGCTCTTATCATCTGTATTCAAGATCATAATCCCCAACAGGATCTCAGTGTTGTGAAGTAACTTGTCCTCCTGTGTGATTAGGACAGGTTTTGTGTGCACTAATGGAACAGCGGCCATTTTATTTCCCCTGATGATTGCTCTCTAGACAAAACGAGCCATTATAACTAATGAAAGGTATTTGGAAATATATTTATAATAAAGTAATATTTAAGTATTTTCATTTTCTTAATTCCCGGAGAACCCCTTTAAGGGATCACTGTATTGGAAATAGAGTTAGTAATAGAGATGAGCGAACGTGCTCGTAACGAGCACTGTAGCGCTCGGCTCCCCTGCGCTCGCATGGGCGCAGGCATCCGCTTCCGTACTCCTCACCCGACGGAAGCGGATGCCTGCGTCCATGCGAGCGCAGGGGAGCCGAGCGCTACAGTGCTCGTTACGAGCACGTTCGCTCATCTCTAGTTAGTAAATATAAGGGTTTGCATTCCAGAACAGGAGAGAGAGAGAGTTCTTCTGTGTTATATTCACATAGCATTGGTTACACTGACACTGTAGCCAACTCTCAGAATATTTCTACATCATGAAACTTGGTTAGAGATTTAAGAAATGTTTTGCAAAACTCCTTCCTTCTGCAGTGAGTAAGCTTTATTTTTAATGACTGGACAACCACATCTAAACAGGGCTCTTTCTTAGAAACTATGATTATTTTTTTTTTTTTTTTTTTTTTTTTTTTTTTACTATTGGAGCTGTAAAATACATTTGTTGGCTTCTTTATACTTCTTTGTGTTTATGGTAATCCAGATTATTCTTTTATAAACTGTTATCTTCTGCTTTGTAATAGCTAGTAGTTTTTGTATGCTTTCATATTGTATTGGGTACACCATATAACCACACAAACTAAGATGTACTTTCAATCTCTCCAGTATTCCAGTTGTGTTTTGCATTGTATCCAGTTTTATCCAGATGGAAATTTTAATTTTATGGTGAGTAATGTTTTTTGTGTGTGTGTAAAAGTTGCATTGCTGTAATGGGTACAGCTTTACTGACAGACTGCTATTGAGCCATAGATGCCCCCCATGCACATTGATGCTGCAAGGATGAGTACAAAGATAGATAAGAGTGTATCTTTCCTCTTTACTCCCCTTCTGATATTTAGTTTCACTACATTGTATAAGAGGCCCCTTTCAGACAGACAATGGGGGAGATTTATCAAACTGGTGTAAAGTAGAACTGGCATAGTTCCCCATAGCAGCCAATCAGATTCCATCTGTCATTTTTCACAGCTCCTTTTGAAAATGATAGGTGGAATCTGATAGGTTGCTACGGGCAACTATGTCAATTCTACTTTACATCAGTTTGATAAATTTTACCCAATATTTCTATCCGAGTTTAGAACAGACAGCACCCCTACTGAACCTATTCAATTGAAAGAGTATATGCATGTAAGCAATTTTACGCACTTGACTCAAGTGAATGGATCTGTAAAAAAAAATGAACTGCACATGGATCTGGTCTGTTTTAAAACTTGCCTGTGTTCACCCTCTGGACCTGGACAAGTTTCCTATCATCGGTCTAAAAAGGGGCTTAAACTTTCATCGATGGAGGGGTTTTTTAAGCAATAGAATCATTGTATTATGCTTCTGACACAGTGCACTGACTGCAGTCCTTTTATTTCTTGAAGCTTGAAATTCCACTTGAAATCTCCCTAGCTGACCAAGGTGTGAGGCAAGTTCTGCAAAAGTCTCTTCCTGTACCTAAAAAAATATATATTAGTGTGTGTGTGTAATATATATATATATATATATATACATACACACATACACACATACACACATACACACACACACACACACACACACTGGAGGAAATAAGTATTTGATCCCCCACTGACTTTAAAAGTTTTAATACAAAAAAATAAATGAAACGTCTCATAATTTTATGCCAGCTTTATTTTAACAGTGCCACATAGAATATCAAAAGAAAAACAGAGAAAATTACATGAAATGAGAAATATAAAATAATTTGCATTTCATCGAGGGAAATAAGTATTTGATCCCCTAGTAAAACCATGACTAATGTTGGCTCCCACAGACCACTGACACCCCCTAATCACAGTGAAGTCGTTACCTGGATGAGAGACAACTGTCCCAAATTGTCACCTGTATAAAAGGCCACCTGCCAACAGTCTCAGTGACACTCCAACATCTCCATCATGGGCAAGACTAAAGAGCTGTCTAAAGATGTCAGGGACAAAATTGTTGACCTACACAAGGCTGGAATGGGCTACAAAGCCATAAGTAAGAAGCTGGATGAGAAGGTGACAACTGTTGGTGCAATTATTCGGAAGTGGAAGAAGTACAACATTACTGTCAATCGACCCAGGCCTGGAGCTCCATGCAAGATATCACCTCGTGGAGTCTCATTGATCATGAGAAAGGCTAAAAATCAGCAAAGAACTACACGGGAGGAGCTGAGTAATGATCTCAAGGCAGCTGGGACCACAGTCTCCAAAAAAAAACATTGGTAATACACTGAGACGGAATGGTTTAAAATCCTGCAGTGCACGCAAGGTTCCTCTGCTCAAGAAGGCTCACGTCCAGGCCCACCTCAAGTTTTCCAATGAACATATTAATGACTCCGAGAGAGACTGGGAGAAGGTGCTGTGGTCAGATGAGACCAAAATTGAGCTCTTTGGCCTGAACTCAACTCGACTTGTTTGGAGGAAGAAAAATACAGAATATGACCCTAAGAATACCATCCCCACCGTCAAGCATGGTGGTGGAAGTATTATGTTTTGGGGGTGTTTTTCTTCTAAGGGCACAGGCCAACTTCACCGCATTGACGGGAAGATGAACGGGGCCATGTATCGCAAAATCCTGGGTGACAACCTCCTTGCCTCCGCCAGGCACTGAAAATGGGTCGTGGATGGGTCTTTCAGCACGACAACGACCCAAAACATACAGCCAAGGAAACAAAGGAGTGGCTCCATAAGAAGCATATCAAGGTCATGGAATGGCCAGTCTCCTGACCTCAATCCCATCGAAAATCTATGGAGAGCTGAAGCTTCGCGTTTCCAAATGCATGCCTAAAAACCTTAAGGATATGGAGATGATTTGCAGAGAGGAGTGGGCCAAAATTACTCCTGAAGTGTGTGCAAACCTTATAAAAAAACTATAAGAAACGTCTGACTGCTGTGCTTGCCAACAAGGGTTTTGCCACCAAGTATTAAATGATGTTTTACTAGGGGATCAAATACTTATTTCCCTCAAAGAAATGAAAATTATTTTTTATTTCTCATTTCATGTAATTTTTTCTGTTTTTCTTTTGATATTCTATGTGGCACTGTTAAAATAAAGCTGGCATAAAATATAAAATTATGAGACGTTTCATTTATTTTCTTTGTATTAAAACTTTTAGTCAGTGGGGGATCAAATGCTTATTTCCTCCACTGTGTATGTATGTATGTATATGTGTGTGTATGTATATATATATATATATATATATATATATATATATATATATATATATATATATATATATATATATATATAAATTTATATGTGAGATTTATTTGGTTTATGATGTGTTTTGTTCCGCCCTAGTCTGGTCAATTTGGGATATGATCCCCCTGAAGAAAGAGGAAGGGGAAAAATTGTGTCTCAAAATCTACAGGTGTTTACTAATAAAACAGGTATGATAGCAATTTGAGAAGATCATGGTAAAAATACACCTACATCATGGCAATTTGTGTACAGAATGGCATGGAGATGCTTACATGACAATGGTCGATCGCACTAAAATGGTCTTGGGTTAAAATATTTTGAACTTAAAATGCCGTGGACAGTAACTATCTGCAGTGCATGCAGTTGGCTAGAAGACTGAACCAGTCTTTATGGGTTTTACACTGGTAAAAATGAATGCCCCTGTAATAGCACATCAGTAAGTAAAGTAGAGGTACAGGGCAGCTGCATATACTGTACTGCTATATACCTGTGGGAAGGGGAGGCTTCTTTTTATTTTTGCCATATACCATGTAGAAGCTCCTGCCCTTTACATCTTCCAGCAGCTCTTTTTGTTTTTGGAACCAGTTTCTAGTTTTCAGTCTTCTGTATTTCCATATTCCCAATTTTGGTCAGAAGTTAGAATAATTAAAATTATCCCGGTCACCTCATAACAAAAAATTGTATATTCAACCATTTAATATAATTTTATAGCCACTCCTCTTTAAATGAAAAATCATTGCCTTACCTGAAATAGTGCTGCTTTGTTTCACACAGCTTGTAGTATCACATGTATTTTTCCCATGTAATATTTCAAGTACCTTTTAAAGTCAACTAATAACTCAAATGACTTGTGTATCTCTCCTTTAGGTGCTTTATGTCTTTTTTATTATCAGCCACCAAAGGTTCTGCAAGAGTTGACTTACACTGTAGCCCTTTTACATAAAGGTATTCATATTTCTTTCTATTCATGTGAACCTTCTCATGTCCAGTTGGTAGGTGTGTCAGGACAGCACTGAGCAATGAAGTTTTATTCTGCTTGCTGTACCTATGACGACATAAGGGTGACACAAAGGTAAAAGTGCATGTTTTGTACAACAGTCCAACTGTATAAAACAAGTAGTACATCTAAAGCTGCATGAACCAGTCACCCATTCTTGTATGCTCAGATATAGTACATTCGAGTACTAGGAGTATGAGGACATCAGGTTCTGAGGAATAATGTAGAGGAGGGGAACAAAAGAAAGGAGTCAGATTACAGAATGTGATAGGCCTGCCTACATAGATGTGTTTTTTGGTACACGCTTAAAACTGTGGATTTTGGGAATTAATTATATTGTCCGGAGAAGCAGATTTCAGCCTCAGAAAAGTCTTAGGGACAGGAATGGTAGGTTTAGATTATGGAGAACGTAGTCGAATGCTACTTTCACGCTAGCGGCATGGGTGTCCGGCAGGCTGTTCCAGCGGGTATACAGCCTGCCGGATCCATGCTGCTGCTAGTGCACGTGTGCGGCCGGAACTACATGTCGTAGTTTTATTCCGGCCACCTCTCGGCATGTTTGCCGTGCTGCGGCCGGAACTCCAGCTCGACCCCGTTATAGTGAATGGGGCCGGAGCGTAGTTCCGGCCGCACACGTGCACTAGCGGCAGCACGTATCCAGCCGGCTGTTCACCTGCCGGACACCCGTGCCGCTAGTGTGAAAGTAGCCTTAGATGGCTGGCAGGATGTATAGAACGGGTGGGATGGTAGAGGTGTAGGAAGAGGCAGACTATGGAACACTTTGAGTATTGTATTCTGAAGTGCACAGGCAACCAGTGTAGTGACTGGCACAGGGTGGAGGCCCTGGTGTAGCGTCTGGACAAGGTGTAGCTTGGCTGTTTCATTTAGGATAGATTGGAAAGGGGGGAGAAAAGTGAGGGGAAGACTGATTAGTAGTGAGATATAACAGTCCAGACTGGAGAAACAATACGCGTTTTGGTTGTTTCCACAGTAAGAAAAAGACTGTATTAGAGATGCCAATGGCACAAATGTGCGTGTGATTGAATATAGGTAGTAAAGGATAGTACCAGAGTTGAGGAACCCTGGTCTATATAATTACCAAGGGCTTTTGTTACAAGAATATTGCAGCTTATCATTCAGAAAGTTAAATTGAATTGACTCCGTTATTCTTATGAACTTTTGTTTTTTAGGCTGCAGTAAGACTTTTAAAGTCAGCACTACAATGACCGATCCCAAACATCTGAAGAAAGTATCTTTTATTAATATTGGTAAGCTATCTTAAAGTTGCCTTTATTTACCAAGCTATGGATACTGTATGTTAAGCTGTTGAGGCATTTGCGTGCCGAGACTCCCACCGATGGCTAGAACACCTGGACCTCCACCAATCAAACCTTGTGGCATAGCTAAAATTTTTACTTTGAATTTTGACTGGAGGAAACAAACTGATATGTGTGTGTAGAACTGTTGTGTGACTATGATGGGCTAGCCCTGTAGACCTGTTTATGATGGTACAATATTGCATTATTACACATGGATTGTTCTTTTGCACATTTTACTTTTCTTTTGCAGTCCTCTATGCAATGTCATTTAAATCCCTTCCTCTCATTCCTAGACAGTTATGTTGCTGTTTACCTGCCTGACCAGTTTCTACATTTGATAAACATAAGGCATCCAGAATTGATGTGTTACCATTTATTTTTAGCAGGTAAGTGCTTTATTCCATTCACAAATGACACATGGATTGCCTATGTATTTATTTCCCGGAGGAATAACAGAGGAATGACACAATGCAAAGAAATAAAGTGGAACTTTTATTTTGTGGTTTGTTTGTTTTTTTTTTTTTTTTTTTCTGTCTAGTATTTCATTATATCGTTCTCATATCTGGTATTGTTAGTACTTTGTGAAGCAGTGACATGTAATTTTCTTTTCTAGCCGAGGATGCCAGAATTAGTGGCATGTGCTGTGATTGTCCCTTGCAGACTGTTTTGAAGACCCATGTAGTCGAATGCTGTACAGGAATTCTGTTCTCAGTCTCTATAAACCAAGAACAACTTTTAAAATTCCTGATAGAAAGCAGACGGGACTGTGAGCGCCTGGCATTGCTGCATTGCTTTTTGTTACATCTAGACCTTCAGCCACAAATGGAGACTCAGGTACTACTTCAACAAAGCTGCTAGTACTTTTTAGTTTTCATCTGATCTTCAGAATTACTCCCTGGATTAACGACCCATCTCTAGTACCTATAACCTATAATATTATTACACTCCAGAAATACATCCAGGCCCCTCTTGAACTCTTTTAGTGAACTTACCATCACTATCTCCTCAGGCAGAGAGTTCCATAGTGTCACTGCTCTTACCTCTTACAGTAAAGAATCCTCTTCTATGTTTGTGTACAATCCTTCTTTCCTCCAGATGCAGAGGATGTCCCCTCGTCACAGTCACAGTCCTGGGGATAAATAGATGATGGGAGAGATCTCTGTACTGACCCCTGATATATTTATACATTGTTATTAGATCTCCCCTCAGTCGTCTTTTTTCTAAAGTGAATAGCCCTAATTTTGATAATCTTTCTGGGTACTGTAGTCCACCCATTCCAGTTATTACTTTAGTTGCCCTCCTCTGAACCCTCTCCAGCTCTGCTATGTGTGCCTTGTTCACAGGAGCCCAGAACTGTACACAGTACTCCATGTGTGGTCTGACTAGTGATTTGTAAAGTGGCAGGACTATGTTCTCATCACAGGCATCTATGCCTCTTTTGATGCAACCCATTATCTTATTGGCCTTGGCAGCAGCTGTCGGACACTGGTTTCTACAGCTTAGGCTACTTTCACACTAGCGTTTTAAAATTCCGGTATTGAGTTCCGTCATAGGGGCTCAATACCGGAATAAAACGCTTCAGTTTTGTCCCCATTCATTGTCAATGGGGACAAAACTGAACTGAAGACAACGGAATGCTCCTGAAAGCATTCCGTTCCGTCTTCAGACCGGAGAACAAACTGCAGCATGCTGCGGTTTGCTCTCCGGTCCAGGCATCCGCACCAAGACGGATCCGGAATGACCCCCAATGCAAGTCAATGGGGGTGGATCCGTCTGGTGTGACCATAATGGTAACCGGATCCGCCCTCCATTGACTTTCAATGGAGTCCATTACGGATCCGGCTACACATAGACACATACAGACACAGACACACACATAAACATAAACATACACACACATATAGACATACAAACACACATACATACTTACATGCTCCCCGGCAGGTCTTCGGAGCGTCAGGGACAGGAGGGCTCACACAGGTCACGATTCCCCACAGCGCCCTCTGCTGGGCGCCTGGTGGAATCGTCATGATTCCACCAGGCGCCCAGCAGAGGGCGCTGTGCGGAATCGTGACCTGTGTGAGCCGTCCTGTCCCTCTGACGCTCCGAAGACCTGCCGGGGAGCATGTAAGTATGTATGTGTGTTTGTATGTCTATATGTGTGTGTATGTTTATGTTTATGTGTATGTATGTACTGTGTGACATGTGTGGGGCCGGAGCGCGGTTCCGGCTCCACACATGTCACTGCGGCAGGCCTGATCCGGCAGCACCCTTCACCTGCCGTATCAGGCCTGCCGCCAGTGTGAGAGTAGCCTTAGTTTGCTGTTTACTAAAATTCCTAGGTCCTTTTCCATGTCAGAGTTACCCAATATTTTACCATTTAGTATGTACTGGTGACTTGCATTATTCCTTCCCATATACATAACCTTACATTTGTCAGTGTTAAACCTCATCTGCCACTTCTCTGCCCAAGCCTCCAGTCTATCCAGATCCATCTGTAGCAGTGTACTGTCCTCTTCTGGGTTAATTACTTTACACAGTTTAGTGTCGTCTGCAAAAATTTATATTTTACTGTGCAAGCCTTCTACAAGATCATTAATAAATATATGGGTATTTTGGTCAGTGTTTGTGAGCCAAAACTAGGAGTTTGATTTGCCTTCTCTTCCATGTTCTGGGCATCCATGACGTTTCTTCTTGTTCCTGACCTGTAGCTCTAAGCCTGTGATGCTTTCTGTTTTCTAGCTCATTGAATGGATCTGTGACAACCTCTCCACTTGTCTCATATTTGACCCCATACAGGAGTTTGTCATTGGTAAGCAGCTTGCACTTTGTCTGTTGTACTTATCTACATCTTGTAGGACTGATATAAAATGAACACAATTCTAGCTTTGTTGAAAGGAAGATAGATGCTGAGCTCTGGTCTAAAGACACACATTTTTCACCTTTTTTATAGGACAATTGACAGCTTTAGGATCATTAGTTTATGTTCAAATAAGTCAGAATCTGCAGCTGATATTTTCTGCTGCATAATCCATATTCAAAATGCCATCCCCAGCTTCCCATTCAGGTTTTTTTATTTAAAAAAAAAAAACTACTTGAATTGGCATGTTACTACTTTGAAGCAGATTTGATGGTGATTTTCCATAAAGGGTGGTAAGTGGAAAGTAGTAAAACACATTGAATAGGAGGTATCTAGAGTGTGTTTGACGTTGACTACTGGTTTCTAGCTGATTACACCACTGATCTGCCACTAATTTTTCTGCTGCCAACTAAGCCACGTGAACTCCACTTTAGGGTATGTTAATTCAGCATTTTTTCAGCATTTTTTCAGCATTTTTTCAGCACTTTTTCAGCACTTTTTCTGCTCTTAGATCCGCAGCAAAAGATGACTAAACGTAAGCCCCCTTTTCCATGTATCAGGTTAGCAGCGTGTGTCAGGAAGAGCACTTCCAGCACTGCCGAGGTCACATAGCATTATATTGATTTATGATGCTGTGTAACCCTTACAGTTCTGGAATGTATTGGATAACACTGACAGCATTATGTCATTGTTATCCAATACATTCCAGACCTCTAAGGGTTACACAGCATCATAAATCAATATAATGTTATGCAACCCTGACACATGCTGCAAATCTGATGCATGGGACTCGCTCGTGTGAAAGGGGCCTAACTGTTCATTAATTAAAATGGGAATGAAGTACTACACAGATTTTTCTGTCTGAAAATTTTAAATCTATAAAAGAACAGTTTTGCTTGAGGCTAAATCCATGGGTGGGTCCGCAGCGTGTGCAGCTGAAAATCCTTGGTAGAAATCCATAGGTCCGCCTTGGATTTCTGTTATGGATTCTTCTGCAGGAGAAATCTACACATGCGAACATAATCCTGTACTAGATTATCAAAAGCAATAAGAGTACAATAAGTAGGTGAACATGAGACAGGAAACAATAGTAGTGTTCTCGAGGCCTACAAGAAGTGTTTTGCTGGAATGTGTATTAAATGAGCATGAGTACAAACACAACATCCTGACAAGAATAGGACATCTATAATTTGTGGAACAGACATTTGGATGCAGACAGCACATGGATGATATCCACATGCTGTCTGTTTTTAAAACATTAGGGGGCACATTTATGGTCTTAATAAAGGCCCTGTGCTGGCAGTGGATCCGCTGACGTTATGAAGAGGCACCGGCCTCTACATAACTTCGGCTCATGCAGCGCCTGTTCTAAGTTTAAGACTGCTTATATTAAGACCATTTTGTATGCCTAAAACAGGCGTAGAAAATTAGGTCTCTCAGCCCGCCCCTTCCCCACCCATTGCATGCCAACAATTTTAGACCTGGTGTGAGTGGGGTGGTCGCAGATAGTCGCCATCTGTGCCTGAAATACTTACTTCTAATTTAGGTGTATTTCAGTATAGTAAATGATCCCCTACAACCTTATTCCATTTGTTACCTGTCATGTCCTGCTCAGCAGATATGCATATTGTAGTAACATTGAAAATGACTATAAAGGATGCTTATTTTGGAGTTCTATTTGTATATATGTGCCTTATATACTGTAAGGGCTACATTTTAATGAATTGTGCTCTAAAGCTTCCTTGCATAGGCACCTGAGCTTAGAATCCATGTACCTGGATAAGCTGTTGCCTTACACTTCAATGCCTTTTTGGAGCCAGGTAAGATAATTGATTGAACTTGTTAGCCATGCATACTAGCCTTTATCGTGTATATATTCCATGTCTGGTGAACACTTACTGTATTATCTACCTGCTGCTACAGTTGTGTTTGCATACAGTGAAATCACTTTTATACAGTGGTCCCTCAATATGCAATGGCCTCAAGATTATAATGTCAACTTACAATGGTCTTTCTTGGGCCATCATAATGTGAAACCAGACTTTTCATACAATGAAAATCAAAATTGGCCATTCCCCTGATAATATACTTGTATGGGCTGTCTAGCAGCTCCCCTTTACAGTATTGTGTGGCACTACATGTTCTGTACTCAGGGGTGCACCTAGCCTTTCTGCTGCCTGAGACGAAAACTGAAACTGTCCCCCCCCCATGCTAATTTCTTAACCTAACCACTTTGCCACAATGAAAGGCAGTCGCCTCACCTGGCCTCATTGGTGGTGCGCCCCTGCCTGTACTGCCCTCCGTTTGTGCCAGAATAAGCAGTTCCTTTTGACACTAGGTGAGGGTGGCTCCATTTTATTATTCTAGTACTCTGTGCTATACAGGACCCTGAAGAAGCTCCTGTCATCATCATAGAAAGGGATTTACAGCTAGCGTTATATGTAAGGACTTGTCTTATCTGTTGTAGTCATCTGCTTATTTTTCTTAAATATTAATTTTCTCTTATCTTGGGATTACTTTTTTGGGCTTTTGGAACCAAGAACTAGTTTTCCATAGAATTATGGGCTTAAGTTAAAATGGTTTCAACTTAGTGGTCGTCCCAGAACCAATCAGTATTGTAACTTGAGGGACAAGTGTATTGTCTTATAACTCTAGGTAACTTGCTACATCTATGGCTGTCTGACTTGAACACCACCATGCATCTGTATTTTTTTTGTGTACAGTGGAAGTTTAATTTTTGTGTGTTCGTTTTCAGAATATAGATGGCATATCTTGTACATCTGACATAACGGATATGCCAATTCTGAAGGTAAGTTCATTGCGCCCAGTGTAATTGCTTGATTAGTTTCTGATGCTCTATCTAAAGCCACCACAAAAGCATGAGCCTCGTATTCTGTCAAAAAGATCACACTAATTTTTAGTATTATTTTTTTTTTTTTTTTTTTAGTTTTATAATCTGAGCTACTTTTTAGCTGTAAAGAGGACCTGACATGTCTGATTTAATAAATACTTGCACTCTTCATCGAACAATTAATTCAGGAGCACCGTGTTGTGCTTTACCTTTTTGTTATACCTCCTAAAAATTTTAGGATAAAACAGCTGGTTTTTACAGTTCCACTTCTCCAGGGGGTGTGTCCTTGCACAATCAGCCCCTGGTAGCACTGATTGTACAGTGTCGGTGTCAGCAGAAAATTACATTCTTCAAATAAGGTTGCCAACCGTCCAGAAATTTCTGGACAGTCCGTAAAAAATAGGTAACTTTTTTGCTCTGTCCGTGAAAAAAAATAGGTGTGTCCGTGATTTTTTTGAGGCTGGTGGTACCTGACCAGATTATTTTGGTGGTAAATATCATCATTTTACAGCTCACAGTAAATGGTGGTAATGAGTTCTGATCAGTATATTGAGCTATAGACCTGTATTACTTATAATATTCATCCTTTTATTATGGTTTTCCAATTTGTCCGTAAAAAATGTTGGCCGTTCGTGATTTTGGGATAACTTGTCCAGAAAAAAGAAAAATTCGGGTTGGCAACCCTGGGTGTCAGCAGAAAATTACATTGTTCAAATAAAGTTGTTTTTTTGTCAAACAAATGTTTCAATCATTTTTGGAGGGGGTTATCCTAATTTTCCATGTCATTATCTATACAAAATATATCCTTAAATCTTCCATTTTTAAATGCTGACCACTGAACCTCTTTTGTATAGAGATCACTTTACAGCAGTAATTTAATTACTACTACAGGCAGAATTACAATGAACACCTCGATTATAATGCTGGAGGTTAATAAAATAGGAGCCACAATTCGTATTGAGGACTACTAAGGTGTCCATCCCCCCTGCACAGATCACAGAGCATGCTTGGAACACACTCACATAGAAGCCAATGAATATTTCC
The DNA here is from genome assembly GCA_900303285.1 of Rhinella marina. NCBI lineage: Eukaryota > Metazoa > Chordata > Amphibia > Anura > Bufonidae > Rhinella > Rhinella marina. The sequence goes on from ONZH01028337.1 coordinate 51,143, forward strand.
AATTTACAGGTCACCATGGTGCATGTGGTTGCTATAAAGCTTATCTCTGATTCTTAAGAGAAGACGCTCGAGTAAGATGGGTACCAAAATTAGTGGCATGTGCTGATATTGTCCCTTGCAGATGGTTCTGAATACCCATGTAGTCGAATGCTGTACAGGAATTCTGTTCTCAGTCTCCATAAATAGTCATGTATAGAACTTAGAATAAAAAAATCTACAGTAAGAAATTAACATTCATTAGAAAAATGAGTGCTTCAGTATTTGATTTCAATTGGTAAAACCTTATAGCAGAAGCATTCTCTTTAAGACTGTATACGGACTTAAAGGGGCTATCTAATACTATAAACTGCCGCCAATATGCCGGGCCCCTCACAATGAATATACTTACCTGGCTCCCCACTCCCTGCACCGCTGCGTCTCCACGTGCATGGATGAAAATATCCGGTGTCGGTGGGAGCATCCAATGGCAGGCGGTGACAGGGACGATGCTAGAGAGGCTCATCACTGTCACCACCTGCCATTGGTTGCTCCCTCCAACACCGGATGTTTTCATCTGTGCACGGGGAGAAACTACATTAGCAGTGCAGGGAGCAGGGTATGTATATTCATTGTGAGGGTCCCGGCATATGGGGGGGGGGGGATTTTATAGTCTTGGATAACCTCTTTAATGATCGTGAGATCCTACATTAAACCCGTATGCAAAATAGCCAGCTGTGGACAATACATTGTAATGCAGTAGATATTACATTAATGCATCCTGTGAGAAAAAATTACTTTGGGGCCATTTTATACAGAAGCAGCTTTGTATGAAATGTACACTAGACCTTGGTGGTTTAAATGTGGTTTGCCTTTGAGCCATGTGTTTTATGTAATGTATTTTTTTATGTTATTTATTTTATAAATTCACAAATTGCTTCTGAACAGGCTGGAATATTTAAAGGGTTTTGGAAAAAATTTCATTCTGAACTGGAACACATGAAGCAGGCCCAGCAACGATTTCTGTACATTAACCACATGCCAAGGAGGGATTGGTGCAGACTGATCTCTGAAGTGGTAAGCTATGCCTTACATGTGTATGAAATGAGAGAAAATATGTATGTTTTCATGCTGCCTCAGCAAAATTATGGCATTGTACAGGGTCAAAAAGTCCAATGTCCCGACTGCCCAAATATACATTTCAGCTGTCTGGTTGGGGGTCACAGACCTTGAGCAAAAAGTGGAATACTTATTGAATTTACATTGGTCCTCAAATAAGAGAATGTGTTAAATGGGTTATCCCACAAATTAAAAATATAAAATATCTGGAGTAATGCACACCATTATTTTAACTATATCAATGCAAAAAAAAAAAAGAACTCTTCTCTCCAGTGCAATTTTCACTCTTTAAACTTCATTACTCACTCGTCTGCAGCCCTGGTCTCTTCACTTTTTGTGTGTAGGCAGCGGCTCATCCCATGTGACCATCAAGTATCTGCATCTCCCTGCAGTGAGCTATTGCTAAACCTGCCCCCCAGTTGCCGAAATTGTGTTCTCCTGTCTTCCTCCCCTGCATAGAAAATAGTTCCTCACACACATCCCCAGTGATTCCACTAATAAATAGTACTACCCCCAAAATTTCCTTGTCCACTGTCTAGAGAGAGGTATAGCTGTATATTTCTATGAATTTAGATGTAAGCACTGAGAGGAAGAATGGAGCAGGGAAGCAACAGAGCATGTGGGTCTACCACGGAACGCAGGAGAAGTTGGACTGGGATAGACAGCAGATGGCGCTATCCGAAAGAAAAATGTAATTTTATTGCCTGTAATCTACCGTTCAAAGGTTTGGGGTCACCCAGACAATTTTGTGTTTTCCATGAAAACTCACACTTTTATTTATCAAATGAGTTGCAACATGAATAGAAAATATAGTCAAGACATTGACAAGGTTAGAAATGATTTTTATTTGAAATAATAATTTTCTCCTTCAAACTTTGCTTTCACTAAAGAATGCTCCATTTGCAGCAACTACAGCATTGCAGACCTTTGGCATTCTAGCTGTAAATTTGCTGAGGTAATCTGGAGACATTTCACCCCATGCTTCCAGAAGACCCTCCCACAAGTTGGCTTGACTTGATAGGCACTTTTTGCGTACCATACGGTAAGCTGCTCCCACAACAGCTCAATGGGGTTGAGATCTGGTGACTGCGCTGGCCACTCCATTACAGATAGAATACCAGCTGCCTGCTTCTTCTCTAAATAGTTCTTGCATAATTTTGGAGATGTGCTTTGGGTCATTGTCCTGTTGTAGGAGGAAATTGGCTCCAATCAAGCGCTGTCCACAGGGTATGACATGGCGTTGCAAAATGTAGTGATAGCCTTCCTTATTCAAATTCCCTTTTACCTTGTACAAATCTCCCTCTTTACCAGCACCAAAGCAACCCCAGACCATCACATTACCTCCACCATGCTTGACAGATGGCATCAGGCACACTTCCATCATCTTTTCAGTTGTTCCGCATCTCACAAATGTTCTTCTGTGTGATCCAAACACCTCAAACTTCGATTTGTTTGTCCATAACACTTTTTTCCAATCTTCCTCTGTCCAATGTCTGTGTTCTTTTGCCCATATTAATCTTTTCCTTTTATTAGCCAGTCTCAGATATGGCTTTTTCTTTGCCACTCTGCCCTGAAGGCCAGCATCCCGGGGTCGCCTCTTCAATGTACACGTTGACACTGGCACTTTGCGGGTACTAATTAATGAAGCTGCCAGTTGAGGACCTGTGAGGCGTCTATTTCTCAAACTAGAGACTCTAATGTACTTGTCTTGTTGCTCAGTTGTGCAGCGGGCCTCCCACTTCTCTTTCTACTCTGGTTAGAGCCTGTTTGTGCTGTGCTCTGAAGGGAGTAGTACACACCATTGTAGGAAATCTTCAGCTTCTTGGCAATTACTCGCATGGAATAGCCTTCATTTCTAAGAACAAGAATAGACTGTCGAGTTTCACATGAAAGTTCTCTTTTTCTGGCCATTTTGAGAGTTTAATCGAACCCACAAAGGTAATACTCCAGATTCTCAACTAGCTCAAAGGAAGGTCAGTTTTATAGCTTCTCTAACCAGCAAACTGTTTTCAGCTGTGCTAATATACTTGCACAAGGGTTTTCAATGGTTTTCTAAACATCCATCAGCCTTCTTACCAATAGAACACTGGAATGATGGTTGCTGAAAATGGGCCTCTATACACCTATGTAGATATTGCATTAAAAACCAGACATTTACAGCTAGAATAGTCATTTACCACATTAACAATGTATAGAGTGTATTTCTGATTAATGTTATCTTCATTGAAAAAAATGTGCTTTTATTTAAAAAATAAGGAAATTTCTAAGTGACCCTAAACTTTTGAACGGTAGTATATATTGCAATAATCGTTTGAAATGCTGTATTCATTCCATAGTAATATTTGCAAGTGTATGCTTCCGAAATAATCCATAAAATCTCCCTGTTATTAAATCCTGTGAACTTTACTATATCAGGGTTTGATCACATCTGTGTCAGGAAATTCAGTCATGGTACCTGAAAAAAACAGCGCAGCATGCTGCGCAATATTTTACGTTGATGCGACGGGCACCATGATGGAAACCTGTGGGAACCCATTAAATGACTGAAATCTTCACTGCTTCGTGACCAGAGTCTAATCTGTGTTTTATTCCAACATCCTGGACCTTTCTGTTCTGTGTAACTTTTTTTTGTATTCCAGTTAACTTGTAAAAGCTTTTACTATAACTATTTATGTGATCTGTAACATCTTAATTTTATATTACCAGGATACAGTAGAAAAGAGAAATGATGTGTACCAACGAAATATTCTTCAGAATGCTAAAAAGTAAGGTCCCTTTAATAGTTTCTTTATGAGCTGAGTTACTTGGATCTCATTTACTGAAGGGGTTGGCCCCTATCCAGTGCACCCTCAAGCTTTACTACCAATAAGCTAATTTCTACTAATTCACCAATGTACTGTACATTAAGGGCCCATTTACACGACCGTGTGAACGGATCCCCACCTATTTCGCAAAATTGCAGAATAGGTGCGGGCCCGTTCACTTCAATGGCCAGCATGCGATCTTGCCGAGCTGCAGCTCTGTGCCGCGGCTCCGCAAGAAATTATAGACTATGTCCTATTCTTGTCTACAACAGCGGACAAGAATAGGCATTTTGAACGGGGCGCCCGGCCGTGTGTTCCGCAAATTGCGGAACACACGCCGGGCGGCATCCGTAGTATTGCAGATGCGCAATACTACGGCCGTCTGAACGGCCTCTAAGTGATAGTTTTACAAGTATATTAAAGGGGTTGGCCCTTCTTGCACTTTTGTGGTATATTGCTAGGATATGCAACCAATGTCCAATAGGTGCGGGTACCTAGCCTCCAGTGACTGTCCTCTCATCCCCTCTGTACAGTCTTCAGGGGGTAGGAGTGGAGGTACAGGGACTTTTCTTCTTGTCAATGATGGAATATAGGTGCTCTCTGTCTCAACGGGGAGGGATCCTTTTTTCTGCTAATGGAGTTAGAAGATGAGCAGATATATAAACCACTGCACCAAATGAGAATACGTAGAGGCTCAAATGTTTACTGGTATCTGGATCACAGCAATTTTTGGTCATAAGTGAATAGCACAAAATAATCATGTTCTTTTTATTTTAGGTGGAATTGTGCTTATATATGCTGACATTTAGCTACAAACAAGTTTTGCTTTTTTATTTAGTTTTTTTTTTTTGTATTTTGATACTGAAGGTACTTTTTATGTGGGTATTTAATATGATTTTTTTAATTTATTTTGTAATTATGGTTCTATTTGTGTAAAGAATGAATGGGTTAATTAGATTATTTACTTTTGTAGCTCCACAGATCGTATATAATAAATCTTTATATGTTGTTTATTACATCCTAATGGAGATGGTTGCTGTTTCCATTCTTTCAGGGTTCTTCGAAACATGAGCACAAGAAAACATGGTAAGTGACAGAATTTACCTATTGACAGATACATTTCTGGAGTATTTGGTGGCCAGAAAACAAGATAATGCTCTGTTCACACTAGCATCATAACTTCCATTTACAATGTATGTGCTGGGTCTGTCATATGATAAGCCCATATAGTGACCGACGAGTCCCATTAAATTAAAATGTATGTTTTCAAATTCAGTTTCTTTCACAGGTTTCCCAGGAACTGTCATGAAAAAGCCCCAAACCTCTGGTTTGTGACTTTATGATTGTCATTTCACCTAAATTTAGGCACAAGTGGTGTTTCTAGGACCTCCCTCACCACTTTCTGAAAGTGGGCTGTGGTATGGACAGCGCCATCAGTGCCAAAACATTCACTATCATTTACGTCAGTTTACTGGTGTAAATGATGTGTGAAATGTACTGGATCACAGCAATTTCAATCTAGCTATACGGACTGCTAAATGATACACCTAATTTATATCTAGACCTTTCGTAAAATAAGACCATCCTCTGAGGAAGCAGGAGATATTGAAGCCTGGTATAAAACGAGTCTTTGATAAATGACCTCATAAACAACATAAGGTCTTATTCACACATCAGTGTTTGGCCGATGATTTCCATCAGTGATTGTGAGCCAAAACCAGGATTGGAGCCTCCACAGACATGAGGTATAATGGAAAGATCTGCACATGTTCTGTGTTTAGAGCCGCCCCTGGTTTTGGCTCAATCACTGATGGAAATCACTGACTAAACCCTGACATGTGAATAAGGCCTAATGAGAAACATAATACAATATACTACTATTTAATAGGGACATTACAACCTGTTATTAGTGGGGTAAGTTTGGGATTCATCAAGGCTTCTGTTGCCTTGATGAGTACATCACTGTACATGCTGCATATTTCTTGTGAACTGATCCTGATGATACCCCCAAGACTGGCTAAAGAAATTCTCATTTGTTGTTCTATTGTACATGTACTGAGAAAAGAAAAAAAGCTATCTGCCCAGAGAAGGGAGGATGCTGGGAGAATTCAGTGTACTTATGACTGATTTTGACCTACGTGGGTTTACTGATGTCTTTGGCATATAAATTGGGTATATGAGAAGTCACATTTGTGGGGTTCCAAGTACTTCAACACTCCTTTAGCCGTTACACGTGTCAAACGGATACTGGCCAAGTGTACTTTATCACTTCTTTACCAGAAAATGGTAAAGCAGTAGTGGGGGTAGTCCAAAACTAATTTAATTGTATGCATGCCTTTATCTGCAGATGAAAGAACTGTGCCATTAAACCAGGAAGAAGACTATCTACAGAAAGATCTAATGGGGCTGGTATGTTTTTAAGATCTAAAGCATTTACAAGCTGGTGTGTAGAGCTGTATTATGTCAAAAAATGCACTTCCTGAAGAGCCCACTAGATGTCACTGATCCCCCTCACTGTAGTGCTGTACACCCAAATCATAGCCAAAGACAGGTTTAGGGGAAACCAGAAAAATGATAGCATTTATAGGCTGAGTCTTCCATGCAGGTATTCAGCACTACAGGCAATTTAAATTCTTTCTTTCTAGTAGCTAATAAAATCTATCCATTTTCTGTTATTGTGCTAATACTTGATGAGGGCAGCAGTGTGCAGCACAGCTGAGAACCGCACAGCAAAATTTCATGGGGCTTTACTATATTGAAACCATGTGCATCACCTGTACAAGCCACACTTCTGTAACCTCATAAGACCGCAGCAATCTGAAGTAAATCCCAGTGGATCTCGGCTATGCAGCAAACTAAAGGTCCCTTTACACAGGATGATATTACAGCAGATAGTTGGGGAGGGAAGCGTTCCTTCCTGACCATCTGCTGATCGCAAGTGGAGGGAGATGCTGCATTTACATGCAGTGATCTTCTCCAGAGTATTAGGAGGAGTGATCGCTAATGGCATCGCCCTTCCTCATACTGACTTGTTGTTACATGGCATGATCTGCTGCCAGTAAACAATCATTTTTGCTTCGGATTACCCAATGAACGAGCTATTGGCGGTACATTTACTCTGGCCGATCATAGCTAACAGCGTTACTATGAATAATGTGTGATTCTCATGTAAAGGACCCTTAAGATGTTGGTCAAATTCACTTAGCTTTTGATTCTTAGTTTTCTCAATCCATTCACGACATTGAGGGTACAAGTACACCCAATGCCAAGTTTGTAAAAGTGTTGCCCGCTCAGCAGCTGAGTGGTCTCCACAGCCACTAGGCACCTGCTGTTTTACACAGCAGGCCCCTGGAGTCAGAGTTTGTGATCAGCAATAACACCAATTCCATAATTTTAACCTCCTCAGATGCCGTGGTCAGTTTCAGTCGCGGCACCTGAGAGGTTATTCTTCAGGAGTGCTGCTCTCCTGGACACCAAGCGGCTCCCCCACACAGAGCTTGAGGGAGCTGTTCTGAAGGCCTGCCTGCCATAGCGAAGATCCTCTTTGATTAGAGTGTAGTGACTCTCCCACTGCCTGCAGTGTTAAATCATTGCAGTCAGTGGGAGAAAGGATCAGACAATCGCATGTTAAAGTCCTCTGGGGGGACTAAAAATATATAAAGAACTTTTTGGGGGATTTTTTTTTTATTTAAAAAAATAATAGGTATTGCTGCATTCCAAAATGCCTGATCTATTCAAATATAAAGTATTTGTCCCGTATGGTGAATGCCATAACAGAAAGAAAAAAAAAAACTGCCTGATTTGACATTTTTTTTTAGTTGCTTCACCTCCCATAAAAATTGCTAAAAAGTTGTCCAAAAGTCATAACACCCCAAACTGGAATCATTAAAGACTACAGATCGCCCTGCAAAAAATGAGCACTCTCACAGTTCCGTAGATGTTAACATAAAAAAATGATGCAGTGATAATAAGGTGATAGAAAGAAAAACTACGGTATATAGATATTGGTATTGCTGTAATCATAATGACTTGGAGAATAGAGTTAAACTGTCAGGAATGCCATAAAAATAAAACTATGGTGGAATTGCTATTTTCCCCCAATTCCACCACATGTGGATTTTTTTTTTTTTACAGCTTCCCACTACCCTGTGTACAATATTAATTGCTGTCATTAGAAAGTAAACTTGTCCCTCAAAAATTAAGGCCTCATATGGCTCTGTGAATGGAATAGTAAAAAAAAAAATGTATGGCTCTGGGTAAATGCATGCTCAAGTCAATCATACCCCAGATACATAGACATAAGAATTGTCTGCTTTCAATCACCACAATTTTGATTGTAGCCTATACTATATAATGAGTACAGTATACAGGAAGCTCATAAGCTCCCTCTAGTGGTGTCCGCAGACAGGATTTTATCATTTGCCTATGCAGGGGATATCAAGGTCTGTCTCTCTCTCTCTCTCTCTCTCTCTCTCCCTCTATATATATATATATATATATATATATATATATATATATATATAGATATATATATATATATATATATATATACAACGAGAAAATGAGGCAGCACTCCAAATCGTGAAAAACGTGCAGGACTCTTTATTCCCAAAAACGCAAAATGCAACGTTTCGGTCCGCTCAATGTGACCTTTCTCAAGCATAGTTAAAACAGTGTGGCCTTCCACATTATATAGAGCATGTGGGCGGATTCAAAAATGATCATGTGATAACAGTGGTCATGTGATAACAATAACAAAACACAATTCACATCTGTGATCAAAAGGTATTCATATACATCCGTGATCCAAAAGTATTCAAATACATATACAAGTTTAGAGATCCATTACAGGTACATACATAGTGACCATAAGTATTCAATCTTAGTGTACATAGCAATTTCCCTATACTCCATATCATAAGTGATCAATATGCATAAATCTACAAGTGAAATGACAAAACATTAAAACATACTTAATAGATCCATCAACGATGGGGGAATCTCGTAATCGTGGACTAACGTGAATCGCTTGTAGCGTCTCTAGGAGGTAACTGCGCATGCGACAGACACCGGGCTCCGTCCGGTCACCTGTTCAGGTCACGTGGCTCAATACTCCGCGTCAGACTTCAGGAAAGTCCACCCCTTAGTCCGCATCACGGAGCTGTCCACACCCATTTCTGTTGGTGCTATCGGAGTCCGGTCAGTATATGCTCCTAAAAGGAGTCTAAATCGGGTGAGAAAAAGACCTATCGAGGAGTATTAGTCCTTAAGTGTCATTAATACAGCCTCTGGCTAGTCAGCTCATATCAACCCGTGCACACAACAGTCCCTAATTGGGGTCGATGTGTGCATGGCCAGGTAGGGACAGATCACAGGAGAAAGTGAATAAACCATTAAGTCAATCCCTCTCTTCCAATGTCAGTGGATTAGGGACAGTGGCACGTGGTGACACTTGCCCCTCATCCCGACTAGATCACTGTCCCACTCTACGGCCTATAGGTTAAACAGCGTCATGGTCAGTTGTAACAAAATCATATTCCACATCCTCAGGTCATACATCCCGTATGTCACCACCTCCATTATGTAAATAAACACATATCTCTACAAAATGGTCCCAATCCAAAGTATAGAGTTCCCCCATCCTGATGGTCCATTGTTCAATAAAAGGTTTTGGCGGTATCTATAAGAAAACAGACAAACAACCAATTAAAATCAATTGTCAATAAATTTTGTTTTCCTCACACTGATATAACAACTCCAACCAGGGCAAATCGAAACTGGGCACCACAGGCACAGGTAATGTATACCCCTTCCTCACAAGTACACAGACAGGTTAAAGTCTGCATTGAGTCCCTTAGGTTTAAGAGTCCCTAGTCTGTGTATCCACTCTAATTCTTTCCTTTTCAAAATCCGTTCCCTATCACCACCCCTTCTCATTGGGGGGACATGGTCAATTATCATGAATTGGAAATCCTTTTCCGTATGTCCTACCTCTACAAAATGTTTGGGGACTGGCAGATCTCGTCGCTTCTTTCGAATTGAATACCTGTGTTGTACCATGCGGACCTTGGCCTCCAGGGTCGTCTCACCCACATACCATAGTCCGCATGGACACAACACCACATATATGACAAAACTGGAACTGCAGGTAAGAAAGAATCTAATATCGTATGTTTTCCCTATGCATGGAGCAACGAAAGACTCAGTTTTCTTCATGTACTGGCAGTTAACACAAGAAAGACAGGGAAAACACCCCGTCCTTCTCCTTCCAATGTATGTCTGAGAGTCTATCATTGTTCCTCCTGTCTCACTTCGTACCAAAAGATCCTTCAGATTGGGAGACCTCTTGAATGACATGAGTGGGGGGGTTACTAAATTCTGGGATCTGTGTATTCACCCCTAGCAACGGCCAGTGTTTCCTAATGATCTGATTAATTTCCTGACTACTCTCCGAGTATGTAGACACAAACGGTACACGTTGGCCCTTGTCAATAGTGCGTTTTAGATCCGCTGAAAAGATCTTCTGTCTATGTTTTTCAATCAATTTCCTAGGGTAACCCCTCTCACGAAATTTTTTTGTCATGTCATCCAACCTCATATCGCACGTTAATGGATTGTGTACAATCCTGGACACCCTGAGCAATTGACTACGAGGGAGTGAGTTGATCACTGCCCTAGGATGAGCACTCTCATACCTCAACAGACTATTGCAATCAGTGGGCTTAGTAAAAAGGTCTGTGACCAACCCACCCCCCTCTTTGCTTACAGTGGTGTCCAGGAATTGTACGGACTCAGTAGATTGCACAAGAGTGAAGGCAATATCTGGGTCCATCTTATTAAGATATTCATGGAAGACACCCAGAGCCTCCAGGGAACCCCGCCAGATGAGGAAGACATCGTCTATGTACCGCCACCATCCCACAACATGTTGGAAATGCGGCGATACATAGACGAAATCCTCCTCCAAGTGGGCCATAAAAATATTGGCGTAGGTCGGGGCCACGTTGGACCCCATCGCGGTCCCTCGTACTTGCGTGTAGTACTTGTTTTTAAAAATAAAATAGTTCCTGGTGAGAATTAGATTAAGTAATGAGAGAAGAAATACCATGAGTGCACTAGGACAATGATCCTTCTCTAGGCATCTCGCCACCGCCCCCACACCTCTATTGTGATCAATAGAGGTGTAGAGGCTTGTGACATCAAAAGATGCCAAGATAGCCGAATCCGGGACTTTCACTTGGGCTATTTTCTCCAGAAAGTCACCAGTATCCCTAATGTATGACCTTGATCCAGTCGCAAATTTGCGTAAAACTTTATCCAAAAAGATCGCTGGATTTTTTCAAATACATACTCGGAGAGTAGTCAGGAAATTAATCAGATCATTAGGAAACACTGGCCGTTGCTAGGGGTGAATACACAGATCCCAGAATTTAGTAACCCCCCACTCATGTCATTCAAGAGGTCTCCCAATCTGAAGGATCTTTTGGTACGAAGTGAGACAGGAGGAACAATGATAGACTCTCAGACATACATTGGAAGGAGAAGGACGGGGTGTTTTCCCTGTCTTTCTTGTGTTAACTGCCAGTACATGAAGAAAACTGAGTCTTTCGTTGCTCCATGCATAGGGAAAACATACGATATTAGATTCTTTCTTACCTGCAGTTCCAGTTTTGTCATATATGTGGTGTTGTGTCCATGCGGACTATGGTATGTGGGTGAGACGACCCTGGAGGCCAAGGTCCGCATGGTACAACACAGGTATTCAATTCGAAAGAAGCGACGAGATCTGCCAGTCCCCAAACATTTTGTAGAGGTAGGACATACGGAAAAGGATTTCCAATTCATGATAATTGACCATGTCCCCCAATGAGAAGGGGTGGTGATAGGGAACGGATTTTGAAAAGGAAAGAATTAGAGTGGATACACAGACTAGGGACTCTTAAACCTAAGGGACTCAATGCAGACTTTAACCTGTCTGTGTACTTGTGAGGAAGGGGTATACATTACCTGTGCCTGTGGTGCCCAGTTTCGATTTGCCCTGGTTGGAGTCGTTATATCAGTGTGAGGAAAACAAAATTTATTGACAATTGATTTTAATTGGTTGTTTGTCTGTTTTCTTATAGATACCGCCAAAACCTTTTATTGAACAATGGACCATCAGGATGGGGGAACTCTATACTTTGGATTGGGACCATTTTGTAGAGATATGTGTTTATTTACATAATGGAGGTGGTGACATACGGGATGTATGACCTGAGGATGTGGAATATGATTTTGTTACAACTGACCATGACGCTGTTTAACCTATAGGCCGTAGAGTGGGACAGTGATCTAGTCGGGATGAGGGGCAAGTGTCACCACGTGCCACTGTCCCTAATCCACTGACATTGGAAGAGAGGGATTGACTTAATGGTTTATTCACTTTCTCCTGTGATCTGTCCCTACCTGGCCATGCACACATCGACCCCAATTAGGGACTGTTGTGTGCACGGGTTGATATGAGCTGACTAGCCAGAGGCTGTATTAATGACACTTAAGGACTAATACTCCTTCGATAGGTCTTTTTCTCACCCGATTTAGACTCCTTTTAGGAGCATATACTGACCGGACTCCGATAGCACCAACAGAAATGGGTGTGGACAGCTCCGTGATGCGGACTAAGGGGTGGACTTTCTGAAGTCTGACGCGGAGTATTGAGCCACGTGACCTGAACAGGTGACCGGACGGAGCCCGGTGTCTGTCGCATGCGCAGTTACCTCCTAGAGACGCTACAAGCGATTCACGTTAGTCCACGATTACGAGATTCCCCCATCGTTGATGGATCTATTAAGTATGTTTTAATGTTTTGTCATTTCACTTGTAGATTTATGCATATTGATCACTTATGATATGGAGTATAGGGAAATTGCTATGTACACTAAGATTGAATACTTATGGTCACTATGTATGTACCTGTAATGGATCTCTAAACTTGTATATGTATTTGAATACTTTTGGATCACGGATGTATATGAATACCTTTTGATCACAGATGTGAATTGTGTTTTGTTATTGTTATCACATGACCACTGTTATCACATGATCATTTTTGAATCCGCCCACATGCTCTATATAATGTGGAAGGCCACACTGTTTTAACTATGCTTGAGAAAGGTCACATTGAGCGGACCGAAACGTTGCATTTTGCGTTTTTGGGAATAAAGAGTCCTGCACGTTTTTCACGATTTGGAGTGCTGCCTCATTTTCTCGTTGTATACTGCTGGCCTATCATTCTGGATCCAGGAGGAATTGCACCCACTTTGGTTTGAACCGACTTGTGCTGCTGCTATTTTTGTATTTTTTATATATATAATATATATATATATATATATATATATATATATATATATATATATATATATACTGTAAAAGCTATTTATAAATTAAGAAGCATAGAATAATAGTAGTCAAAGATGCTCTTTAAGCCTTATATGATGCATCTGCACATAGATGCAAAGCACTTTGCGAAGTCATACATTAGAATATTCTGTTTCGGTTGCAGATGATGGTGAAATTAAAAGATCATTTGTCACAACATCTTCATCATATTGCAAAAAACAAGGTTGAGAAAATTGTGTTGGACTTTGTCTGCAAACAGGTAAAATGTGTATGTCTGCAAACCCAAAAATGTGTATATACAATATGACTTATCTTGGATATTCCCTGCTGTTAACTAACATAATGAAGTTACATTAGAAACATGGTCAAATGAGGTAGTGAATAGGCAGAGAGCTTTCAGTTTCCTAGTTTCACCTTTGGACAATAATTCTCAATTTTTCCAGAGAAGTAAGTGACACTCAGGTTACTCTGTCATAGCCACACATGGTCCCAATGTTGTAAATTCACCATGAATTTTTATTGATGTGGTATATTTTGCAAATGAGTCCCAGATCTGATCTCTTCTTTTTGCATCCACCGGCACGCCATTTAATAAATGCCTATATTCAGCTTTACATCTTAAATTGTGGAGATCATTGGATGAACGTATATTAATTTTAGAGAGAAAAATGTGATTTAGGGCCCATTCACACGACCGTAAGGGCTCCGTGCCCTTGCTGCGGACAGCGAATAGCGGTCCACAATGGACGGGCATCGGCCATGGAAATCCTGTATTGCAGTGCAGACCCATGGACTTGAAGAGGTCCTATCTTTTGTGGTGTGGAGGCACAGACCTGAAAGCCCATGGAAGCACTTCTGTGGGCTTCCGATCCATGTCCCCGCTCCACAAAAGATAGGACATGTCCTACATTTTCCTGTATTTTGCAGCTTGTAGACCCATTCAAGTCCGCAATACAGGCACAGAGCCCTTATGGACGTTAAATAAAAGTGCTTCTATTAGTCTACATACGGGATTAATATAAGACAGTTCCTATAGTGTGTAATATGATTGACGTATGGATGTTATTTTTCACTTGATGCCCACAGCTGGACCTGGTGTCTCAGATTTTAGAGGTTGTCTGGAGAAAGCACGTTCTTGATCCTGACGTTTTATGCTTGTGAGTAGAAGACTTGTATATGTTTTGTGATGTTTACTGCTAAAAACCAATACAGTAATATAAAGTACCTGCCCCTTTAACATGTCCCCTTACTCATGTGGCACTTGAGTAAACACACAAACATTTTTAATTATTTATTTGTGGTGTGGAAAAAGTAAATGCACCTTTTGATATTTGGATTAAAGTTTTGTTTTTCGATCATTGTCATTTAGGGATGGGAGTGGAAATTCTTCAGAGTATTTTGCCTTTCATGTCATGTGCCGAATTACAGATGCTGCAAGCCGAATGTGCATGCCTCTACCTCCTGGTAAGTTACATACAGATCGTCTGTTTCTGTTATATCCATCTCTCACCACTTCACATATCTTTTTACTTTGTGCACTGGACCAGACTATTGGCAGTGGTGTGTTTTTGTTTTTTTTTTTTTTTTTTTTTTTGTTCCATGAATCCCATGCATCCTTGAGGTTCATGTCTTTCACTCCAGGTGCAGCATGTGCCACCATGAGATAAAATATGACCATGGGTTAAAAAAAAAATAATCTTTATTTTTTTCCTTCAGGTTTCCAGACGCTGCACCTGGTTCTAGCAGTGCGCTGCCTTCCTCTAGGAAACTTACTTCATTACATAGACTCAGGAGTGTTGACCTTAACGGAAACATTTGTTGTTAAGCTCCTCAAAGGTAAATTGCCTTCTTGTGGTTAAGAGCCACATTATTATTTGATGATACCTTTGTTTTCTCAGTTTGTCAAAAACATAGAAATAAAGAGGTAACATGTTTATATATAAAAAATGTGTGTTAAAATAACCACTATACTACCAAAGTGCCACCGCATATGGTCACCTCTCCTCACCCCTTATACTCATCATGATGTACATTTCCTGAGCCCACTCCATACATGACAGGTGCTGGCTGATCGACGATGTCACAGATCCTAGTGAATTAACGCCTCATGCCCCAGTCAATAGCATCTTTGGGGTTAGGCAGAGGGAGGGGGGCTTCCACTGCCTTCCGATCGGAGCTCCTGTGGTGAAATAACTGGGTTACGATCGGTTGCCATGACAGCCTTGGGGGACTTCGGGAAAGTTCCCAGGGCTGTCATGAGGCGCTGCTTTTTAAACTGCAATAGTATTCTATAGCACAAGTGATCAGATGATTGCATGTTCCAGTCCTACCCTCCTTCAAATCGCCCTCTTTTCAATTTTACATATAAAAATAAGAAATTAAAAAAATAAACATAACCGGTATTGCCATGTCCAAAATGTGTGTATTATTATTATAATAGAAAAATATTTTTTCTGCACAGTGTATGCTGCAATGGGAAAAAAAGTGTGATTTACATTTTTGGTCACCTTGAATAAAAAGTGATTAATAAGTCAGATGTCCCCCAAAATGGTACCATTAAAAAAATTATAGTTTGTCCTGAAAAAAACCTTGACGAAATTGCCTTTTTTCCAATTTCACTACACAAAGGTTTTTTCCCATTTTCTAATACAAGCTATGGTAAAATAACAGTGTCATTAAAAATACAACTTGTTCTCCAACAAACAAGCCGTTATATGTGAACAGAAACCGAAAAAAAATTGGGTTCTTGTAAGGCGGGGAAGGAAAAACAAAAGTTAAAAACTAACGATAGGTTGTGTCCTGAAAGGGGTTAATAACTATTTACAAAACCTGTCCTAATCACACAGGAGGACAAGTTACTTCACAACACTGAGGTAAAGAGCTGTCTCATCCTCCTCTCCTGCTCTACTTGTCCGGGATTATGATCCTGAATACAGATGATAAGATCTTCAGCTGAATCTCTGTAGGAATGGAGTTCATGAGGAGACATGAAGTACAAAGAGGAGGTGAGGTGGGGATGTGGGTAATGAGCAGCAGCTCTTGTATCCAGTCTCCATTACCACAGTCTGTCTTGTCCATCCTCTTATGCAGGGCTCCAGATGGCGACCAAAATGGTCGCAAATGCGACTTAGATTTTACAAATGGCGACAAGACTTTTTAGTCTTGTCACCATTTGCGCCTGGACCCGACCGCATTTACTGATGCTAGGCTGCGCTATTGCGCAGCCTAGTATCAGAGAACATGGAGCAGATAAAATAAAAAAAATCCCTTACCTGTCCTGCGCCGCGGCTCTGCTACGGGTTTGGCGCTCCTCTGTCTTCCGGGTGGCTCTGCACTGTCCTGACGGCATACAGCGTCAGGATGTAGTGCGCGCACTCTGACCTGACGCTGCACGCAGTCAGGTGATAGTACAGCGCCGGAAGGACAGAAGAGCGCTGGACCCGAAGCAGAGCCGCGGCGCAGGACAGGCAAGAGATTTTTTTTTTTTTTTTATTCTGATGGGGGCACAGTGGGCTGATCTAAGGTCTGATGGGGGCACAGTGGGCTGATCTAAGGTCTGATGGGGGCACAGTGGGCTGATCTGAGGTCTGATGGGACCACAATGGGCTGATCTGAGGTCTGATGGTGGCACAGTGGGCTGATCTGAGGTCTGATGGTGGCACAGTGGGGCTGATCTAAGGTATGATGGGGGCGCAGTGGGCTGATCTGAGGTCTGATGGGACCACAATGGGCTGATCTGAGGTCTGATGGGGGCACAGTGGACTGATCTAAGTGGCTGATCTAAGTTGATGGGCCACAGTGAGCTGGAATCTGAGGTCTGATGGGGCCACAATGAGCTGATCTGAGGTCTGATGGGGGCACAGTGGGCTGATCTGAGGTCTGATGGGGGCACACACATTATACTCGTTGGGGTTTTTGTTACTGGGGAGGGCGCACTGTGCCACCAATGATGATAACTACGTTTAATACAACTACAGAAGGCGGGTGGCGCACCTGAGGGGTTAACTACCACTGATTGCAGCTCCCTATAATACAGGTCAGGTGCCGGCTATGTGATCCTGTGCCGGAACCCGCCTCCTGTAGTTGTATTAAACGTAGTTATCATCATTGGTGGCGCAGTGCAGCAATGTAATCGCGGAGCGCCAGTCGGTTACCATGGCAACCAGGACGCTACTGAAGTCCTGGCTGCCATGGTAAGCTCCCTGCTGCCCTGGGCACAAAGCCCAGGGCAGCAGGGAGAGTGTAAAGTCCTATTCATCCTGAACACACGCTGGGAGGCATCCGTGGTATTGCAGATCCGTACTTTTGCGGATCCACAATACTACGGCCGTCTGAATGGCCCCTTAATTACCCCCTTTCCCAATATACTATAAAATATATTAATAAATATCCGAAAAGTCCAAACTATTAAAATCTAAAAAAAAATCTCCTATACGGTGAACACGTAAAAGAAGAAAAGAAAAATAACAATTTGCCATTTTTTAGTCACCTTGTCCTGCCAAAAAAATAGGATAGGACAATTCTATTAATGGCTGGACGTTCCATCTCCTCCAAGTCTTTTTTTAACATTATAATTATATGTATTTAAATTTGGCGCCTAAAAATTTTATTTGGCTCCTAAATTTTTCAGTTCAGGAGCCAATGGCTCCTAAGTATTTTTTTTAGTCTGGAGCACTGTTATGAACTCCATTCCTAAAGAGATTCAGCTGAAGATCTTATCAGCTGTATTCAGAATCCCTGACAAGTAGGAGAGGAGGACAAGGCAGCTCTTTACCTCAATGCTGTGAAGTAACTTGTCCTGCTGTGTCATTAGGACTGGTTTTGTGTGTACTAATAGGACGGCAGCTATTTTGTTTCTCCTAATGATTGCTCCCCAGATACAACGAGCCATTATAACTAATAAAAGTTATTTGGGAATATATGTATAATAAAGTATTATTTATATATTTTCATTTTTGAAATTCCCGGAGAACCCCTTTAAGTCAATAGCCTTTGAACCCTTTCCCTGATTTGGTGCTGCTAAAAAAGAGGGCAGCACTACAGTCTTGTCGCAGTGAAGGAAAGTTGATCTTTATTCACCAAAAATGTGCAACCTTTAGGCTCTGCATCACAGTGCCTTTCTCAAGCAAATATATAGGTGTACAGAGCAGGTACGAAAACCCAGGCTCTTTTGAAAAATAAATTCATATAATAGAGTGTATTGTATATAGCTCAACATAGAAACCCCTTGCAGTTAGGTTCAGTGAAACGAACAAAATGATTGAACATCATTAGATTGTGTATATGCTGTAGCTTTAAATTGCATTATCATATTTACTGATTTCTATGCATTTTTTTATGTTTGTCTCTATACAGAACTGGATGATAATGAAACAAATGAAAAACTGAAATGTAGCATAATTCTGCGACTTCCAGAGGTAGGTTAATTTACATGCTCTATAGGTTTTCTGTTTTCTTCTACAAACCGCATCAGGTAAAATATTAGGAAGTTAGGAACGTGCATTAATGTAAAGTGTGTTCTTCATATGTTTAAGATGACATTTTGCTAACTGTATATTGTCCTTATAAAGAAGGGAACTGAACATTTTGCAATATCAGATTTTCCACGATTTGAGATGGAGTGAGTCCAGGACATGCGTCTCCAGGATTTCCTGTTTTAACATACAAACGTACTTGGTATCGGGAAATCCTCCATGAAAAATGTTGAGCTGACCCGCCCATACACAGGACATGAGAGAACATTCCATATTGTCATATTCACCTTTTTTTCCCTCCATCCAGAACATTTGTGAAAAGGTACATAACTTGTGGGATCATGCCATCAGCAATAATGTCATTGCTATGAAGTATGTGAAAAAGCTGCTCTTCAGACTTCACCAAAGGGAGGTGCGTATTAAAGTAGTTCCAATGAAGAGTTTCTTTTACCAGACTATCTGGAGTATCAGGTAGCAGAGAGATCCAATATAATATGGAACAATTCAGTGCAATTCCAGCGTCTAATTAAAGTTGTAATATCAGATTTTGGGCCTTCTTCCTGAAGGTTCTCTGTGCTTCCGAAGTATTTTATGTTTCCTTGGTTGTTTGATACTTGATAATAGGAAGTTTATTTTATTATTGTGTATATATATTTTATAGTCTGGCTCTTTAGTAAAACAAAGAACATTAGGTTAGTCCCTTAACAGCACAATGACATGTATATACATCATCTCAGAGGACTAGTTAGAATGTCATTTATGGAGATCATTCTAAATGCAGTGGTACAGGTGTCCACGCAAATACCGCAGGACCCTGGTCCCTGGTGATGGAACGTGGGGATTCCCTCACCCACCCATGGGTGGCCTACTAATGTAATTAGGAGCCAACAGTCGGTTGCTATGGCAGTCAGGAGCCTAACAAAGACCACCAGGCCAGCCAAACAAGCAATAATGCTTTGATCGGTTAAACATTGTGAAGACTCTTTTATAAAAATGAATAAGTAAATATGAACAGTAAAATAAATGTATAAAAATAGCCATTTTTCCTTAAAATGTTATTAGTTTCTAAAAGTTTTTTTTTGTTTTTTTTTTTTTAATTACACATATATGGTAATACTTTGTTAGTAAAATTGTTAACAAGAAAGTTAAAATCTTATTTAAACCATATGGTGAGCATGACCAAAAAGTGAACAAGCAAGTGTACTCCAGTACTCTACCAATAAAAACTACATCGTGCCCCTAACAAAAACAAGCCCACATACGGCCAAAAATAAGAAGTGTATGAGTACTTCTGCCCTTCAAACGTCTGAGAATAGGTTATGAATATCCTGACTCACAAACTCCTTTAACCCCTTAACGCATAATGCCATACATGTACAGTATTATACGCCAGCTTTTGTATGGAGTGGGCTGCTTCAGTGAGCCCACTCCATACATAGCAGGTGCCGGCTGTATAAGGCTACTGTCACACTAGCATTTCTCTTTTCTGGTATTGAGATCCTGCAGAGCATCTCAATACCAGAGAAAAATGCTTCCGTTTTGTCCCCATTCATTGTCAATGGGAACAAAACGGAACTGAACAGAACGGAATGCTCCAAAATGCATTTCGTTCTGTTTGATTGTGTTCCCAAAACAGAGAGAAAACTAAAGCAAGCTGTGGTTTTCTTTCAGTCATGGGATGCGGAGCAAAACAGATCCGGCTTGACTTACAATGCAAGTCAATGGGGACGGAACCCCGTCATTTAACCCCTGAGATGGAGCAATCTGTGAAGTAAGAAAGAGGGATGTGGCTCCGTCTGCCTTCCGATCGGAGCACCCACAGTGAAATCGTGGGGCTCCAATCGGTTACCATGACAGACTAGGCCCTGTCATGGTAAGCTTCCTGCTAAGCTGTGCACGAGGCACAGCTCAGCAGGGAGCACATCAGAATGCTATTCATAAAATATATAAACAATAAAAATATAAACCAATGGGGTATGACCGGGCTCGGCAAAGTCTTGTCTCACAAAAAACAAGCCCTCATACAACTCTGTAGCCCAGAAAATAAAAAGTTATAGCTGTCAGAAAATGGCGATGCACAGAAAATTCTTATTTATTTATTTTAGCAATATTTGTATAGATTTTATTATTTAAGTAATAAAATCTATACAAATTTGGTATCACCCTAATCGTATTGAGCAGCAGTATAAGGATGTCGTAATTTTTTTTTTTTCTTGTGCACGGTGAACACTGTAATGTCAAAACCAAAAAAAACCTTGGCAGAGTTGTTTGTTTGTTTTTTTATAATTGTTTTTTATTTTACCCTACAAAAAAATGAATGGTGGCATTAAAAACTGCATCTTGTCCCACAAAAAATAAGCCCTCATATAGCTATGTGAATGGAAAAAAAAGTTATGGCTATTGGAATGTGGGGA
Source organism: Rhinella marina (assembly GCA_900303285.1). Classification (NCBI taxonomy): domain Eukaryota; kingdom Metazoa; phylum Chordata; class Amphibia; order Anura; family Bufonidae; genus Rhinella; species Rhinella marina. The sequence continues at coordinate 72,308 of ONZH01028337.1, forward strand.
GGAAAAATAAAAAATGAATATAGGCTCAATCTTTAAAGGGTTGCCCGCACTCGTATGAGCGCCGCCTTCTCTCATCTGTTTATCTGCTTGTCACAGCAATTGCAGTGGTGAGCAGGTGTAATTACAAGTATGGCGTCCCCATTCACTTCCATGTGATGGCTCTGTAGTATTCACTTGAGCAGACAGAACCGTTAAGGTTTTAATCAGTAAGTTATAAGAAAAAAGTTATTGTTCTTGGAATGTGATGATTAAAAAAACTAAATATAAAGTCCAGCCTTAAAGCCAACAATCCCTGGGCACCTAACCTGTGGCCCTGGACAACCCCACTTACCAAAGTCCTGCCACTGCTCTGTTCCCAGCCATTTCTAATCCCCATATGACCAGGAGCTGGCATGTTCCTGTAACTGCTGCAGCCAATCACAGGCCTCAGCAGTCAGAGTGGGTTGAACAGTGCATCACTACTGTGATGTAGCGTTCACGCCACTGTGGCTGCTGAGACCTGTGACTGGCCACATCAGCCATGGGACCAGGCTGTTTCCTGATCCCACCAGTACCAGAAGAATAAAGCAGCACTTGGATTGCAGGACAGCGTTTTAAGTTCAGAGGCACAGGTTAGGACCCCAGGGGTTGTCGGCTCCAAGGCTGAACAACCCCATTAAGACCAAAGTAAGCCTGGGGTTAAGGTATGGAGCTTCCTAGTGCTGTATAGATAATATTGTCAAATTAGTTTCCTAAAATATTTCAAGTGTATAATATTTTCTTTGCAGGTTTCTCGACAGTCACCGACGGAACGGTCTCCGTCAACCATTAACTTTCTACCACTGAATTACTTAATAATGATGCTATCAGAATTGGAAGATAGAGGTACCTTTGATTTTACACATGATCATCTTTGGTCTCCTTTAAAACTTTACCATATATTAAAGTGTTTCTAAAGGGGTTGATTCAGGACAAGAGCTCCTGTCTATACAACCTTTGTGGTTATATGGATGTGAAAAATTGGGTTTACCTACTCTGGACCTGCCCTCCTCTATGTATCGGAGGTGGGCTCTGGTGAACCTGGAGAATCCATGCATTGCATGGAAGGCCACTTATTAATTTAAATGGGCAAAATCATATGTGCATAGAAATCACTTGGCCCCATAGCAAGAATCTGAATTGGGAATTAAGAGAGTGGGTTTAGTACACGTCTGGTTGTTTCCTTATTGATGGGATTCCACCCACCACGAATCCCAGCATCTGATGCCAGATGTTATGATAGACATGTTGAGGTCTGCCACTTTGTCTGTGTCTGGAGCCTTTATTGCCTGGCCTCTTTCATCCATTTGGTCCTTTCCCTTATGTTCTAGGGAAAGTGCAGAGATGCGGCTTTCACACCTGTGGCTGGGAGGTCCGACAGGCATTGTCAGGAATGGGCCAGACAAAAACTGCTGAGTGTAGCCGCTTTTGTCCAGCTGATTCTCTGCCTGTTTGCGAGGTAGCGTCTGGATCTCTGCCAGACCTTAATATAGTCAATGGGGTCTGGTGGGAAGACGATAGTATCTGGCAATGCCGAATCTGGAGAACTCCGGCAGGCCGTTTCCTGCTGCAAGTTTGAAGGGGCCGTTCAGATGGCCATGGTGTTGCGGGTCCGCAAAAATGCGGATCCGCAAAACACCGAATGCCGACTAGTGTGTGTTCCGCAATTTGCGGAACACACGTCCGGCACCCCATACAAAATGCCTATTCTTGTCCACTGTTGCGGACAAGAATAGGACATGTTCTATATTTTTTTCACCACGCCATGGCTTAGCATGATCTAATGCCGGCTATTGAAATGAATGGGGCCGCATCTATTCCGCAAAATTGCACACGTGTGAATGGGCCCTAAGTGGCATCTTTCAAAATGCCACCTCTTCCCTGTAGTCAGGGAACAGTGCATCTTGAGGCAAAGTTCTTTTCTTGCCTCGTGGGTGCTCCCTGCATGAGAAATTCATATTTAGTTATGACTATGTTCTGTAATTATAATCTACTGTTCTTATTTACTATTTCAGCATTAAATCCTTTTGAGGAAGATAACATAGATGCTGCTTTTCTGGAAGAGATCGCCTTAAAACAAACAGCTGATCTACTACGCCTATAACCGTGCTAGGCACTGGATAAAATAATGCCACCTGCTTAGTTCATAAAGATGACATAGTTCCTGTGACAGTTCTGTAGAAATCGTGTTGTGCAACATTGGCACTCAGTAATATAAATGTAGGCACTTTTTACGCCTTTGACATTTCCTTTCTTTTTGGTCAGGTCTCTGCTTTCATCTGACGTGTATCTTGTTCTCAAGGTGATGATACCAAGTGATTTATATTACTGGCACATTATTTGTTTCAGTCAGCAAGTTGAAACCAGAAGTGTGCCAGTAGCATAAAAAATGTACAGAATATTTATTCCTCATAGGAATATGAACTAGCAAATTATTTGCTCAGAAAATGTTTACAATTATAGACACCACTTTTACATTTTTAAATGGCTATAGTTCTCTGCTAGAATGTAATAAATAATAATAATAAATGTTGTCCAAGGCTTTATCCCTCCAATCTACATTCTACATACTAGTAAAAATCTCAGTTGCATGTTGCTGCCACTAGGGGGCAGATCAGTATGTGATTTCTCTTGAGGTCAATAGAAGCTGTATACATGTAGCTGTATAGATTTTGGAAAGCAAAAAAATAATAAAGCGTTGTAGCATTATGTATATCAAAGAAATGCTCAATACAACTAGTAACGGCGGGTATTATTTAACTTATGACAAAATGAATTGCCAATTTTTCATTTTCTGTTTTTACAGATTTAATGTTTTTAGAATAGTTATTTTCTATTAACCTATATGAATTCTTCTACCTTATTTTAATGAATACATTACTATTCCTGGTGAACAGACTGACACCAACCACCCTTAGATCCCAAGATAATTGTAACCTTTTCATCATGTAATTAGTAGCCCTCTTTAACTTTTCATGGATTGTAGTTTTTGTGAGTGCTACACTGAAGTCTGGTTTATTTTGGTTATTGTGCATTTGGCCATTATTCAAGGGTGATCTTTTCTAATGACTATATTGGACAATTTCAGGGACTTAGATACAGGACGCCCTCCAACATGGATACATTGTTAGATGAGAACAAGTTGTGTATATTAATAATTTACAGGATGGTCCAGTCCATGAACTGAAATGTTGCAGGACATTATTATTAATGTACATTCATTCAGCACTGTCTGTGCATGATAAAATAAGCACGGTCTTGGCATGGTGACAGGACTGGAATCTCTAACTATAAAGATACCATCAGGGGTGGACTGGCCATAGATGCTCATGGATTCATAGATGGGCCAATGCTCATGGAGTCACCGCAGGCCTTCTTGTGGCCGCCAGCCAGGTACATAACAGTATGATGCTTTAAACATTAATTAATGCTAGGAGCATCAGGTACTTGTGTGGCTGGCAACTGCAGGTGCTCTCCTGAATTCAACTGTATTGCCATCCTCAGTACGGTAATACAGTTGAACACTGCAGTGGGGATGACAGTATTCTGTGGTGCACTGTGGTATTTTGTTCTGCTGGGGCGGTACTTTGTGCTGCACTATTGTATTGCTGGCTCTGCCTACTTGTGTTGGCCCTGCCTCACGCTGTTGCTTCACTGTTTGTCAGTTTGGAGCCAGGGGCTAAGTTTAGGGTTTTTTCCAGGGCAACTTTAAGTTCCCATTCCGTCCCTGAATACCTTTCTTGTTGTTTTTACCATTCATAAGTTCTACTTCATCAAGTGATTCTGTTGGTCTTGGAGATGTGGTGTTTTCATATTGTCCACAGATGGCTAAGTCTATATCCCTTGTATTCCTGCTCTTTAGTTTTACTGTCTGCTTTCTTGCCATGATGATCTGTACGTGCTGCTAACTCTGTCGTGTTATGCTGGATGCATATTGACTTTGTATTTATATTTACTAGGAAGATGTAAGGAAAGTCTTTGAGTTTTCTGTAAAGTTAACCTTTGGGTGAACAGTGTCACTTACATCTATGACTGACTGTGCGGCTTACCTGCATGTATATGAGGAAAGATTTATTAGATGTATTGTTTTTTGAGATGTACAGTATGTGACCAAAAAATTGCACAGGCACCTGCCTTAGCTCACCTTTCCTTTCTCAAACTGTTGAAAATTAAATCAGCATGGGTTATTGGTTTCTAACTGCATAGAGGCCTGTTTCTTTGTTAGACAAGTTTAATAAGCGAGGCGGGTAGGGGGTCAGATTTAGTAAACCAACCACGGCATAGCTTTCATTTTTCAACAGCAGAATAAGAAATAAAAGCTGTGCTATGATTGGTTTCTGTGGGCAATGGTCAGTTTTTAGACTGTTTCATAAATCTCCTTGAGTTTACACTTATAATATATTGTGCGTAAGAGAATTCTGAACATTTAATGATATTACTTTATAAATGTTTTATTGAATAATGTCACATTTAAGGTGCAAATAGTCCCATTTCACACACAGTTCAGGAATGCATCATACTCTGGTCTGCAATATAAGGCCCCTTTCACAAGAGCGAGTTTTGCACGCAGATGCGATGCGTGACATGAACGCATAGTGCCCGCACAGAATCCTGACCCATTCATTTCAATGGGTCTGTGTACATGGTTTGTTTTTGTTTTGTTTTTTTGTTTTGGTTTTCATGCATCAGTTCTGCGTTGCATGAAAATCGCAGCATGTTCTATATTTTGCATTTTTCACGCAGCCCTGGCCCCATAGAAGTGAATGGGACTTCAGTGAAAAACGCATTGCATCCTCAAGCAAGTCCGGATGCAATGCGTTTTTCACTGATGGTTGCTAAGAGATGTAGTTTGTAAACATTCAGTTTTTTATCACGCGCGTGAAAAACGCATCAAAACGCATCGCACCCGCGTGGAAAAAACTGAACAACCGCAGACAAAACTGACTGAAGTGGCTTGCAAAATGGTGTGAGTTTTCCTGAACGCATCTGGACATAATCGGTGACACTCGTGCGAAAGAGGCCTAAGGCTCTGTTCACATTTTATCACTGGTATAAATCAAAAATATGTGAACAGGCTTGATGTTACATGTTACGGTAAAGGAAACTGACAGTGCAGAGCAGAACTTCCTCCCACAAGTAATGGTCTTTGACGCCCAACAACCCCCAGCCTGATTTTTGTCTTGTCATGTAGCCTAGAATGCGGATGAGATCTGTAAATGTCATGTTTTTCTGAATGGCATTCTGATCCCAGATGAAGGCCATGAATACAAACATTTCGGCACTTTTATTAAATCAAACCTGATGCTGCATTTTATACATAGACATAATAAGCATTCAGCTTGGAATTTCTTCTTAATCACACTGTAAAATTTTGTAATTTGGTGAACCTTCTGTAATTGTTACTGGAGATCAGTAGAGGTCAAGGTATTGACCGCTACAAGGCACAGTGTATAAAGTCTGAGGTCAATTTCAATATTCTCGTGACAGTATAGGCTAGTTGTCTTCTGATGGTCATTAGATTTCAATTGGTCTGATCAGCGGCTTTCTAATGTGCCTCATATTTGCACAAGGTTCGCTGGGTTTGAACGGCGCTAGAGCCCCATATGGTCGAGGCAGAGGAAGGACATTTTCATCTTCGGGTATGTAAGCATTCGGCCTTTGCTCAGCTGTTGTATAAATGCCATTTGGCATTATGTGTTGTTCTTCCTCTTCTTCTGCCTGTAGTGGAAACAAGAAACCATAAGCTATGATTTTATTCTCCTGTAAGAATTTTAAATAGCACCATGTAGAAAACCACTTCTATCAGCAGTATACCTTTCATTATCTTCATGTAAAATGTTTAAAGTGGCTCTGTCACCTGGATCAATCCTATACAACCAGGCATATAGCCTGGTAGGGTTGCTGATTAAAACGATGCCTATCTTTTATCTGTAGGTAGTGGCGTTATGGAGAAATTTTGAACTGTTATAAATATGCTAATGAGCTATTGGAGCACCAGGAGGCGGGCTCCGGGTGCTCCGTACTGACTCCCCCTTTAGATTGACAGCCTGTGCACTAGCTGTCCAGAACAGCATGCGCATAACATCTTTGGCTTCATCCTGATGACAGAAGATGCATACTGTGCAAGTGCCCTTCACGTTACTGAACCCGGAAGTGACAACCGCGCGTCACTTCTGGGTTCTGTGATGTGAACGCTGTGTTCGTAGTATGCATCTTCACTGATCGGGATGAAGCCAAAGATGTTATGCGCATGCACCGTTCTAGACAGCGGGTGCACAGGCACGAGATCTCAGCGCTAGACCAAAGTTCTAGCACTGTCGATCTAAAGGGAAGGGAGGGCGTTATTTGAAGGAGAGGGGCATCAGTATTACAGGTTACAGAGCTGCTTTAAATGCTAATGACTAAATGTGACCTGTTGCTATAAATGACTTGTAAATATTGTAATTGTAAATGTATGTCAAATAAATGTAGTTTGCAATAAAGGATAATAAAAATCATCACAAGATACGGTGGTTTGTCATCTTCAGAAATTGCTTTTGTAAGTAATCAAAGTTGGACTGGCCCACCATAGGATCTTCTGGCGGACCCCAAAGGTCCAGGAGAAAAAACCTATTTGGAGCTGCTTTTGAAGCTAATCATTTGCCTCTAAGGTTTTGAATCAAAGACACAGACCCATTAGACATTATTAATGATATAGGGTTTGTGCTCCAAGTGTAATTTGCTCTGGTGGACCCAAGGAACCTCAGTCCGACATAGTAAGTATTCATTTGTCTCACTGCCCTGTTTATGCCCAGACACATAAAAGCTGCTTACATATGCCTCTTGAGAGGGACAGAATGGAATTATAGCACCCTCATCATGCATTAAATCTGTTCCAAGAAATAAAAAAAGGGTCTTATGGTAGCCTACGCTTCTCTTCTTTCAACTTTTTGTTGTGAGTTTGATTCAGTATGGCTTCAATATGCTTCGGTTTTTGAAGGGGTTCCCCCATTTTTGGGATTTGTGAATGCTATAATACAGCGGTCCCCAACCACCAGGCCGCGGGCCAGGACCGGGCCCTGAATCGATGTCTGCTGGGCCGCGGCGGCAGGGGACAAGGAGATGAGCGCTTCCATTATGGAAGCACTCATCTCCATAGTCATCTGTATCGCCGCCCTCAGGACAGCGATACAGATGCCTGTGCTGCGGGGCAGGGGAGGGAGAGGCGTCTCCCCTGCCCGTTCTTCTGATAGGGCATCGAGCCGCCTGAGCCGTACAGTGCAGGACACAGGCCAGAAGAGGCCTGCATCGCATTGATGCCAGCGTGATGGAGGTAAGTATATGTGTTTTTTTTGTTTTTTTTTTTTGTACAATACCGGAGGAGAGGAGCACTGGGGGCCATCTATGGAGGCACTTCTTATATTATTGGGGGGCATTTATGGGTGCACTTCTTGGCATATTTTTGGAGGAAATCTATGGGGGCACTTATTGGCATATTATTGGGGGCATCTTCTATTGGCATATTATGTGGGGGCATCTATGGGGGCACGTCTTATTGGTATATTATTGGGGAGCATCTAGGGGGGCACTTACTGGCACAATTTAGGAGGACACTTATTGAGGGCACTGTGGGGGCACTTTTCACTGGCGCAATATGGGGGCACTTCTTACTGATACATTATTGGGGGCAATGTGGGTGCATCTACTGAGGCCACAAAGAAAGGGGTACTTTATATGGGGGGGCTCTGTATAGGGGCATTTTATGTGATATTTATATATTTTAATATGCACCTTTGCATGAATTAGTCAGTGCCGACAGAAGCCGCCGTGACCCCCGTGCGCCACCCACCCCCCGGGCCCTAGGGAAATTATCTAGCGAGAAACCGGGCCTTGGTGCAAAGAAGGTTGGGGACCACTGCTATAATACACTCATTTGAAAACCTTTATAACATGTTTATTTACACATAGGCAGATTTCTGAAGTGGCATTCACACCAAATCCTCTTTTTACAGACTACATCAGGCCCGTGCAGGTATACCTCTGAGGACAATGATTAGCTGCAGCAGTAATGTGCCATATATCTGCACAACCTTGTTGCAGTCTGTAAACCAACAAAATCTCAAATACATGCCAAGGCTTGATGAGAAGTTGCAGGTTACTTATTGTTTTGCAATATATTTTTCATGTGTAACAAGTACACGTGGTAAAAATCACAAATGTTTACACATGAATGAACTTTCGCTGTCACTTAGTTGCTGAAAATAGATACGCACACAGTAAATATAACAATAGGATAACATACAAATGGTGCAATAAAGTAACCAAAATATCTTAGTTTTGCTACTTCAGAAGAAAATCCTTCATGTGGGTACTTTCATGATCCAGCAGAGGATCTCAATACCGGAAAAAAAAGTTTCTGTTTGGTCCTCATTAGAGATGAGTGAACGTGCTCGTAACGAGCACTGTACCGCTTGGCTCCCCTGCGCTCGCATGGGTGCAGGCAGCCGCTTCCGTCCTCCTCACCCGACGGAAGCGGCTGCCTGCGCCCATGTGAGCGCAGGGGAGCCGAGCGGTACAGTGCTCGTTACGAGCACGTTCGCTCATCTCTAGTCCTCATGCATTCTAAATGGAAAGAAATCCGTTCAGAATATCTTCAGTTCCATAAAAACAAAAATAAAATGCATCTGGCACTGAAAACAATATCAATGGTGACGGATCCGTTTTTTAGGAGGCATTGACTTTCAATGTATTTAGTGCCGGATCGTTTTTTTTTTTTTCATTTCACACAACCGCTTCCTAACGGAACGGATGCATCCTTATGTGCAAAATTAAAACGGATCCCCTGCCAGATCTCAATACCAGAATTAACAACGCAAGAGTGAAAGTAGCCTTAGGTGTTCTTACCCCCACTTACTCATATCAGCACCTCCCTAGGGGTCATTTATTTAATTTTTTTTTGCATATATCTGTCACAGATCCGGGTGCAAAGGGGATTTGCGGCTGAATCTGTGACTCTCACACCAAGTAAAAAAAAAAAAAAAAAGGCGTGGCATGGGAGGGTAAGGGGTCTGGCTGATTCTCATTTATCATATTCTTTGCCTGTTTTAGGTGTAGAAAATTATCTAAATATATACTGGCAAGGGAGGCCAGCAGAGGATGCGCCTAAGTTATGCAGAGTCCAGCACCTCTACATAAGTTAGCTGCATCATGTGCCAGCACAAGAGGTATTAGACTGGCGATTAAAGTGGGAATCAGTGTTTAAAGTGGGCAGTCTGTAAAAAAAAAAAAAACAGCAGGAGAAGGACCAGGCCAGTGGAAGAAGGAACAACGCTTAAGAAAGTACTATGTAATTACTATGTAATTTAGTTTTGTTTGAATGGAATTTTGGGACATTGGTACAATTTTTCATTATCTTTGACCACACATTCTGATGCAGACTTACTGGGGAAAACCCACATGTAACACATACCCTGCAAAATCTGAACCCTTGATGAAATGATGGTTTTCATGAATTAAAGATAATACAATTGACCATCGTCTAAGTAAATAATAGAAGCATCTAATTTATTTTAAACCGCTTTAAGAACCTTACCCTAGCTTTCTCTTCTTTCTCAATTCTGCGCCTACGTTCTTCACGCAATAGACGGTTCCACTCTTGTTCCATTTCCTCACTAGGTGGTAGTCCTTGCTCCATTCTTGTATAGCACCTCTGCACAAACTTCTCCTTATCTCTTGCTTCCTGCTGCAGCTTGATGTAACTGGCTTGTTGCATTGACAGCTCCGCAATGCAGGACATCATTTTACGAGTGGTGTCTTTAATTTTCTTTTGAAGATCATTCATCTATCAAGATATTGCCAACCCAGAACATAAGAAGAATGTACTTGTATCTGCGGCCAATTTTGCTAGTTTTGATTTTGTTATTTTCCAATATATCGCTTGCTAATGTCAAAGGTTAACTGGTGTGTCAACGTCTTTCCAATTACAATAGTGCAAGATAAATACCTTTAAAACATATCTTATTACAGAAAAATTACTATTTCTACACTTATCTGCCACTTTTTCTCCACCCTTGCACTGATCACTGACTTCAATAATAAAATACACAGAGTGGAGACAGATTGTCAAGGAGTAAGGCTAGGGCTACATGGCGACGACATTGCGTGACGTTCATGTTGCACCAATGTCATGCGACATATTTTATAATGATAGTCAATGGTGTCACACTGTAACATGCTACTATGACAACACAACAGTTGCACAAAGATCCATCTTGGTTGGATTATTTGCGACTGTCATGTCGCAGTCAAGCAAGTCACAGTGCAACACTACTATCATTACAATAAATGTTGCCGTGTAGCCCTAGCCTAAACAGCAGTTGGAAATGCAGACACTGGAGGTCATTTACTAAGACTGGCTTTTTACACCGGACTTAAGCCTGTTTCACACTGCCAGCACAGCATTCCTGCAGGCTGTTCCAGGGCGGAGTACCAGGAATCGGACAATATTTGCTGGATCACCGCCTGACCCCATTATAATTGATGGGACAGATGGCATTCCGGCAGCGCCTGGCAATGCCGGATTGGTAAACGCTAGTGTGCAATTAGCCTTAGAGTCCTCCTTAGACTGCTGTAAAATTTGGCTAATTTATAATGAGGTCTACACCTCATCATAAATTAGGCGTATCCCCGGCAGTCCGTGTGCCTGATGTAAAAACTACTCCAGGTCCTGGCTGTTTTCAGGTGTAAAACTGGTTTTAAATTTGTGTGTGTTTTGTAGGATTTTCAATAAAAATATTGCCACTTTATTTGTACTTTGTGCCTACATGTATCTTTTCCGCATCCCTCAACCCCCTTTTTGTACCATTGCTATTTCTGGATTGGTAGTTCACATGGACCCCTCTTCATACATTGCACACACCTTTTTGGCAAGAACTAATGTGTCCTCCTTGCCATTTTCCGCCTTAATGCGTATTCTCTCTGAAAGTTTGGAAACGTGTTCATAGAGAAAGTCCTTCTCCAGCAGGTGCTCCTCTTTTTCAGCCAAACGTAGTTCTAACTGAATTCAACACAGGGGAGTTAAGACACCATCAAATACAGTCTATAGTGGACTTCTCGATTAAAAATGGCATTGATAAATCTATCACATACCTCATTGTATTTCATTTATGTTCCCAATGTTAACGAGGCACTCCAAGAAAAAAAAAAAAAAAAAAAGGTTTTGTCCCTGTGTTTATAAGTGAGCTGGTACACAATCACTTAACAAACCCACTGATCGGTTTATTGATGTATTTTCAGCCTGTTACCAATGACCGCTAGATCATGTGACCCCTGATGAGACTTCCTGGATCCCACAGTGTCTGAAATGTGGATCTGATGTCAGTTTCTCTGTTCATTCCTATGAGAGCCTCGAAAGACTCATAGGGATGAACAGAGAAACTTTGGGTCCATACAGCAGATGTGAGATTCGGCAAGTCTCATCAGGGGAGTTACATGATATAACGAGTAAAGCCTCATTTACACGTCAGTGAGCCAAAACCAGGATTGGAGCCTCCATAGACATAAGGTATAAGGGAAGATCTGCACCTGTTCTGTGTTTAGAGCCACACCTGGTTTTGGCTCAAAATCACTGATGGAAATCACTGACCAAACACTGACATGTAAATGAGGCATAACAGAGGCTAAAAATACAGTACTTAAAGGGAACCTGTCATCTCCGAAACACCCCCTGAACTAGAGTAAGTGTTGTATAGTGTAAGTGATGCTGAATCCAAATATGTAAGTTTTATCTTCATACTCACTTCCATTCTGACGCTGTGCTCCCACAAACCTGCAGTAAAATGCATTGAGAGGACTCTTCTTTGAGTCCTCTCCATTATATGAGTGAGCACCGGAGTCCAGTGAGTGCATTTTACTGCTGGTTTGTGGGAGCACAGCGTCGAAACAGAAGTGATTATGAAGATAAAAATTACATAACCGGACTCAACGTCACTTACACTATACAATGCTTACTCTAGTTCAGGGAGGGGGGGTTTCGGAGATGACAGGTTCCCTTTAAATAAATCAATATGGCATTTTGGTGAATAAATGATTGTGTACCCGGACAGGAACAATCTAAAATAAGGTATAAAAACAAAATTAAAAAAAATCAACTGCTGAAATTAACTATGTATTTCTTTTCATGAATGAAATGCTGTATATAAAGTCAAAAATGTATAACAAGAACACAATATGGTTTCCTTGTAGATACAGGAAAACTTTTGTATCTTCAGAAGATGTTAGATAGTTGCAGGTCCCACCTACAATGGTCACCATCCTCACCTCCTCCATTTTCTTTATAAGATCTTGTAGAGATGGATCCTTTCCGTCTAATATGCGTGTCCGGCTTTCTTTCTCGGGGCTCTGTGCCAGTTCCTCAAGTTCAGCTACTCTGTCATTACACTGGGAAAGCTGTTTGATAAAAGTTATTACCTTTGAGTACTATGCAACTGTATGTATTAACCAGCATCTAACATCAGGAAATGCAGTTATTTAAGACTGCTATCTCCTCGAAGGGCATTGCCTTCTTCTACTAGATCATCTTCCTCCTGCACACTGTCCAAAATGCAAATATTTTACCTTTTATATGGGTTTTAAAATAAACTTACATTATGCTGTGAAAATAGTTTCTAACTTTTAGATGTTTGCAGTTGGACACACCTAAAGTAGTGTGGAATTATCCAAGTAGCTTGACCATGGTATGTGAATGGTCAGTGTTAACAGAATTTAAAGGCTTATGTACACCTTTGGGGGCAATTTTTGAAATTATATTTTTTTTAATTGGTCTTTACTAAAAATATGATATCTTTTTTTTCTGTACAGAGCTGACCTGCTCTAGTAGCACCCTTTGACTTTTCTGTCTTATGGTCAGACCAGGAGCAGACGGACTCCTTATCTCTGCTCTATGACCTCCTAAACACTCATCATAGCTCAGTTCTTATCGTACAGATAAGAATGTGGTGTAAATAAGTGTTTATGACCTGTTAGTAATTTAGGGATAAGGTTTATTAGATAATGGCACAAAGTGAAAGTACCAGTCACACAGGTAGAAAAACAGTTAGGCCCCATTCACACGACCGTATGTTCATTTCCGTATCCGCATTTTTGCGGATAAGATGCGGAACCATACGGACCCATTCATTTTTCCATAGGAGAAAAAAAATGCGGAATGCACACCGTGTGCATTCCGCATCCGTATATTACGGAAGTTCTCCCGCAAAAAAAAGGAAACATGTCCTATACTTGGTCGCAAAACACGTCTGTAGCATCATTAAAGTCAATGGGTCCGCAAAATGACGGAACTTTTCATATGTCTTCCGTTCCGTTTTTATACGGACACGGAATACATACGGTCGTGTGAATGGAGCCTTAACCCTTTGTGACAGAACCGCTCAATATTTTTAATAAAGGCCAATTGAAAAAATTATTTTTAGCCCAAAAATGACTAACATGCAATCATAAAAAAAATAATTGCTTCTGAAGGTGTACATAGCCTTTAAAGAGGCTCTGTCACCAGGATCAACCCTAGTAATTCAGATACACTGGCTGGTAGGGCTCATCATGCTGATTAGAACTATACCTTTCTTTTGTCTGTATGATAAATAGCTGCAGCGATATCTGCGTTTTAATCCATATGCTAATGAGCAACTGGAGCACTAGGAGGCGGGGCTGAATATTCTGAGCACTGCTTTGAAAAACCCCATGTGCTCAGCACACGTTCCCCTCCCCTTGACTGACAGGGCTAGACATTAGGCTGAGGGCAGAAACCTGTCCAGGAGCTGTGTGCTAGCATGTAAATATCACATTCACATACACTATAGCTGCACCACACTGAGATCTGCTCAGAAAGCTCATCTACATATTACTGCTTTATTCACAGGCACAATATATGATTATAAAGACACCAGTCATATGTGTCATCTCATGAGCATAGAAAAGTCACACACTTGTATGTGGTAATGGAATAGCTTAGTGGTATAGTTGTCTGCCTTGTATGTATAGATCCTAGGTTCAAATCACAGAAGAGACATAATTTTTCGTTCTGTTATTTCCCCCCCCCCCCCCAACTTATTCAAAACATATTGAAAGGCTCTACTATAATATATAAATAATAATAATAATAAGGCCTTACTATATTGGAAATAGTGGGTTTGTTTTTTATGCTAAAACCCATTACTGCTTTATTCACAGACATAATATATGATTAAAAAGAAACTGGTAATATGTATTAGCTTTCTAAAAAAAAACAACTAATTTCAATATAATAAGGACACAGACTTTTCTTATGGGATAAATGTGAAGGGAGAAAAAAAATAACTGAAGAAAAAAAATTATGACACCTCTACATACAAAATGAATTGCGTAACCACCAAGCTATAGCATTACCATATAGAAAAACATTTTCTATGCTTATAAGTTATCACATGTTACCAGTGTCTGTATTATATATTCTGCCTGTGAATAAAGCAGTAATGTGTAGATTATCTTTCTGAGCAGATCTCAGTGTGGTGAAGCTATACTGTATGTGATATTTACTTGCTAGCACACAGCTCCTGGACAGGTCTCTGCCCTCAGTCTGCTGTCTCGCCCTGTCAATCAGTGGAATGAGGCAGAGCACAGGGGGTGTTACACAGCAGTACTCACACCATTCAGCCCTGCCTCTGAGTGCTCAAACTTCTCATTTGTATAGGAATAAAAAAAAAACTGATTTCTCTGCAGCCGTTTAGCATACAGACAAAAGGAAGATATTGTTTTAATCAGCATGATGAGTCCTACCAGGCAGTATGTCTAGTTTAATAGGGTTGATCCTGGTGACAAAGCCTCTTTAATGAAAAAGTGTAGCAAGTATTCTGAAGCCAAGGATTCCTAATTGAATGTGCCAGTCTGTGTTTTGTTCTGTGTTGTTGTTGCTTTTTCTTTTTCTACTACTATCCAGGACTAAACCGCCTTCTGAGCCACTTTACAAATGCTCTCATCACTGTTATGTCTAAATGTTTATGTGCACTAAAAATAATAAGGAAGTAAAGATATAGGGGAGGTATTTTTTTTTCTGCTATTCTGGCTTATGCTAGTTTTGCTAAAAAAAAAAAAAAAAAAAAATTTGCAACTTTTTTCAATTTTACACCGCTCGCACTACCTTTAAAATAACAGGAGCCAGAATTTATACCAGAACCAGCATAAATTGTAGCTCACAGCTGGTGTAGATTTGTGGACTGGACTGCCATAAATGTAACCACATTTATTCAGAAGCCTTTGGATTCCACACATAAATAATAAGCTCGACTATGTTGACAGCTGATAGGTCTGACCTGGATTTGAAGTGTTATTAGATCAGACTCCAGAACCTTCTTATTTGGCAACTCTTTTTTAATTTGTCCAATTTGCCTCTTCTTTTCTGTGACCTTCATCTTCAGGAAGCGAATCTTCTCATCTAGTGCCATCATTTCTACATCACCATTTCTCAGCAGCATTTCCTGAGTATTTATCTTCTCATAAAATATGCAGACTTCTTCCTCCCGCTCTATTAACTGGACTCCCCTGTTAAAATTAATTTAAAAAAATATCCAAATGCAGAAAAACCAAAGGTACCAAACCTTTAAAAGT
The DNA here is from genome assembly GCA_900303285.1 of Rhinella marina. Classification (NCBI taxonomy): domain Eukaryota; kingdom Metazoa; phylum Chordata; class Amphibia; order Anura; family Bufonidae; genus Rhinella; species Rhinella marina. The sequence continues at coordinate 87,944 of ONZH01028337.1, forward strand.
AACCTTATATACCGGTATTTTTTTTTCCCAACAGTTCATTCTGAAGGGTACTAAAGGGTACCGCAGCAGCTCAGACTGATCTTCATTTCTCCTTAAGCATTATGAGCTCTTTATGGCACTCAATAGGTCGTCTATGTAATGCGTGAAGCCTGCTAATTGGACAAAATGATTCTAACAGTCCTGCTGATTGGACAAAATTTTTCTAACCATCCTGCTGATTAGCTCATCTCTAGCATAGAGACACGTTCATAATTTAGGGACGCATACTAGTATAGAACTATACGTTAATTCATCTCTAGCATAGATTTAAAAATTAGCCAATGTCCGCTGTGTGACTATTCCGCGCCCTGCTCAGCTTGATTAACAGATCTATCCCTAAACATAAATAGGGCAGTCATTCAAACCGTGCAGTGCGGGAGAAGCAGAGCCCAGACAACAATAAGCCGGATCTAACTGCACGGGGAAAAAAAATGGACTAGTATAGCATTCGTATCCTATTCTGTTGGGTATTACGGTCAATATTCAAGGTATGAAGTATATTTTAGTTTTTAAACATAGTAATATAGTTTATAAGGCCGAAAAAAGACATCTGTCCATCCAGTTCGCCATGTTATCCTGCAAGTTGATCCAGAGGAAGGCAAAAAAAAAAACCTGCGTTAGAAGCCAATTTTTACTCACTTTAGGGGAAAAAACTCCTTCCCGATGCCAATCAGGCAATCAGAATTACTCCCTGGATCAACAACCCATCTCTAGTAACTATAACCTGTAATATTATTATACTCCAGAAATACATCCAGGCCCCTCTTGAACTCTTTTAGTGAACTTACCATCACCACCTCCTCAGGTAGAGAGTTCCATAGTCTTACTGCTCTTACCGTAAAGAATCCTCTTCTATGTTTGTGAACAAACCTTCTTTCCTCCAGGCGCAGAGGATGTCCCCTCGTCACGGTCACAGTCCTGGGGATAAATAGATCATGGGAGAGATCTCTGTACTGACCCCTGATATATTTATACATTGTTATTAGATCTCCCCTCAGTCGTCTTTTTTCTAAAGTAAATAACCCTAATTTTGATAATCTTTCTGGGTACGGTAGTCCACCCATTCCAGTTATGACTTTAGTTGCCCTCCTCTGAACCCTCTCCAGCTCTGCTATGTCTGCCTTGTTCACAGGAGCCCAGAACTGTACACAGTACTCCATGTGTGGTCTGACTAGTGATTTGTAAAGTGGCAGGACTATGTTGTCATCACGGGCATCTATGCCTCTTTTGATGCAACCCATTATCTTATTGGCCTTGGCAGCAGCTGTCTGACACTGGTTTCTACAGCTTAGTTTGCTGTTCACTAAAATTCCTAGGTCCTTTTCCATGTCAATGTTACCTAATATTTTACCATTTAGTATGTACTGGTGACTTGTATTATTTCTTCCCATATGCATAACCTTACATTTGTCAGTGTTAAACCTCATCTGCCACTTCTCTGCCCAAGCCTCCAATCTATCCAGGTCCTTCTGTAGCAGTATACTGTCCTCTTCTGTGTTAATTACTTTACACAGTTTAGTGTCATCTGCAAAAGTTGATATTTTACTGTGCAAGCCTTCTACAAGATCATTAATAAATATATTGAAGAGAATAGGGCCCAATACTGACCCCTGTGGTACCCCACTAGTGACAGTGACCCAATCTGAGTATGTGCCATTAATAACCACCCTCTGTTTTCTATCACTGAGCCAGTTACTTACCCACATACAGACATTTTCTCCCAGGCCAAGCATTCTCATTTTATATACTAACCTTTTATGTGGTACAGTGTCAAATGCTTTGGAGAAGTCCAGATATACAACATCCATTGATTCGCCACGGTCCAGTCTAGAACTTACCTCCTCATAGAAACTGATTAAATTAGTTTGCCATGACCGATCCCTCATGAAGCCATGCTGATATGGAGTTATTTGCTTATTTTCATTGAGGAACCCCAAGATAGCATCTCTTAGAAAACCTTCAAACAGTTTACCCACGATAGACGTTAAACTTACCGGCCTATAGTTCCCGGGCTCTGTTTTTGGACCCTTTTTTAATATTGGCACCACATTTGCTATGCGCCAATCCTCTGGAACACTCCCTGTCAGTATAGAATCCTTAAATACCAGAAATAAGGGTCTGGCTAAGACATTACTTAATTCTCTTAGGATACCGGGGTGTACGCCATCCGGTCCTGGCGATTTGTCTATTTTAATCTTTTAAGATGCCGCTGTACTTCTTCCTGGGTCAGACAGGACACTTTTAATGGGGAATTTACTTTTATATTCTGCATTTCATCTGACAGTTTATTTTCCTCAAAATGTCAATTTCCCAAAGCACAATAACTATACAATTTAGATACAATTGATGTACAAATAAACTGCACGAATGATTGACTCCCATCCTCACCTCTCATTCCTGTTCTGCACAGCCGATTCATACTTTTTGCGAAGTCCCACCATTTCTTCCTCTGCCTGATTAATCATATTGGTGAGTCTCCCAATCTCCATTTTCTGCTGTTCCCTCTTTTCCTTCACTTCTTGAAGATGAAGGCTAAGCCTACTGATATCCTTCTGCAGGCTATCCCGTATCATATGGTTGTTGGTCTGCTTTAACATGGCCTTTTGGAGCTGCCTATTATACAAAATGAAATATTCTTAAATTGTTTTGATCATGCTACCCCAACAACAGTGTGAAGAGCACATGGATTAAAAAATGCTGAAATATCCTCATTTAGTTAACTCTCAATTTACTGTAGATCACAATGTAAATCTGCATTTGAAAGTACCAGTATTTGTGATTTTTAAAGGGCATCTGTCAGCAGATCTGTACCTATGACACCGGCTGACCTGTTACATCTGCACTTGGCAGCTGAAGGCATCTGTGTTGGTCCCATGTTCATATATGCCCACATTGCTGAGAAAAATGAAGTTTTAATATATGCAAATGAGCCTCTAGGAGCAATGGCGGCATTTGCAGAGAAAGTAGATTCTCTCAGTCTAATGGTAATGCCCCCGTTGCTACTAGAGGCTCATTTGCATGTATTAAAACTTCATTTTTCTCAGCAATCTGGGCACATATGAATATGGGACCAACACAGATGCCTTCAGGTGCCAAGCACGTGTGCAACAGGTCAGCCAGTTTCTTAGGTACAAATCTGATGACAGATGCCCTCAGTCATTCAGTAATTCTAAATATATTTTTAATTAGATCATTGTTTATATGTATTCATGTAAGGTACTTTTTTTGGCTTCAGAATTTCCTCATCTTGATCATGTTTGCGTGAACGTTTCATTGCAAAACAGCTGGTCATTCTTCCTTTCAGATAAGTATTGCTATTATGGGATTCTATAACACCATTAGAACCATTAGTTATTTAGCACCTTTGTTTGTGGGTCTTTTTCCTTTGTTTTGTTTTTTTTTTTTTAAGATCCATGATATATTGAAGCATTGTTATGACATTATAACTTGCATGTTAATCCTGATGGTGTCATTCTGTTGTTCCCATATCTTGCTATTCTGTCATAGAAAATGTAGGGACACATTTATAAGGATGTGCATCACAATATGTCATGAGGAGTACTGTTTAATCTCGTTCTGTGACTAGTATAACAGATACATTGTCTAAACAGCTTACAATGTGTCTACAACAAATTATGGCATGTGACATTAAACTAGAGTACAGGAATGAGAGCCATGAAGTTGTATGTTCATCTACAGAAGTATGTCAAGAGCCAAAAGTGTATTATGTACCATGTAAGACCCCACTCTCTCACTTTAAAGAGCTGTTCTTACAACACCACCGTGTCCCACTGTTTTTGTTATGTGATATGCTACCATCCCACTATATCCCTCTTTATTTCTACTCATCTACTACCAATGAGTGAAAAAACAACATTAGAGTATGTTCACAAGGCTTCTTTTGCATTGGAACTTTGGCACAGAAATTTCACCGGCTTCCGCATGCCTTCTACCTCCCATTTATTTCAATGCAAGACCTAACGCCACACCGACACCAAGAAGGCGCATGTTTGCCCAAAAATTCTGCAGTAAAATCCCTGCGTGAACGGCTACTAAGTCTTTTAATAAATGAGCATTACAAATGTATTTCTGGTTGTTTTACAATAGCATTACCTTTGGCTGGATTTCCTGGCAGATCAGCTTTGTAAATAATGGGCGAGAGTTATGAAACTGACTAAAAGAAAAACAGTCTTTGTTGCCCATAGGACCCAATCACAGCACAACTTTCTTACAGTGCTCTTGAAAAATAAAGGCTGTGCTGTGATTGCTTTCTATGGGCAACAAAGACCATTTTATTTCCAGTCTTTTATAAATCTGACGGAAATTGGTTCACAAAATCACCTACACTCTAAAATCTAATTATCACAATAACTTCGGTATAGATAAAGAGTATTACAACTGACATTTTACTATATCCAGTCAGAAGTAACCAATCCGGTACGCACCTTCTTGTTTTTAGTAGTCATTACAGAAAGGTGGGAGCAATTTTGTACCCCAATATGATCACAATGTAAGTAATCTTATATAGTTATATAGTTGGTAAAGTTGAAAGCCAATCATATTAAAGGGAGAAACTCTCCCATATTAAAGGGGTTCTCCAGGAATTAAGAAAATGAAAATACATAAATATTACTTTATTATAAATATTTTCCCAAATACCTTTCATTATCTATATTGGTTTGTTTTATCTTGGGAGCAATGATTAGGAGAAACAAAATGGCTGCCGTACTATTAGTACACACAAAACCTGTTCTAATCACACAGTAGGACGAGTTACTTCACAACACTGAGGTAAAGAGTTGCCTCATCCTTCTTTCCTATTTGTCAGGGATTATGATCGTAAATACAGTTTAATATGATATTTAGTTGAATATTTGTGGGAATGGATTTCATGAGGAGACATGAAGTTCAGAGAGGAGGACAGGACAGAATGTGGTAATGGAGACTGTATACAAGAGCTGCTGCTCATCAGCCACATCTGCTTATGAATTCAATTCCAACAGAGATTCAGTTAAAGATCTTATCATCTGTATTCAGGATCATAATCCCTGACACCAGAGCAGAGAGGAGGAGATATAACTGTGTACCTCAGTATTGTAAAGTAACTTGTCCTGCTGTGTGATTAGGACAGGTTTTGTGTGTACTAATAGGACAGCGGCCATTTTGTTTCTCCTAATGATTGCTCCCCAGACAAAACAAGTCATTATCACTAATGAAAGGTATTTGGGAATATATTTATAATGAAGTAATATTTAAGTATTGTCATTTTCTTAATTCCCGGAGAACCCCTTTAAGGGAGAAAACTTCCTTCCCAAGTTAAATCTGGCAATCGGAATAAACCCCTGTATCACCAGGGATTCTTGAACTTCCTGCATTACAGAAATCTGTGGCTAGATCATCTCACTGCTCTTACAGTAAAGAATTCCCATCCATGTTGATGTGAGTTGTCCTTTATAGTTGTTTGTCAGAGATACTGTAATATTCCATGCACGGTAAGTAAGCATCATATTCACATAATGTAAAAACATACTTAAATAGTTTCTGAATCCCACATTGCATTCAGCTTCCAGTGAATGACTGTAGAATGTGTCTATTTAATATTCTCTTTCCATATGCTCATAAATAGACATCAACAAGCTGAGATGTGCTTTCAGCCAGTCAATTCATCATTTCTCTATATCCTATTATGCTACACAGACCTTTCTTTGCTTGAAACATTGGTTCTCAGTATTTCCATCTCATTTCCATAGATTTTGAGTTTTTCGCGTAGTTCTGCTCCTCGCTGGGTAGCCATCTGAATGAGGCTGACACACTTGTTTCTTTCATTGCGGATAATGTCATACATCTTGGCAAATTCTTGTAATCTATAACATAAAAACTTGATTCATGCTAAGAATATCAGAACTTCACTTTATACATCTTCACCTTACCACATTAACTGCAACTTCTGCATACCCAACTTGTTACGCTGAGACCTACATCTTAAATACATAGCTATTGATTTTCCAGTGTGGTAGGAACATTACATGATACACACACCGACAAAATTGTTGGTAGCCTTCCATTAAAGAAAAAAAAAACACAATGTCACTAAAATAACTTGCAACAAACAAAAGTAATAATAAATTTAAAAAAATTACAGAAAATCAGCTAATTAAAATCAGACATTTCTTTTGAAATGTGGTTCAACAGGATAATAAAAAAACAAGCTAATGAAATTGGCCTAGACAAAAAATTATAGTATTCCTTGAAAAGATTGAAAATAATTTGACCATAGGGATGTGTTACACTTAGGAGTGTCCTGTAATTCGCATCACAGGCAACAGACACTGTGCTGTTTGGTATCATGGTGGGTACCACACTGAATATGAACCAAAGAAAGCTAAGGAGAGAGTTGTCTCAGTAGACACTATAAGACAATCTCCAAACAGCTTGATGTTACTACAGTTGCACATATTAGTCAGAAGTTTAAAGGCTATATACACCTTGGGAGGCAAATTTTTTATGATTGCATTTTACTAATTTGGGGCTAAAAATCATTTTTTTAATTAGTCTTTCTTAAAAATATTGAGCCATTCTGTTACAAAGGGTTTCACTGTTTTTCTAGCTGTGTGAACCCTACTTTCACTTTCTGCAAGCCATCTAATAACCCTTATCTCTAAATCACTAAGAGGTCATAAACACTTATTTAAGCTACATTCTTATTAGTAAGGTAAGGATTGAGCTTTAATGAGTGTTTATAAGGTCAGAGAGCAGAGATAAGGGGCCAGTCGGCTCCCTGCCTGTCGGAAGAGATAGAAAAATCTGATCCTGCTAATAGAGCATATCAGCTCTGTACAGGGAAAAGGGCTCCATATTGTTAATAAAGAAGATTAGAAATTAGAGGTGAACTCCAAGGTCAAGGTACATCAGTGTTAGATTGCACCATCTGTCGCTGTATTATTATATACATATAGATATATATATATATATATATATATATATATATATATATATATATATTTGAGATACATTACTTATCTATGCCATCCCTTCCCTGATAATCAAATATTATATTGTTATACTATGAGGACCTGTATACAAAATCATCAGTTTTTATACACCTTGTCAAAAATAGTATCCATGCAAAAAGTAACCAAACTTACAGGGTCTGACCTAATCAACCTAAAAAGATCCAAGTAGATCAACTTTCAATCTGGATCAGTACACCGTTAATACAAGGGATCATTTTCATGAATCCAATTATTAAAAATTAATTCTTGTTTGCTAGTAGGAACAAATATCTCAAAAAACATTTGTTATCCACTAATACCTGACTGTTACTTGAATTGGTATGAAATATTAATGAAATATCTGTTTATATCATATCCTAAACATCATTTTAACCCTCCACACTGCTGTATGGTACTCTCTATTGTCCACCAAGTCAGTGATTGACATCTATCTCTGTATACACAGTCATAGAGGGAGGGCTGTCAATCACTGATAGGACCTCCTCCTTGACTTCAAAGACCAGAATGAGCATGGATATAAATGGAAAAATTACATGTTTTATTGAATCTTCTCACATAAAACTATATATTCAGTGGCTCAGCTCCTACTGCTCTATAACATGCTGCCTACAGCTCAAACATCATATTCAATGTGACAGGTTCCCTTAAAATCCTTGCTCATTCTGAGCTTAGGAATCGAGTGGGTGGTCTTCTTCAGTGACTTGCAGCCATTAAAAATGCCCATGAAAAACAAATGATTTCATAGTTTTTTTTTGTGCCCCCAGTGTCTATAATGCCCCCCTGGTAGCCCCAGTATATATAAGGCCCCCACAGTGCCCCCTGAATATAAAACAACCCCTAATAGGGACACCCTGTATATAAAATCCCTCCAATAGTGCCCCCATATATAAAATGCCCCCAATAGTGTTCTCCTAGTATAAATCTCCCCCAATAGTGCCCCCAGTAGAAATAATCCCCTCCCCCATAGCTGCACCAATTTTTCTGGGTACAAAAAAAAACAAAAAAAAAACCTCATCACTGACACATGCTCTGCACTGGAAGGACCTGGCTCTCCCAGCATCATGACATCACATGTCATTAGACGGGTGCACTCTCGTGTATACGGCTGTTAAAAACGTCTGTTCGTCGTGTGATTGTAGCGTTAGTATGTACTTTGTAATATGAACAAGTAGGACCGTCCACTGGACTCCTAAGCTCAGGATGAGCAGGAAAATAAATGAGTAAATTACAAGTTATATATAAATCTCAGCATCTCTTGCTATATATACATTTTATGGGGACAGGCTCACTTTAATGCCTCTTATCTTTCCTCTTTGCATTTTTAAACCTTTTTTAAATTAATTTTATAATTCAAACTTGATAGGAATAACAATTGAAACAACTCTCATCTTGGAGTATATGTTCCAGTCTATTCCGTGTCTATTCTATATAGTGTATTGTCTTGTGAAGGGTGTTTCAGTTTCAGCAAATAAAAGTTATTTGTTGTAAAGTTTTGCAATATACTTTCTGTATCAATTTCTCACAATTATTAAAATCTCGGCTTGCTGCCATTTATCAAGAAACTTCAGTTTACTTATGGCAATGGAATGAGCGAACTTGTGTTTTCAAGTTCGGCGTCCAAGGTTTGGGGTGTAAAAGAATTCCGTCATGGATTCCGCTACCGCGGAAAACAAGTTCGCTCAACACTACTTCCGATTAATACAGTTCAGTCCTGGTTATGTGATGGATGTACAGATGCAGGACTGACAGAGTACAGTGTATCAGAGCTGTTTCTTGTAACATGCTGTGTACCTGTGTGTCCATCACGTGACGTAAACAAGTTCTTATTAAATCACTGTAAGTAGATATCTTGAAAAATGTGAGACACAGGAACATTGTATAACTTTTCCTTACACAAAGAATAAAATGTATTTGCTGTAGCCAGAAAACCCTATTAAGGGCCCATGCACAGGAACATATTTTTGGTCCGCATCTGATCTGCATTTTGTGCATCCATAGGTCCATCCCACGGCATCTCCAAAAAAAAAAAAAAAACAAGTCCTATTCTTGTCCATTTTACGGACAAGGGTAGGACTGTTTTATTATGGGCCAGACGTTCCGTTCCGCAAAATGCAGAAGGCATACAGTTGGTATCCATGTTTTGCGGATCCGCAATTTGCAGACTGCAAAAACAGCTGTGGCTGTGTGCACGAGCCCTAACATAAATTAATCTAATATTTCTTTCTAATAAGTAATAGTAGGTAAACGAAATTTAACTCTGTGGATCAGGGAGATAACACTTGCTTTTTGAATGGTATATAATACTTGCTTTGTCCTGCTTTCCTGTTTGATAGGTGAACTGTCACAAGTAGTATATACATTATTGTTAATATCTGTTGTTCTAGATTACATTACCTTTTCTGAACTTCTTGGTTTTTCTTCTTATGCTCTCCAATAATAAGATCCCGTCCCTTAATTTCCTGCAGAACTTGTTGGTATCGTTGCTGTATGTAATGATGTATATTCATGAATACTGACAGTTTGAGAGACATTTTATTATACATAATCAAAAGAAAAGTTCTAATAGGCAGCCTGCTATTGTACAGTGTAAAACTGCCAGGTACAATACACTGCAACACAGAAGTATTGCAGTGTACTATAGAAGAAACTTCATGATCAGATGTAAAAAATGGCTCAACATTACATGCTAGGACACAGCTCCGCCCACAGCCTGCTGTCTAGCCCTGTCAGTCAATGGGAGGGGAGCATGTGCAGAGCACAGGGGGTGTTACATAGCAGTAATCAGAATATTCAGCCCCGCCTCTGAGTGCTTGAATTGCTCATTTGCATATGAATAAAAACACTGATTTCTCTGCAGCTATTGATCATACAGACAAAAGAAAGGTACAGTTTTAATCAGCATGATTAACCCTACCAGCCAGTATGTCTGGTTTAATAGGGTTGATCCTGGTGACAGGACCGCTTTAATAAAAGTGAATCAATAAGTTATATGTAAGACAAAATAGAACCACTGACAAAATATAACTTAACAAGCAAGAAAAATGCCCTCCTAAAGCTGTGTCAACAGAAAAATAAAAAAAAGTTATGTTTCTTGGAAAGTGATGATAGAAAAACAAAAATAAATAAATAAAAATGCTTGGGGCTATCCAATCCTATAAAATGCCCCCCCATACCCCATAGCATCGAGGGTGATGCTAAGGAAGATCGTCCCCTTCATTGCCTGTCATTGCTGCTCCAACTCCCAACCCCACCACCCCACCCCCCCAGCTTCCCCCAACACCGGATGTTTTCACCCGCGCACGGGGAGAAGCAGCTGCGGTGGTCCAGGGACCAGGAGTGGGGGGAATTTTATAGGATTGGATACCCCTTTAAGACTAAAACTGGTCTGGGGATTAAGGGCTTTAAAAAAAATAAAATATTTTCAGGTTTTTATTTTTAAATCATATTTTGATTTCCCCATGAAAGATAGCAGTCCTCCTTCTAAACATGCAGGTTGTCCTAGGCTACGCCTACCAAGTGAGCCAGTATGGTAATTTTATATGGTCATGAAACATACTTAGTACTGATTGCTATAGTTGTATACAAGACTTACTTGAGCTTTTATAAAATCCCTTGACTTTTGCTCTCTCTCATCGGCTTTGATTTGCACCAGACGAGTTAAGTTGACCAGCTCTTCCCGGCATTCTCCTTGCTCCTTTCCAAGTTGCTCTTCCTCAGCTATACACTGTGCCAATATGTGTGCCTCTACCTCCGTTAGCGTTTGCTGCATTGCAGGGAAATCGAAGATGACTAGTGTGAACAGTGCCAGCAACAGGTTTTACTGATATAATACACAAAATATGTTTGCATAGATTCCTGTTTTAGACAGGGGGTTTGTAGCTACTAAGATCCTATGTTAAAGAGGACCTGTCACCACTCCTGACATGCCTATTTTAATAGTACATGCATTCCCCATGTAATAACAATTCTGGAGCATCTTATGGCTCTATGTTGTGCCATTCCTCTACTATTTCTACTAGAAGTTATGAATGAATTTCTAGCAGCCTGCAGTAAGGGTACAGAGGGGTGTTAACCACTTAGGGGTGTGTAACCGCACAGTCTGAAAATGGCAGCACTGATCAGATAGAGTGAGTCTGTACAGGGACACCCCCCAACTGGTTACCCCTCTGTACCCTTACTGCTAGTAATTCATTCATAACTTCTAGTAGAAATAATAAAGAAATGACACAACATAGAGCCATAAAAATAGATGTTCCAAGAATTGTTATTACATGGGGAATGCATGGAGCTATTAAAACGGGCATGTCAGGAGAGGTGAAAGGTCCTCTTTAATATAGGATGTTTCACAGTTACATTCAGCAGTTTTTCTTATACTTATTAAATGCAATTCATTGGTAGATGATCTGGACTGAAATCTATCAAAATGTGGACAATGAAAATCAGTGTAGTTCTGATCAATCCTTTGTTAAATAGTCTTAATATTTAAGCTTCACAATTGTTTTGGGTAGTTATCTTTTAAACAGGTTTTCCACGATTTGAGGGTTCTAGAAATGGAAATCTTCTCAGAACTAGAGAGAGTGTCCAGTTTAGAAAGCTGATTTTAATATATACGGTATTAGGGAATTCTGAGTTAATGGGTTGTCCCATGATGATCCCACAGGATAGGACATAAGTCCCCACCAATCCCTAGAATGGGGACTGAATTTTGTATGGAACGGCAGACACTAATGCAAACTGCTGCTCCATTCAATGCTAATTGAGAATGGTGTAACTAGGAAATTTCTAAATCACTGCACTGCATCACTGTAAAGGAAGTGAGGTCACTGCATACAGTACTGGCAGAAGGGATTCACCCCCTGCTTGTGAGAGAAATGAATCTAGCTGTGCAGCTGAAACATATGGAAATATGGAAATATGGCTGAGAGAGACTTTGGGGAAGCCCAAAATTAAACTGTTCCTTCACAGTTATGATTGTACAAGGAAACAAAGCCATTATGCAAACTTTTTCTTTAAAACTCTGGTACATTTTAAGGCACTGGCTGCTAATCTGCTGGTGAAAAGGTGCCACCAATTAACCCAATGAACAATGAAATCAAAAAGTCATTTGTACCTCAAAATGGTAAAACAAAATAACTACAGCTTGTCCTGCAACAAACAAGCCCTCACACAGCTTAGTCAACCGTTAAATAAATTCAGCAAGGTCCATATCCCAGACAGCAGTTTATGACCACATATGGGGTGTAACTGTATTCAGTAAAATATGCATAACAAATTGTGGGGTACATTTTCTCCTGTTATGCCTTGTGAAAATAAAAAATGTGGGGCTAAAGCAACATTTTGTTGAAAATGAAATGTATTTTTTTCATTTTTACAACCTAGTGTTTCTAAATTCTATAAACCGCCTGTTCAAAGCATTCACTTCACCCCTTGATCAATTCTTTTGACTAGTGTAGATTCCAAAATGGTTCACTTTTGGGGGTATCTTCAACTATGACATTCCAGCAAAATTTGCCATCCCTGCTGTGTGCCCATTCAAGAGATTTATGACCACATATGGGGTGTTTCTGTAAACTGCAGAATCAGGGTAATAAATATTGAAGTTCATTTTGCTGTTAACCCTTGCTGTTTTACAGGAAAAAATGGATTAAAATGGAAAATCTGCACAAAAAGCTCCAGCTGTTGTAAAACTACAACTCCTATCATGCCCCTGCTGTAGGCTGATGGCTGTGATCTGTCCGGGCATGCTGGAAGTTGTAGTTTGCAACAGCTGGAGGGCTGCAGGTTGGGCATCCCTGACCTAAAGGGTTAACAAAGTTTGTAAAATCAGTTTTCAATAAATTGAGGGTTGTAGTTTCTAAAATGCAAAGTCATTTTTGGTGGTTTTCTATTATGTAAGCCACTTAGGCCCCTTTCACACGAGCGAGATTTCCGTGTGGGTGCAACGCATGATGCGAACGCATTGCACCCGCACTGAAACCTGACCCATTCATTTCAATGGGTCTTTTCACATGGGCGAATTTTTTCACAAATCAGTTCGCCGTTGCGTGAAAATCGCAGCATGTTCTATATTCTGCATTTTTCACGCAGCCCTGGCCCCGTTGAAGTGAATGGGTCTGCGTGAAATTCGCATAGCATCTGCGTGCAAGTGCGGATGCAATGCGTGATTCATTGATGGTTGCTAAGAGATGTTGTTTGTAAACATTCCGTTTTTTTATCACGTGCGTGCGAAATGCATCCATACGCATCGCCACCGCGCGGGGAAAAACTGAACGAACGTACGCAATTGCAGTCAAAACTGACTGCGATTGCGTGCGGATTGGTGTGAGTTTTCCGGAATGCATCCAGACTGAATCCGTGACGCTCATGTGAAAGGGGCCTTAAAGTTACTTTAGAACTGAATTGGTCCTTAAAACAACGGTTTTGAAAATGTCAAAAATTGCTTCCAAAATTCTAAGCCTAAAAAAAAAAATTTACAAAATGATTCCAACATAAAGTAGACTTATGAAAAATGTAAATTAATAACTATTTTGTTAGAAAATCGCTATTTGTCAGAAAAATTCCAATTTAGAAAATTGCTAATTTTTCCAAATTTTCTATACATTTTGGATTTTTTATACATAAAAGTAAAACACAACAACTCGAGTTATTACCAATTAAAGTGACACATCTCAGATTTGAAAAATGGGACTTCAGCATTTAGCCCAAACTGTCTTTTGTTGGAAAGGGTTAATGGAGTGGCAATGCATGTGTGTGTCCGCCGCTCCATTCAAAAGTGGGAACATGGGACTCTCTTTTAGTGATCAGTGGGCTCCAGGGGTCAGACCCCTGCCATTCAGACAATTGTCCCCTGGGTAAGTTGTCATGAAACAACCCCTTTAATAGAGGTGAATCCCCTGTTCAGCATTAGAGAGTGGTTACATAGAGTGTCTCTTCCTCTGGAGGACCTGTTCTGTCCTGTATTACATAGACAACCCACTGATTTCAATGAGTGGGATATGTAAAGGGGATTAGTTATAATGGCAACCATTTGGTGAGCAATATCATTTTTAGTTCCAAGCTCATTTCCAGAAGATTGCCAATTACATTGGTACACAATACTAACGTAATAAAAAGTACCGGATGGTCCATGCTGAGAACTGTCTGCCATCTTATTCTGTGAAATTACAAGGATGGGGGGGCTGTTATGCTGACTGCACGTCATTACATGCTGCCAGTACTTTCTCTCTATAATGAGAGATACCAAAGGAAGCTGCAAAGCCACATGATGCCAATGTGTGAATAATATTTAAATGTCACAAGGTATGGACTTCCAGTAACATGCAATAGTAAAATATACAATGTTCTTCGTGATAACCTGTTGTGCAAACTGTCTTTTAAGGGTTTCAACTTCTTTGCGTAATTCCTTCCTCTTCTCTGCAAGTGAGCCGTCATCTTTCGGGAAAATGTCTATCTACAAGAAATGAGCATAATGAAAATAGATATATTAGTTATATGCAATAAATTCTATCAATTTCTCTAAAAAAAACAATGTAATTTTCCTTTTAAATTACGGGTGACCCTGCTTGAAATGTAGCTCCACTTGAGGGCTAAAATTTTGAAATGGCTTTACTGGAAACTCTCTAATATACATGGATCAGCAAATATGTTCTATTCAACACTGCTGCAATCTCTATTTACTGGTATTTAACTAGTATATTTACTATTTAAAGGGAGTCTGTCAACTCATTTTCACCTATATAACAGCAGAGCCCCAAAGAAGATTGCAAAACACATCCCAGACATACCTGAGTGCACTGTGTGTCTGTATTCCATGTATAGAACAAGCACTTTTATTCTGCTGGAAAACAGCTCCCAAGTGCCCAGCTAAAAGTGAAACTAAAAACAACTTTCTCTCCCGACTCGATTTCCCGACTGTGGTATTTTGGTATCATTTTAAAGCTTGGAATGCCTTGGAATGCTTTCAAAGAAGGTCAGAACCATTTTTCTATCTGCTACCAATCCCAAGATATGAGCAGCTAAAGCAGCTCTCCCCTCTTTAGTCTGGTTTGCTTTGAGCACTTGCAGCAGCAGAGCTGGGCACTTGTTTTCCTGCAGAATAAATGTGCTTTTCCTGGACATGGAATACAGACACACAGTGCACACAGGTATTTCTGGGATGTGTCTGCAATCTTCTGTGGGGCAGTGCTCTTAGTTATATAGGTGAAAATGAGGGGACAGACTCCCTTTAAAGGCATCTGTCAGCAAATTTGTACCTATGACACTGGCTGACCTGTTACATGTGCACATGGCAGCTGAAGGCATCTGTGTTGGTGCCACGTTTATATGTGCCTGCATTGCTGAGAAATATTATGTTTTTATATATGCAAATGAGCCTCTAGGAGCAATGAGGGAGTTGCAGTTACACCGAGAGGATCCACTTTCTCTGCAACTGTCGCACCCTGTGCACTTTGATTGACAGGGCCAGGCATGATCATGTTTACATTGCCTGTCAATGAAAGCGCAGAAGGCACAGCAGTTGCAGAGAGCCTCTACGTGATCCACAAGAGATTTTGCAAATCTGACTGCGGCAAACGATTTTCTGAGAAAATTCAGGTTTTCTTTAATATGCTACATGACCCTCTTCCCACTGGAAAATTTGCACTTGATCCAATATGGTGGTTTTCACGATGGCAGGCATGTTCCATACATAGGCCCCCTCACCCATTACTTGCTTACTTGCTGGGGTATTCAGATATTTCATTTTCACTTTTGTTTCTGAAATAAAAGAGTGTCCTGTGTGTGTGTGTGTGTGTGTGTGTGTATGTGTGTGTATATATATATAAATATATATATATATATATATATATATATATACATACACACATTTAATGGTTATGAATAGAGGATGAGAGAGCACTAAAATGCTCGGGTGCTCGTTATTCGAGACAAAACTTTTCCCGATGCTCGTTTCGAGTAACGAACCCCATTGAAATCAAGAGAGAGAGGGCCTGTAGGTGGACCTCCGGAAAAATTGTTTGGAGAGAGGGCCTGTAGGTGGACCTCCGGAAAAATTGTTTGGAGAGGGCCTGTAGGTGGACCTCTGGAAAAAATTGTTTAGAGAGAGGGCCTGTAGGTGGACCTACGGAAAAATTGTTTAGAGAGAGGGCCTGTAGGTGGACCTCCGGAAAAATTGTGGTA
>ONZH01028338.1:0-153526 GCA_900303285.1 Rhinella marina
AACGTGGGTGGACTGCGTGGAAGACTGACTGGTGGACAAATTACTTGAAGCATTGTCCGCAATCCACGAGATCAGCTGTTCGCACTGTTGTGGTTTCAACAGTCCTCTACCACGTGTCCCTGTAAGTTGAGACATGAAGCTAGGGAGTGTAGCTCTGCGGCGTTCCACAGCTCCCTCATCAGCAGGTACTGTCTCACCCTGCCCAGGACCACGGCCTCTGCCCCCTGCAGTAATTGAATGCCCACGCCCACGCCCTCGTCCTAGACCCTTAGCCCTGGGGTTCAACATTTTCTGTATATAAGTGTATTCTATAAAAAAAAATGATAATAAATGGGCCTGGTGTACTGAAACCCACAAACTTGTTCAGTCTGGTTTAATTAAGTGACGTACAGAAAGTGTCACCTGGACAGAATATATGGATTGGAGTGAGTCAGTGCTGAACTGTGACACACAGAAAGGTTACACGCAGCTGTGCGAAATGGATTTGTATCACTCAGCTAAAACAACCAAAAAAATTATTTTTTTTCAATTTTTTTTGTTAAATATTTTTTTCTTTTAGTTTTGTTTTTTTGGGAAGGTGACGTACAGAAACTATCGTACAGCTAATGACGGTGGCTATTTAGACTGCGACCCAGACAAATGTCGCACAGAGATTTTTAGGATCAAGCTATATATACGTGACAGGTAGCAAGTGACTTGGTTGTATTCGGTGACGTACAGAAAGTGTCACCTGGACAGTATATACGGTTTGGAGTGAGTGTACTGAACTGTGACACACAGAAAGGTTACACGCAGCTGTGTGAAATGGATTTGTATCACTGAGCTAAAACAACCAAAAAAATTATTTTTTTTCTATTTTTTTTCTATTTTTTTCTTTTAGTTTTGTTTTTTTGGGAACGTGACGTGCAGGAACTATCGGAGACCTAACTCACACCATTTTAACGGTGGCTATTTAGACTGTGACCCAGACAAATGTCACACAGAGATTTTAGGATCAAGCTTTACACGTGACAGGTAGCAAATGACTTGGTTGTATTCGGTGACGTACAGAAAGTGTCACCTGGACAGTATATACGGTTTGGAGTGAGTGTACTGAACTGTGACACACAGAAAGGTTACACGCAGCTGTGTGAAATGGATTTGTATCACTCAGCTAAAACAACAAAAAAACAAATTTTTTTTCTATATTTTTTTGGATTTTTGTTTTTTTGGGAACGTGACGTGCAGAAACTATCGTAGAGCTAACTGACACCCTACTGACGGTAGCTATTTAGACTGCGACCCAGACAAATGTCGCACAGAGATTTTTGGGATCAAGCCATACACGTGACAGGCAGCAAATGACTTGGTTGTATTCGGTGACATACAGAAAGTGTCACCTGGACAGAAAATAGTGAGTGTACTGAACTGTGACACACAGAATGGTTCCACACTGCTGTGTGCAATGGATTTGTATCACTGAGATATAACATAAAAAAAAAGGGGGTTATACATGGCGATAGCTGCACTACTAGTGCCAGCCAGCCAAGTGACAAAAAAAAAAAAAAATGTCTTCTAGCCCTTAGAAGGGCTGTTGGGTTCTTTGTGGGTGATCCCTGCCTAACAGACAACTAAATGCAGGCCCTAACACTGTCCCTGAAAGGCAGCAGCTCTATCCCTAACAACATCCAGACGGCATCTGAGCTGAGCACCGCGGCCAGTCAGTAGCATATTCCAGGGTCACCTGATCAGGCCAGCCAACCCCTGCTATCGACATGTAAGGGCCGCACGTGATGCTGGGTGGTACGCAGAGTCTCCTGGCTTGTGATTGGCTGTGTTTTTAGGCGCCAAAAAAGCACGATGCGGAAGTTGCCATTTCCTCGAGCATGGCGAGATACTCGTCCGAGCAGCTGAGCACTTACGAGTACCCTAATGCTCGATCGAGCACCAAGCTCGGACGAGTATGCTCGCTCATCTCTAATGCTAACCTCTTTTATACAATACTTTTTATTGCATTAATTAGAACCAGATACCGACACATAATATTACTTTTTTCAAGTCTGTTTTTATTTTCTGATTGTATTTTTTTCTATTTACATTATAGGGTCAGCCATCTTGCCTGAGCTGCTGATAACAGCATTCAATGATTTGCTTTACAGAAGCAGCATAGGAATTTGTAGCCTTTAGATGACTCATTGATGTCAATGAGAGAGTGTTGAAGGCATTGTCTGTGAGGTCATTGTGCAGGGAGGGGGAGGAGGTTAGCTCTGAACATCATCTTATAACAACTGTAGGTAGGGACAGAGGAGGGAAGTGAACCCTAACGCTAGAACCCAGCCCCCTTTCCCTACCTAAATGCAGTACAAGTCCTAGATAACTGGTGCAGAGACCGACAACAAACAAAGACAGACAAACATAATACCAGTAAATGGGTATTACATAAGTGGGTCAGAACCAGATGGGCTAGGCAGTACCAAAGGAGAGACAGAGAGTGGTCAGAAGACAAGCCGGGGGCATAAGCTTGAGCAATCCAATAAAGCACAGGAACAAGAACTAGGAACGCAGCTAGGGAGTCAGAGACTATCACTGGCACTGAAATAAGGCCAGGAAGGGGTTTAAATAGAGCGCCGAGTCCCAGGATCAGAACCTAATAGGTCATGACTCGGTGCTCCATTTGTCAGAACACAGCACACAGGAATAGAGCAGCTGAGCAATCAGCACACTGTTAGTCTCCCTCTGCACATGCAACTGGTAACACCCCTCTGTACCCTTACTGCAGACTGCTAGCAATTCATTCATAACTTCTAGTAGAAATAATAAAGGAATGGCACAACATACAGACATAAGAATAAATGCTCCAGAATTGTTATTAAATGGGGCATGAAATGTAAACTATTACAACAGGCATGTTAGGAGAGGGGAGAGGTCCTCTTTAAATGTATCATATGAGCTGTCCTGATTAAAAAGATACATAATATCCCCTTAAAGGGTTTTTTGAAAACATTAACTATTAAAGAAGAACTCCCGCAAAAATTTTTATTCTCTAACCTGTTAGAAAGGTGCATGATGTAATCTGTACTGAATGCAATCTTCTCATCAGAGACTGTATTTGTGAGTTATCCCCTCTCTTCTAATTGTAGCTGGGTCATGTGACCAACTCCCTGAGCTCCAACTGACCCAGGACAGGAAGCCAGTTACTGCTCTATTCATTCCTATGAGACTCAGAGTGAGGCTCCCATAGGAATGCATAGAGAAATAGACTTCCTGTCCACACATAAGTTGCTGTGTGAGTTGGTGGGTCTGATTGCTGGTCACATGACACAGATGAGAATATCTCAGGGAGATATAACTCACAAATACAGCCATTGGTAAGAAAATGACATTCACTACAGATTACATAATGTACATTTCTAGCAGGACAGAGAATCCATTTTTTTGCGGGAGTTCTTCTTTAAGTGAAAACCCCTCTCTGGATTGCTTTTTGAAAGATTCATAGGTATTCACCTGTCAGGGCTGTTTCACCCCTGGGACAATGAGACGTTACCTATGTACGCTTGTCTGTGATGCAGATTTACGAAATGTGAAGCTACTTGGTGATGGCTGCAACATTAAAGGTCAATGAAAGGTAATTAGAATTGAGGTGAGCGCCAGGAATTTCCCACTTCACTGCTCTGATAATGATTTTCTGTCACCTTCCCCTATCTTGATCTTCTCTCATCTTGTGCCGTTTTCTGTGCCCCCCCATGACTTGTCGTTTATCATTCAGTATAAAGAAAAACTCTGCTATCTATCTATCTATCTATCTATCTATCTATCTATCTATCTATATCTATCTACCTATCTATCTATCTATCTATCTATCTCTATTATCTATCTATCTATCTATCTATCTATCTATCTATCTATCTATCTATATCTATCTATCTATATCTATCTATCTATCTATCTATCTATCTATCTCTATCTATCTATCTCTATTTATCTATCTATCTATATCTATCTATCTATCTATCTCTATTTATCTATCTATCTATATCTATCTATCTATCTCTATTTATCTATCTATCTATATCTATCTATCTATATCTATCTATCTATCTATCTATCTATCTATCTATCTATATCTATCTATCTATCTATATCTATTTATCTATCTATCTATCTATCTATCTATCTATCCATCTATCTAAACGATAAATACAAGTAATGAAAGCAGCACAGCTAAGTCCAAACAGGCGTTGGTGTGCCAGTAGCTCAGGAGTTGGTCGGCTCCTTCTTACATAAAAAACTAAATTCCACAGCACCACCAGAAGTAAATCAAAGAATAATGTGATTTATTTCACCAAGACAGCGACGTTTCAGTCCTCTTACCGGGACTTTTCTCAAGCAGCCATATGAGTGATATCAGTGTTACATATGTATATACAGCCATAGCAATGTGTTCACAATAAATTAATCAATTTCATCATCAAGTACAAAAAATAATATATCCATGATTATACAGTGCATAAAAATACAAATAAATATATCATACCAATATCATATACATAATTCAATAAAACAATAAGTGATAACACAAATTCATAAACAATAAAAACCAATAGTGCATTAATTGCTCATTATCCATATATTCAATACAACTGTACATAACATGTGCCATTAATATATTATAAATAGAAAGTATTTAAACTAACCAGCATCCGTCCGTAGTTTCAGTGTGTATGGCGTGGTGAGGTATCAACTGAGCATGCGTTACCAAAAAAAAACGGAAGTGCGTTCCAGCATGGAGCGCACATGTGATGTATCACATGATCCAAAGTCAGAAAATAGAAAATGTATTAGAACGCAGAGTGTTACGCATGCGTGACAGGAGACACAAGAAAATGTGTTTCACCCTGGAACGCACACGTGACCAATACTCATGTGGTCACATGACTCGCATATCGGAGCGTTCTTAAATCATGCTCTTTGTTGTCATAAACCTCGATCCGACCTCCTCATATTGATAGTACTAAAGTAACTTAGGCTATTCCGCCACATTTTTTATATATTAAAGTAACCACAGGATACTATTGTTTGTGCGTGCACCATTGTTGAAACAATAGACCAAACGATCTATATTGAAGTAAGAAGGGGCCTTAGGCACATTGTAGACACTATATTAGTCAAGTATATTAGTATAAAGTAGCACAGGGGGGTCATTCCACATATCACGAACATTCCCATGTCCTCTGGTGACCGGATGTGGTGACCGTTTTATATCCAGTCCTGGACACAAAATACAGTCATCCAATCACCACTACCCCACCATTCGAAATGTATCATAATGGTCTAAAGGGTATATGTAACGTCCACTGTCAGCAGGCATTACCTTATTACCCTAGCACCAAGTATAGCAAATATTAATGTCCAATGTACTCAATCCCAATAAGAAATCGTATACTATTCTACCATGGAACATATATCCATGTCAGTTAATAAAGAACGAAGAAAAAGGAGAGAAAGAGGAATAATTTCTTGAAAAAAAATAAAAAAATTATAAAAAAGAAAAATATATAAAAAATATACACAAAATATATGTAAAAACTAAAATTTAAAATAAGCACATAATACAAAAAATACTCTAGTTAATTCTTTCACACCGGCCAGATGACTGAAAAAAGGACTGTTGAAAACCAATGCTGGTTCTCACAACCCAATAGGGTATTGTGAGAGAAATCTGCAAGAGACAAACAAATATATATATTAGTGTCTTAAATATAAACATTGATATTTCATCTATATACAGAATGATGCCAAAGTACACTAAAATATCATGCGTGGATCCACGGCTTATAATCCACGTTCAGTCCATGTGGTCTTAATGTATTTAATTTCGTTATCCATAGTATCTCTCTCTTTTTTAATATAAGATTGCGATTTCCACCTCGCCTAGACACTGGAATATGGTCTATTATCATGCATTTAAGTTCACTTTCTCTATGATTATGATCCACCAAATGTTTGGATACCGGTAAGTCCATACGTTTTTTTCTTATGGAATACCTGTGTTGGTTTATGCGCGTTTTCAAGTCCAGTGATGTCTCACCCACATAAAGTAGTGGGCAAGGACACCACAGGACATATACAATGAATACAGAATCACATCTTAAGTAAAAATTTAACTTATATCTTACTCCTGTTAATGGATGTTGAAAATAACTGCCTTTTTGTATGTAGCGGCAATTAATGCAACTAAGGCAAGGAAAACACCCTTTTCGTTGTGTGGTGAGATATGTCTGACCTGTTCTTTTTTCTGGGCCTACATCTGTGTGCACCAATTTGTCACGAAAATTCTGTGGTCTACGATAAGACATCAAAGGTACATCTGAGAATTCTGTGACATTAGGAAAATTATTTTTGATTGTTGGCCAATGCCTAATTTCACTGGTTACAATTGGAGATTGACTTGTATAATTTTTTTAGACGTTTAAAACTTAAAGTATGGTTTTCGACTCATCAGGGACAGACGGTTGTGTCAGAGAATACTGAAATCACACTACGCAACTTAAATCTATTTACTAGTAGTGACTTTGTTCCTCCGGGATCCTTTCCTGCGATTGATGTGTTCGCGGAGAGGATCCTTGATGAAGTGAGGTCATTAAAGGCAACTAGTGATGGTAAATTTCTGCATCCTAATATTACACAGTCTGAATGGTCGGCACTTAATGAACTTGTCCATGACCACAGCCTCACCATCAAACCTGCGGATAAGGGCGGTGCGGACACAAACAAGTATCTAATGGAGGCTTTCAAACAACTAAATGATACCTCAGTATATAAACAACTTAATAATGACCCAAGATGGGATATTGAGAGAAAAATTCAAGACACTTTGAATAGGGGATTAGCAGCAGGGTTCATAGACTCTAAAACTAAGGAATATTTAACAGTTAAACATCCAATTACACCTATGCTGTATTTATTACCCAAAAAACATAAGGATTTGTTGAATCCCCCGGAAGACCTATTGTTTCGGGGTGGGGTTCGATATTGAGTAACATATCTATTTTTTTGGACAAAATATTAAGACATTATGCCATAGGGTCACGGTCATTTATTCAGGATTCAACTCATTTTTTGAATCAGATAAACTCAATTCACATACCAATGGACGCCATTTTGGTCTCCTTTGATATTGTGAGTTTATACACCTCCATTCGCCATGATTTTGGCATGGAGGTGGTAAAAAAAGCATTACGAGATTCAGATTTTTCACCAGAGTGTCAGACATTTATTCTTGAGCTACTAGATATAGTGCTTAGGTATAATTATTTTTTATTTGGTGATTTCTTTTATATGCAGATGAGGGGGACGGCCATGGGGGTCGAACGTCGCACCGACTTACGCGAACATGGCCGTCGCCCATTTGGAGGAGACGTCGGTCTATGTATCCCACCACTTCAGACATGTTCTGAGGTGGTGGAGATACATCGACGACGTCTTCTCCATCTGGGTGGGTACAGAGATGGAACTGCTGCTATTTTTTGAGTTTTTGAACACCATAGATGAGGACATAAAGTTTACAATGGAGTATTCCAGGAGTGAAATTCACTTCCTTGATATATCCATACAACTTAAATTGGGGGAAATACGGATAAGAACACGCTACTGAGGTATGATAGTGCACATCCTAGACCGATGGTTCGGTCATTACCTCCTAGCCAGTTTATGAGGGCAAAGAGGATTGTGAGCAATACGACACAATTGGACATTAAATAGGATGACGGAAGCATTTACACAAAGAGGATTTCCAAACAAGGTGTTAAACAAACATCGAAATACGGTTCGACAGATGGATAGGGTGAATTT
Organism: Rhinella marina; assembly: GCA_900303285.1. Taxonomy (NCBI): domain Eukaryota; kingdom Metazoa; phylum Chordata; class Amphibia; order Anura; family Bufonidae; genus Rhinella; species Rhinella marina. Next base: position 7,831 of record ONZH01028338.1, read on the forward strand.
AATCTTTCAAAAAAAGGGTTGTAGGAAAAGTGAAAAAATGAATAGGATTCCTTTGATAACGACGTACTCGGAACACAGTTATATAGTTAAAAAATTTGATTGTTAGGCATTGGCCAACAATCAAAAATAATTTTCCTAATGTCACAGAATTCTCAGATGTACCTTTGAAGTCTTATCGTAGACCACAGAATTTTCGTGACAAATTGGTGCACACAGATGTAGGCCAACAAAAAAGAACAGGTCAGACATATCTCACCACACAACGAAAAGGGTGTTTTTTCTTGCCTTAGTTGCTTTAATTGCGGCTACATACAAAAAGGCAGTTATTTTCAACATCCATTAACAGGAGTAAGATATAAGTTAAATTTTTACTTAAGATGTGATTCTGTATTCATTGTATATGTCCTGTGGTGTCCTTGCCCACTACTTTATGTGGGTGAGACATCACTGGACTTGAAAACGCGCATAAACCAACACAGGTATTCCATAAGAAAAAAACGTATGGACTTACCAGTATCCAAACATTTGGTGGATCATAATCATAGAGAAAGTGAACTTAAATGCATGATAATAGACCATATTCCAGTGTCTAGGCGAGGTGGAAATCGCAATCTTATATTAAAAAAGAGAGAGATACTATGGATAACGAAATTAAATACATTAAGACCACATGGACTGAACGTGGATTATAAGCCGTGGATCCACGCATGATATTTTAGTGTACTTTGGCATCATTCTGTATATAGATGAAATATCAATGTTTATATTTAAAGGGAACCTGTCATCTCCGAACCCCCCCCCTGAACTAGAGTAAGCATTGTATAGTGTAAGTGATGCTGAATCCGAATATGTAAGTTTTATCTTCATACTCACTTCCATTCCGAAATTGTGCCCCCCCAAACCTGCAGTAAAATTCACTCAGTGGACTCCAGTGCTCACTCACATAATGGAGAGGACTCAAAGAAGAGTCCTCTCAATGTATTTTACTGCAGGTTTGTGGGAGCACAGCGTCAGAATAGAAGTGAGTATGAAGATAAAACTTGCATATTCGGATCCAGCATCACTTACACTATACACCGCTTACTCTAGTTCAGGGGGTGTTTCGGAGATGACAGGTTCCCTTTAAGACACTAATATATATATTTGTTTGTCTCTTGCAGATTTCTCTCACAATACCCTATTGGGTTGTGAGAACCAGCATTGGTTTTCAACAGTCCTTTTTTCAGTCATCTGGCCGGTGGGAAAGAATTAACTAGAGTATTTTTTGTATTATGTGCTTATTTAAAATTTTAGTTTTTACATATATTTTGTGTATATTTTTATATATTTTTCTTTTTTATAATTTTTTTTTTCAAGAAATTATTCCTCTTTCCCTCCTTTTTCCTCGTTCTTTATTAACTGACATGGATATATTGAGGTGCGAGTTCCATGGTAGAATAGTATACGATTTCTTATTGGGATTGAGTACATTGGACATTAATATTTGCTATACTTGGTGCTAGGGTAATAAGGTAATGCCTGCTGACAGTGGACGTTACATATACCCTTTAGACCATTATGATACATTTCGAATGGTGGGGTAGTGGTGATTGGATGACTGTATTTTGTGTCCAGGACTGGATATAAAACGGTCACCACATCCGGTCACCATGTATCAGAGGACATGGGAATGTTCGTGATATGTGGAATGACCCCCCTGTGCTACTTTATACTAATATACTTGACTAATATAGTGTCTACAATGTGCCTAAGGCCCCTTCTTACTTCAATATAGATCGTTTGGTCTATTGTTTCAACAATGGTGCACGCACAAACAATAGTATCCTGTGGTTACTTTAATATATAAAAAATGTGGCGGAATAGCCTAAGTTACTTTAGTACTATCAATATGAGGAGGTCGGATCGAGGTTTATGACAACAAAGAGCATGATTTAAGAACGCTCCGATATGCGAGTCATGTGACCACATGAGTATTGGTCACGTGTGCGTTCCAGGGTGAAACACATTTTCTTGTGTCTCCTGTCACGCATGCGTAACACTCTGCGTTCTAATACATTTTCTATTTTCTGACTTTGGATCATGTGATACATCACATGTGCGCTCCATGCTGGAACGCACTTCCGTTTTTTTTTGGTAACGCATGCTCAGTTGATACCTCACCACGCCATACACACTGAAACTACGGACGGATGCTGGTTAGTTTAAATACTTTCTATTTATAATATATTAATGGCACATGTTATGTACAGTTGTATTGAATATATGGATAATGAGCAATTAATGCACTATTGGTTTTTATTGTTTATGAATTTGTGTTATCACTTATTGTTTTATTGAATTATGTATATGATATTGGTATGATATATTTATTTGTATTTTTATGCACTGTATAATCATGGATATATTATTTTTTGTACTTGATGATGAAATTGATTAATTTATTGTGAACACATTGCTATGGCTATATATACATATGTAACACTGATATCACTCATATGGCTGCTTGAGAAAAGTCCCGGGTAAGAGGACTGAAACGTCGCTGTCTTGGTGAAATAAATCACATTATTCTTTGATTTACTTCTGGTGGTGCTGTGGAATTTAGTTTTTTATCTATCTATCTATCTATCTATCTATCTATCTATCTATCTATCTATTTTAGATCTATTTATTGGCTTACTTTGAGAAATATTCTTTTGGCTCAAAATTGTGCATCTTCCAGTGAAGCTCCACCCACTTCCCATAAGCCACACCTCTTTTTGAACATTTTGGAAAAAAGTGTAGAAACCCTAGATGCGCCAATTTGTGCCACTTTTTTTAGATAGACTTTTGTCGCAGACACATTAGTAAATCTGGACCTCTCTGTTCAGAGATTCTACGTCCCCTGTGTTCACCGCTCTAGGTATTTGTCCTCTTGATTTACTAGTCATATCTGGTATCATTTGATTCTTGTCTTTTGCCTCATGATATTTCTTAAGGGTTATTCTAGGTAGACAACAAGGGAGTTCAGCAAGTTTCTATTTTGAAAATATTCTTTTGCTGTCAGGGAAAGGAATATTTTTTCTTTTTGTATAGAAGTAAAAGATTTCAAAACGGAGATCTGTATACAGTGTTATGCAGTGGAGTCAATCCCCTGGGAACACATCAGTAGCAGCACATCTCCTCTGTCTTCATAGTCTGCTACAATGTATCTGTGGCTGTTCTGATAGGGACCTTAGATTGTGAGCCTCATTGGTAATAGTTGATGCTAATGTTTGTAAAGTGCTATATAGAATATAGAAGCGCTATATAAGTGTATAAAATAAATAAATAAATAAATAATAGTGATGAGCAAGCATGCTCACCTGAACTCGCTGTTCGGCCGAGCATGCCTGCGCTCGGGTCCACTCGGCGGAACACCGAGTGTACTCGAGCGCAAAGCTTGAGTCCCCTCCCCGCACCAAGACGGATCCGTCATGACCCCAGTGCAAGTCAATAGCGGACGAATCCGTTTGGTGTGACACACTAGTAAACGGATCCGTCCTCCATTGACTTTCAATGGAGTTCATGACGGATCCGTCCTTAGCTTTCCCAGCAGCTCCCACCTCCCTCCAGCAGGTGGCGTTGTGGTAAAACGTATCACTCTGCGCGCCGTCTTTCCTGCTGGAACAGGTCGGGAGCTATGGGGAAAGGTAAGTAGTGTCAGTGTCTGTGTAGGGGTGCCTGGTTTAGTCCCATAGACTTCAATTATGCTCGGGTGCTCGGCCGAGCACTCAAGCACCCCTGAGTGCTCGGCCAGAGCACACGAGCACCTGGGTGCTCGATCAAAGCTAATAAATAAATATAATTTCATACTCTATTCTATTTGCATAGGGGTGTCAAAGGGGTCACTAGAGAGAACAGCTCGTACTCTAGAAAATTCATCATCGAGGGTTCGCTAGAAACACATGTACCCAGGTCCCATAAGCAATTTTTTGAGCGCCACATCAAAGCATTTGTTTGCAACATGTGACGATTAGACTCCAGCAATAATCCTGACTCCAAAGGAGATTTGGGCCTAGACTCCAAAATTAATTCAGACTCCAGAGCAAAGCCTAAAATGAACTGAAACTCCAAACCACCAGACCACAGCATTGAAGGGGTATGTCCATCGTAGACATGTCATATTCCTGACCCCCATCCTGCTGCATCCACGTGGAGAATGGCTGCACATGTATATGGCGCTCCCCGTTCACTATGGAAGTCATGCTTAGATAGTTCCTGAATGCCCTCCCATCTCTCCATTCTTTCTCTGCCCGGAGACCCCCTTTTTGGAGAGGTAGAACCCATACTTATTGCACCGAAAAATTAATTTAGACCTCAGCCGCCTTCCGCTGTTTACCTGGGCAGCTTTCCTACAAGGAGTCATTTCTTTTAATTGTTCCCTATGGACTGTCTACCTGTTGATAAGCGTCGCCCCTTTTGTATTTGCAGGGAACATCCTCAATCGGGAGATTGGATATTAAAATCCAAGCCACTAACGCGTGTTGAGCTAAAACGTTCCCTCTCATTATAAGGATGTGTCCACCGTTGGGAGGTACGTCTGAAATGCAGGGTAGCTGATCCGATCTACTAGTTTGCACTGTGGCCATATAGCCGGGGTCTTGCATTGACACTGCAAGTCTGAGCATCAGGGATCCACTAGGATGATACTTTCATTGCATGGACTCTAAAAGTACCCCCATACAAATGCATCACCTCATTTATCCTGCGCACGCTGACGTCTGGGTCCGCAGCTTACACTGTGCGTAGTATCTGACCCAGATGTGTTATATTCTGAATTATGGCAAAGAAAACACCACACTCATAAATTTAAAGGGGAACATCTGCTATTTGTGTCTGTCATTTACTGTCCCTGGAGTGAAGAGTAGCTCATATAAGGGTAATATCATATATAGAAACCTGCATTTTAGCAGTTTTATATTTAGGTACATATGTGTCCACCTGCCTTCTGGGAGCTGCCATAGAATATGCTGATGCTGGATTGTATCGTTAGCTGATTTCATTCATTTATTGTTTTTGCAGTGACTAGATCTAGGCCGTTGCTACATGTCAAGATGCACAAAAAGAGATGGATGTGACGTCAGCACCTAACACACTCGCTTCACCTTATGTCTAAAAAGTCTTAAAGCAAATTTATTATTATTTATTATCATTATTATCATTGCTGTTTTTTCAACTGCGCTCATTAATTTCTGATACAGAGTTCCAAATAGCCTCAGTAGACAGAGGAGTATAAGTAAATGTGACTGCAGCCACCACTAGGGGGAGCTCAGGAGCTTACTGCAGACTGGGTTATTATTGAGATCAATGTATGATCAGTATGCAGTGAGCTCATGAGCTCCTCCTAGTGGTGGTTACCCGCACACAGACTTTTAGCTTTTCAATCAGTCAATACAGGGAATTTGGAACTACCATATGTGTTAAAAAAAAGCAAAGCTCTGACTGCACAGAATGTTGAATCTATGTAGATTAAAATGCTAATCATTATTATTACAGCAACATCAAGAACCTTGCTTAGCAAGAAATATTGATTTTACCGTTTAAATTGACTTATTTTTGGTTCATCCTTTTCCTCCTCCTTTAGGAATATAATTCCAGGACTGTGGGCACTAGTGTTAACTTTAGTCCGTTGAATTAAAGGGAAAAATCTGGGAAGTGGACCCTCTGTGATGAGCTGATCACTACGGTCCGCTTTCCAGATTTTGTTGGAGGGTGTCATCAGTGATTGCTGCAGGAAAACATAATCAGGGTCGGACTGGAGTACCTAGGGCCCACCAGAGGAAATAATTCTTGGGGCCCACCATAAAGAAATATCTGTGTTTGTTATCCCTGTACAGTGACATCACTGTGTTTATTATCTCTGTACTGTGACATCACTGTGTTTATTATCCCTGTACAGTGACATCACTGTGTTTATTATCCCTGTACTGTGACATCACTGTGTTTATTATCTCTGTACTGTGACATCACTGTGTTTATTATCCCTGTACAGTGACATCACTGTGTTTATTATCCCTGTACGGTGACATCACTGTGTTTATTATCCCTGTACAGTGACATCACTGTGTTTATTATCCCTGTACTGTGACATCACTGTGTTTATTATCTCTGTACTGTGACATCACTGTGTGTATTATCCCAGTACTGTGACATCCCTGTGTTTATTATCCCTGTACTGTGACATCACTGTGTTTATTATCTCTGTACTGTGAAATCACTGTGTTTATTATCCCTGTACGGTGACATCACTGTGTTTATTATCCCTGTACGGTGACATCACTGTGTTTATTATTACTGTGCGGTGACATCACTGTGTTTATTATCCCTGCACTGTGACATCACTGTGTTTATTATCTCTGTACTGTGATATCACTGTGTTTATTATCCCTGTTCAGTGACATCGCTGTGTTTGTTATCCCTCTACAGTGACATCGCTGTGTGTATTATCCCACTGCAGGAAGAGGTAAGTGGTCTGTGTTTGTGTGTTTGTTTTCTATTTTTCAGGGTCGTGAATGCAGAGGACTACGTCGGATTCGGTGGACTACGTCGGACCAGCTTTTTTTTTTTTTTAATAAAATGGTCAAACAGGGGTCTGGGGGAGTGCTTATTTCAATAAAATGTTTTATACTTGTGTGTGTGTATTTTTTTTTACAATACTACAGTTTTAGTAATTAGGGCTATCTACAGACGGCCCTGATTACTAATACTGGGCTTAGTGCTTGCCGGTATGGCAGGCCAGCACTAACCCCAACATCTATTACCTCGGCACCCAACGCCACCAGGGGTGCCGGGAAGAGCCGGGTACCCGAAGGACCGGACCTTCTAAATTGAAGGTCTGGCTCTGGGGCGGCTGCAGGCTGGTACCATTAGGCTGGGAAGGGCCAATAACCGTTTCCCTTCCCACCCTGGTAGTACCAGGCTGCTGCTGCTGGTTGTATCTGGCTGGCGAAGGAAAAAAGGGGGGGACCCCACGCCATTTTTTTACAAAAATAATTATATAATTTTAAAAAAAATGGCGTGGGGTCCCCCCTTTTTTCCTTCGACAGCCAGATACAACCAGCAGCGGCAGCCTGGCACTACCAGGGTGGGAAGGGACATGGTTATTGGCCCTTCCCAGCCTAATGGTACCAGCCTGCAGCCGCCCCAGAGCCAGACCCTCAATTTAGAAGGTCCGGTCCTGCGGGTACCCGGCTCTTCCCGGCACCACTGGTGGCGGTGGGTGCCGAGGTAATAGATGTTGGGGTTAGTGCTGGCCTGCCATACCGGCAAGCACTAAGCCCAGTATTAGTAATCAGGGCCGTCTGTAGATAGCCCTAATTACTAAAACTGTAGTATCGTAAAAAAAAAATACACACACACAAGTATAAAACATTTTATTGAAATAAACACTCCCCCAGACCCCTGTTTGACCATTTTATTTAAAAAAAAAAAAAAAAAGCTGGTCTGACGTAGTCCACCGAATCCGACGTAGTCCTCTGCATTCACGACCCTGAAAAATAGAAAACAAACACACAAACACAGACCACTTACCTCTTCCTGCACTGGGATAATACACACAGCCAGCGATGTCACTGCACAGGGATAATAAACACAGTGATGTCACTGTACAGGGATAATAAACACTGTGATGCCACAGTACAGAGATAATAAACACAGTGATGTCACAGTACAGAGATAATAAACACAGTGATGTCACCGTACAGGGATAATAAACACAGTGATGTCACAGTACAGGGATAATAAACACAGTGATGTCACAGTACAGGGATCGGCGTCTTGTGCCCCCATCAGACCTCAGGTTGGCGTCTTGTGCCCCCATCAGACCTCAGGTCGGCGTCTTGTGCCCCCATCAGACCTCAGGTCGGCGTCTTGTGCCCCATCAGACCTCAGGTCGGCGTTGTGCCCCATCAGACCTCAGGTCAGCGTCTTGTGCCCCCATCAGACCTCAGATCAGGGTCTCCCCCCCCCCAGACCTCAGATCAGCCCACCCAGCCACTTAAAAAAAGCATACTTACCTGTCCTGCCGCACTGCCGCTGCCATCAGGTTCCGCGCTCCACTGTCTTCCCTGCCGGCGCGCACTATGACCTGACGCTGCGTCAGGTCATAGTGCGCGCCGGAAGGGAAGACAGTGGAGCGTGGGAGCTGAGGACAGTGGCAGAGCGGCAGGACAGGTAAGTATGCTTTTTTTAAGTGGCTGGGTGGCTTAGGGCCTACCGGAGGATCCTCCGGTCCTCTGGTGGGCCAGTCCGACACTGAACATAATATTATATGGCGGCATTCAAATGGTCTGCAAATGGCTCCTGGAGGGAAGTCCTCCTTTAAGACGACTATATACCCCATGCCTCCCTTTTCTGCAGTGTCCTTTTTATTATAATTCATCTTGTGATCATCATGCGGTAGTCCGGACGGAAGCGCTCCCTCCTGTCAATCGCCTGCTCGCTAGTGGAGGAGACCGCTGCTAGTACATGCAGCAATCTTCTCTGCAGCATGGGGAGGAGTGATCGCTATGCCATTGCTTGTTCCCATGCTGTCTAGTGGTTTGCCGGCAGCAGATTGTTATTAGACAGATTTTTAAGTGTGCTAAATTGCCCTATGAACAAGCAAGTTAAGCTATCAGGGTTCTAGAAGGTTCAAATAAAGTAATGTGCTGTTGATACAGCTTGCATTAAAATGTATACACTAATGTAACAGTAACTGCTGTAACTGCTTGCCTCTAATCTCCCTGCATTTCAGCCTGCCTCTAATCTCCCTGCATTTCAGTCTGCCTCTCATCTCCCTGCATTTCGGTCTGCCTCTCATCTCCCTGCATTTCAGTCTGCCTCTCATCTCCCTGCATTTCAGTCTGCCTCTCATCTCCCCTGCATTTCAGTCTGCCTTTCATTTCCCCTGCATTTCCGTCTGCCTCTCATCTCTCTGCATTTCAGTCTGCCTCTCATCTCCCTGCATTTCAGCCTGCCTCTAATCTCCCTGCATTTCAGTCTGCCTCTCATCTCCCTGCATTTCGGTCTGCCTCTCATCTCCCTGCATTTCAGTCTGCCTCTCATCTCCCTGAATTTCTGTCTGCCTCTCATCTCCCTGCATTTCAGTCTGCCTCTCATCTCCCTGCATTTCAGTCTGCCTCTCATCTCCCCTGCATTTTGGTCTGCCTTTCATTTCCCCTGCATTTCCGTCTGCCTTTCATTTCCCGTGCATTTCTGTGTGCCTCTCATCTCTCTGCATTTCAGTCTGCCTCTCATCTCCCTGCATTTCTGTCTGCCTCTCATCTCCTTGCATTTTGGTCTGCCTCTCATCTCCCCTGCATTTCGGTGTGCCTCTCATCTCCCTGCATGTCGGTGTGCCTCTCATCTCCCTGCATTTTGGTCTGCCTCTCTTCTCCCTGCATTTCGGTCTGCCTCTCATCTCCCCTGCATTTCGGTCTGCCTCTCATCTCCCTGCATTTCAGTCTGCCTTTCATCTCTCATGCATTTCAGTCTGCCTCTCATCTTCCCTGCATTTCAGTCTGCCTCTCATCTTCCTGCATGTGCCATCTAAAAAACAAACAGCTTGTTGCGCACAACAACCAATCACAGCACAGCTTTCATTTTTGCCCATAACAACCAATCACAGCACAGCTTTCACTTTACTACAACGGCTCTCAATCTGCCTCTCCCTGCATGTTGCCAAAAATAAATCCTTTGTGATTCAAAGTGGTAATCTCCCTACATGTGCTGTCTAAAAGTCAAACTGTTTGCTGCCCATAGCAACCAATCACGCAGCATGCATTTGTACACACTATTGTAACTGCAGCTACTTAGGAACTGTTTCTGACTCTGCTTATCTCCTTGCAGTTCAGTCTGCCTCTCATCTTCCTGCAGTTCAGTCTGCCTCTTATCTCCCTGCATGTGGTGTCTAAAGGACAAACTGTTTGTTTCCCAGAGCAACCAATTGCTACAGCGCTTCATACAATAATTAGACCTATGTTGACAGGGTCAGGAAGTAAAAACATCATCAACTCTGGCCCTGTCAATCAAAGTGGAGAGGGCGTAGCAGTTGCAGAGAGAGAGCATGGCCTCTAGGTGTAACAGCAACGCCCCCGTTGCTCCTAGAGGTTCATTTGCATATATTAGTACATAATATTTCTCAGCAATGTGGGAACACAGGAACATGGGACCAACACAGATGTCTTCAGCTGTCAACTGCTAATGCAACAGGTCTGCTGACAGATGCCCTTTAAGATTTTTTATTGGGCACAGGTCTCAGATGCTCCGCAAATACTGCTGATGTGCCTGGCATGACCCCAAATTAAACCCCTTCATTTCTATAATCACAGCAGTATTGCTAATGTGTCCTGTGGTGCACGACAGAAAATATAAATCTGGACTCTGGATGTTCATCATAAAAAAGCAATAAAATGACAATGAGGAGGCGAGCGATGTGCCACCGCCAATGATATAAAAGTGATGGTGAGAAGCCGCTACATTTCAGCCTCATGTCTCCAGACCACAGCATTTATTTTAAGATATACAGTGAATCCAATAACTTGTTAGATTGTAGCCGCTGGGTACATTTATCATGGGGCTTGGCTGCGGTTTTGCTATTTTAGACCCCCCAAAATCATAATACTCTCAAGAACTTTAGGCTGTGATTTATATACATTGTAAAATACATATAAAAACAGCACCAAGATGCAGACACCTCCAAATAGACATATAAAAGGTGTCCTGATGTAAGGTGGACGGGGCAGCGGACACAGAGAAGAGGGCATTGCAGCCAAAAAGTGTCATTGATGGGGTGAATCATCACAACTCATACAATACATAAGGTCAAAGGAAAAATAAAAAAGGTATGGCATTAAGAATGTGGCAATGCAAAAATTAAAATAATTTCTTGGGACCCTAATGTCAAAATATGCTTGGTACTTAAGGGGTTAATACATCTGACCTAAAGAAGGCCCTAATGATCCTGGCACATTGGCAAGGACGAGGGTAGCAGTTACATGTGGTCCTGGTTTCTGAGGGGACCAAAGGATTCTTCTGCCACTTATGAAGACACCATGGTTGGTGGGAGTCCTGCTACCACTTATGAAGACACCATGGTTGGTGGAGGTCCTGCTACCACTTATGAAGACACCATGGTTGGTGGGGGTCCTGCTACCACTTATGAAGACACCATGGTTGGTGAGGTTCCTGCTATCACTTATGAAGACACCATGGTTGGTGGGGGTCCTGCTACCACTTATGAAGACACCATGGTTGGTGAGTGTCCTGCTACCACTTATGAAGACACCATGGTTGGTGCTGGTCCTGCTACCACTTATGAAGACACCATGGTTGGTGGGAGTCCTGCTACCTCGTATGAAGACACCATGGTTGGTGAAGTCCTGCTACCTCTTATGAAGACACCATGGTTGGTGGGGTCCTGCTACCATTTATGAAGACACCATGGTTGGTGGGGGTCCTGCTATCACTTATGAAGACACCATGGTTGGTGTGGGGCCTGCTACCACTTATGAAGACGCCATGGTTGGTGGGGGTCCAGCTACCACTTATGAAGACACCATGGTTGGTGGGGGTCCTGCTACCACTTATGAAGGCACCATGGTTGGTGGGGGTCCTGCTACCACTTATGAAGACACCATGGTTGGTGGGGGTCCTGCTATTACTTATGAAGGCACCATGGTTGGTGGGGGTCCTGCTACCACTTATGAAGACACCATGGTTGGTGGGGGTCCAGCTACCACTTATGAAGATACCATGGTTGGTGGGGCCCTGCTACAGATTTTACACTGGAGCTCTATATACAATATTTCAGTTGGTAAATTTAGGGAATGCAAGCTCCACCATAGGAGTACCCCCAAATCCACCCAGTACCGCCATTCATGGGTGGGGCTTACATAAGTACTACCCAATTTCTCCTATCGAGAACTGGACTTAGATTAGGGGTCAGCAATCACCAACCCTCCAACTACTGTGAAACTAAAGCTCCCAGCATGCTCTATTTACTTCTATGGAAGTTTCAAAAATAGCTGAGCAAGCGTGCATGTTGGGAATTGTAGTTTCATAATAGCGGAGTGCCGAAGGTTATTGACCCCCATGGCAACCTTGGCAAGTCTACCTTTTTCAGCCGTGTTGCAGGTGCTAAAATATTCGCCTCATCTAAAAGCAGCAGGAATGATGGGACCGTTACTCAGGACTGAAGGAATCAATTCCTGTTTTCTTCCAGAACGCTGACAAAAGTTGAGAGACCTAAAAAAATTCTTCACTTCTCAGCAAAAAAAAATAATATACGGTTATAAATAACGGGTTATTTTTACCGGCGAACGGCGGGGGAGCGCTTTCAGCAGACGCACAGCATTTACATGTTCTGGCACACAAAAGGTTCCCCACCTGACCGGTACAATGCAGGTCTCTGAGCGCTGAGCAGGAGCTGTTTAACACAGCGGTCGCCTCCACATCTCGCAGACCATCCAGGATGATGTGGGCATAGAGCAGATTGATAGAACACAAAAATCCTAATAATCCTAATAATAATGCAAAAAATAACAATAATCACTTGAGATTATAATACAAAATGTATAAAAATTGATACAAGAAACTTTTTGCATCATCTTTCCATAATACATAAGTGTGAATTTATTTGTCGGGGAATTCAGAGTTGGGGGCTCCCTTGTAGGCCCCTTGGATACTACGAAAGGCAGAGATCAGCTGTAAAGAGAATCTCTGGATCTGGAGGATCCAGCACAGTGGTACATTATGTGGACAGCCCAATGATTCTAATGGAAACTGTGTAATGCTTAGTTTCTCCTATGGTGGCGCTGTAGGAAAATTTTGCCACTGATTACAGCTGATACCTGGAGTTCCAGAAGAAGGACAACCTGTGATCAGCTTTTTGTCAGAAGACCGTAACAACAAAAAAAGTCTTGCCCTAAATAGACAACTTACAAAGGAGGTTTTCTATGACCCAACCGGTCCCAACGGTGTTGGCCCATCTCATACATTGGGGGCATATCACCCCAATGTCATATAGGTGTGGGTCCCACTTCTGGAACCCACACCTATCTCTTGAACAGAGCCCTCAAAGTGAAGGAGGGTGTACCGAACATGTGGCACTCCTCTCCATTTATTTCTGCCAAAAATAGCCAAGTGCTTCTGTCAGTCCCATAGAAGTGAATGGAGAGGTGGCCATGCTTGCACGGTGCGCTTCCCATTAATTTCAAAGTGACTTCAGAAAATAGCCAAGCGTGCTGCTACTCTTTTTTTGGCACTCCCATAGAAATGAATAGGGGGTGGCCGTGCATGTGCGGTGCGACCTCCTTCACTTTGTGACTCCGTTCTAAAGATAGGTGTGAGTTCCAGAGGTGGGACCAGCACCTATAAGACATTGGGGACGTATCCTAGCGATATGCCCCCAATGTATGAGATAGGCCAATCCCTTTAACTAACATAACTCGCATGTAGAAGACAGTTTGTAGTTTACTTACCATTCTGAAGTTTCATGGATCAGCCTCTCAGGAACCCTGTCATGTAAGGCACCTTTTCTGAAAATCAAGTTTCCATGTCCTTTACCAGGTCTCCAGTCTTGGCTATGGACACGACATCACTGCTCTCCTCCCTGGTACAGTCATGGCCAAAAGTTTTGAGAATGATACAAATATTAATTTTTACAAAGTCTACTGCTTCAGATTTTATAATGGCAATTTGCATATACTCCAGAATGTTATAAAGAGTGATCAGCTTAACAGCAATTACTTGCAAAGTCAATATTTGCCTAGAAAATGAACTTTATCCCCCAAAAACACATTTCAACATCATTGCAGCCCTGCCTTAAAAGGACCAGCTAACATCGTTTCAGTGATTGCTCCATTAACACAGGTGTGGGTGTTGATGAGGACAGGGCTGGAGATCAATCTGTCATGATTAAGTAAGAATGACACCACTGGACACTTTAAAAGGAGGCTGGTGCTTGGCATCATTGTTTGTCTTCTGTTAACCATGGTTATCTCTAAAGAAACACGTGCAGTCATCATTGCACTGCACAAAAATGGCCTAACAGGGAAGAGTATCGCAGCTAGAAAGATTGCACCTCAGTCAACAATCTATCGCATCATCAAGAACTTCAAGGAGAGAGGTTCCATTGTTGCGAAAAAGGCTCCAGGGCGCCCAAGAAAGACCAGCAAGCGCCAGGACCGTCTCTTAAAAGTGTTTCAGCTGCGGGATCGGGCTACCAGCAGTGCAGAGCTTGCTCAGGAATGGCAGCAGGCAGGTGTGAGTGCATCTGCACACACTGTGAGGCGGAGACTCTTGGAGCAAGGCCTGGTCTCAAGGAGGGCAGCAAAGAAGCCACTTCTCTCCAGAAAAAACATCAGGGACAGACTGATATTCTGAAAAAGGTACAGGGAGTGGACTGCTGAGGACTGGGGGAAAGTCATTTTCTCTGATGAATCCCCTTTTCGATTGTTTGGGACATCTGGAAAACAGCTTATTCGGAGAAGACGAGGTGAGCGCTACCACCAGTCTTGTCTCATGCCAACTGTAAAGCATCCTGAAACCATTCATGTGTGGGGTTGCTTCTCAGCCAAGGGAATCGGCTCTCTCACAGTCTTGCCTAAAAACACAGCCATGAATAAAGAATGGTACCAGAATGTCCTCCGAGAGCAACTTCTCCCAACCGTCCAAGAGCAGTTGGCGATCAACAATGCCTTTTCCAGCATGATGGAGCACCTTGCCATAAAGCAAAGGTGATAACTAAATGGCTCAGGGAACAAAACATAGAGATTTTGGGTCCATGGCCTGGAAACTCCCCAGATCTTAATCCCATTGAGAACTTGTGGTCAATCATCAAGAGACGGGTGGACAAACAAAAACCTACAAATTCTGACAAAATGCAAGCATTGATTGTGCAAGAATGGACTGCTATCAGTCAGGATTTGGTCCAGAAGTTGATTGAGAGCATGCCAGGGAGAATTGCAGAGGTCCTGAAGAAGAAGGGTCAACACTGCAAATATTGACTTGCTGCATTAACTCATTCTAACTGTCAATATAAGCTTTTGTTACTCATAATATGATTGCAATTATATTTCTGTATGTGATAAAAACATCTGACAAACACACATAAAAACCAGAGGGCAGCAGATCATGTGAAAATAGAAGATTTGTGTCATTCTCAAAACTTTTGGCCATGACTGTACATGCACAGACACCTGAATCCACCTTATCTGCACATGTACCAGGCAGAAGAATGGGTCTAGCACTGTCCACAGTGGAAGTCCCACCTGTAGCCGAGGCTGGAATCCTGGTAAAGGACTTGAAGCAAGAGAAATTTTCAGAACAGGAGCCTCAAGGTGAACCTCAAGTTTCCTGGGAGGCTGATCCATGCAACTTTGGGACGTGAAGTATATAGCAAACTTTCTTCTGTGGGCAAGTTATGTGTAATTAAGGCACACCTGTGCTAGGTCCCATTAAAAAAAAACAAACCTTTAAAAGTGTGTTTGGGATATAATATTGATCTGTATGAAATCAGTGGAGGTCCTACATCTGCTATCAGGGACTGTTCCTGATTTTCAGAGACAGTTCCTGCCAATTTGGGCTCACCTGGGCCAAAAATAGGTGGGGGTTATGGAACATAAATGGGCGATCCTGCAATGGTTGGTGGATGCTCACGGGGCAGTGCCTATTTGTCCAGAATTGCGAATGTCAATTTACAATCGCATATTTTTCTGCACTATGGAACTGATATTTATTAACATCTCCCTAGGTGCTACTGGTACCCTTTGGGCCACATATCAGCCAAGCTTCACCCCAAAAAGTACTTTTATTCATCATCCATGTAGGATCCTCATATATTATCAGGGCAGAGATCAGCTATAAACAGCATCTCTTGCTTTGGATTACACAGCACATGGGTATATTACGTGGACAGCCCATTGACTTTAATAGGACATGTGTAATTCTTCATTTCTCCTGTGGTGCGCTGGAGAATTGAACACTTGGTCAAGGTCATCATGAAAGGTCCTCTTTATGTTAGACTGGAGAATCCCTTTAAGTATTTAGTTAGAAAATGTTCACAATTCCATAAAATATTCTTTGGCGGGCATTGGCATTAACCCCTTTAAATGGGTATTCTTCATCTGAGATAATGATATTTTAAATACATTTGGGTTCAACAGCTGAAACCCCCAGAGATCGGCGGTGATTACTGGCACTGTGCAAGTTTCTCTACAGTGGCCTCCGCTGGAGAAATGTGGTATTACTTGACACCAACTGAAATAAATGGGGCAATCGTGTAATACATAGTCATGTTGAGTCCTCCAAAGCATTAGATGATCTTTAAGGCAACTCCCCACTGTGGCCAATCAAGGAGATCATGAGCATGGAATCCTCCTCTATATCATCCATACAACTTGAAGGCGCCTATAAACATGAATTGTCTTGCTGTATAAGATACATATTTCTGAGCAAATCGATCCAAGCAGCTTGATGCGCTCAGTTGGCCAGCTCTTAGAACATAGGGTCTCATCTGTCATGAGGCAAAATGAGCATATCGCCTCAGGCAGCAGTTTACAGCGGGGTATGGGAGCCTATGGCCCCTGTCCCAATCATTCATCCTCACAGGTCACTAGGCTTGAAGCCTATGAGGCAGTAGAACAGCACAAGAGGTCACGATGACAGGGGGGCATTATAGGCTGGAGCACTAAGGAGGGTGAGGTGGAGAGAGGAGTGCATTATAATAGTAGGGGCATTATTATACAGAGTGCATTATGGGTGGCATTAAAAAACAGGGGGGCACTACAGAGGTCATTATACATACGGGCTTATGTGGGGCATTATACATACTGGTACTACAGAGGGCACTATAGGGGGGTTCTAACTGCAAATGTGCATAAATAAATCTGGGGAAACTACAGGGGGCATTATAAATACTGGGGGCACTACATGTGGACTTTATAATTACTGTGGCTACTACGGGGACAGTATAAAAACTGGGGCCATTATAATTACTGGGGCTACTGGGGGGGCATTATAAATACTGAGGCCATTATAACTACTGGGGCTACTAGGGGGGCATTATAAATACTGAGCTCATCATAACTACTGGGCTACTAGGGGGGCATTATAAATACTGAGCTCATCATAACTACTGGGGCTACTAGGGGGGCATTATAAATACTGAGCTCATCATAACTACTGGGGCTACTAGGGGGGCATTATAAATACTGAGCTCATCATAACTACTGGGGCTACTAGGGGGGCATTATAAATACTGGGACCATTATAACTACCGGGGCTGCTAGGGGGGGGGCATTATAAATACTGGGACCATTATAACTACCGGGGCTGCTAGGGGGGGGCATTATAAATACTGGGACCATTATAACTACCGGGCTGATAGGGGGGGCATTATAAATACAAGGGGCATTAAAACTACTGGGAGACAATAAGGGAGCTCTAGGGGAGTGTTATAGAGGGACCTTGCTACTGCTAGAGGCTCTTATTTCTATTAGGGGCCCAGTGGGGGCATTATTACTACTGGCCATACAATGGGGGCATTGTTATTGGACATAATAGGGATTCTTTTTGGGAGCATTATCACTATTGGTCATACTGTAGGGGGCACTATTACTATTGAGGGAATTCTGGGCGAGTATTTTTACACTGGCAGCACTATTCGGATGGCACTACTATTTTGCAGTATAGTGTTTGGGGGCGTTGGCGAGCACAGTGAGCACAGTATTGGGGGTAGCAGCAGAATGACAATGTTGGGCACACCTCTATCCGCAGACAGACTAGGCGCACCCCTTTTGGAACACAACGGGTTAATTATTTTATACGATTCTTCGCCAAATGTGGGTTTTTAAATATTAGCAGGTGATTTGATTTCGGATGCCGGGGCTGTGAGTACGACACATCTAAATGACATTACAAGGCCGTCCACCACTACGGTAAAGAGATTGCCTCCAGCAAGCCAGCCAGCCGCTAGCAGCAGAAGAACACATTTACCCCGCCATGCATGAAAGCATTTATCTTTTCTATTCCGACTCCTGTTTCTCTCAGTCAGTCTCGCATGAGTGCAACAAACATGTCCATTTGTAAAGCTCCGTGTCTCCCAGCAAAGACAACAAATGTGTTTTCGGCGGCTGCGAGCTGCACTGTGCAAGCGCCTAAGAGCCCAGAGCAAGAGCCTACACAGTATACAGCGCACAGTGATGAATTAGCCAAAGTGATCTGAAGGCATCCTCTGCCTTCAGATAACTTTAACAATAAGATTAATATGCTACATTTTTTTAAATTAAGATTTGATATCATAGCTGCTTTCTCTCAAGGAGTGGCCTTCTTTGATTCAAATGGAGACATTTGCATCCCTTTGGACAATCCCTTTTTGTTACAAGCGGTCCCACAATGATACCTTGGCTACAGGATGACCAGGTGTTGGGACCATCGTCAATCTATGGCAAGTCTGTGAGAGGAACCTCATATTTGGTCCTCCTGCA
The DNA here is from genome assembly GCA_900303285.1 of Rhinella marina. Classification (NCBI taxonomy): domain Eukaryota; kingdom Metazoa; phylum Chordata; class Amphibia; order Anura; family Bufonidae; genus Rhinella; species Rhinella marina. The sequence goes on from ONZH01028338.1 coordinate 26,316, forward strand.
GTGCCCCTAGAGGGGAAATGAAGAATTACATCTCATTAGTAGTAGTAGTAGTGCAGTGTTCAAACTACAAGTTAATGTTTATGTCACTGTATTTCATTTATAATGTGTGCTATAGCATGTGTATGGAGTGGAAGGTTCCCTAGGCACTGTTGCTAGGACGGGCTGGTTCCACCCTTTCTTCTCTAGGAGGAAGAGTGTCACCGAAAACCATCTAAAACATAACTTTTAATGTCCAAAGATAAAAAACCTTGGTGCAACGAACAACATATATATAACAAACCAGACAGGCACAGGGTAATGGTATGCTGTACGGGGATGCCTTAGTTGGTTATTGGGCAGAAAAGACTATCCCTTAATGCACCCTATACAGCTCAACAGCCCTGCCTGATAACGGAATGGCCGCCCCGATAGGAGCGATCCCGTGTCTCGTACCTCCTGGGGTCCCTATTGAGACCCTGACACAGGAAAGGACCCAACACCACCTTAGACCCAACACAGTGAACACAAAAGATATAATGAAGAGTCCGTCTACGATGTCCGGTCAATAGTCAGATACGCAGAGCGAACTAATTCAGTATAACTAAATAAACATATGATGGTGGTCAGATGTTATTTAAATAAATCCACTGGATATATATACAATATCAAAATAGAGAAAAAGAAGTTAGTTCCATCGTAATACATCAGAAGCCCGACGCGTTTCACTGAGTCTAACCAGGCTCAGATCTTCAGGGGCTAATACACTTGTATGATGCCCAAGATAAATCAGCATATAAAATAATTAAACCACCAAAAAGAAGTGCATTATTACCCGAGCAAACAGAAATACATGATGTAAACTGGGACCTTAGTTAAATGCAAGAAGCTAGGTGGTGTGGATATGGCTCCGCAGTTTAAACAGATGATGTTGCTAGCGTGCCACATTCACAAATATCGGTGGTGCAAGATAAGTATGGATAACCACCCCGGCTACCCCAACCAGTATAAGGTAAACCAGGCTCCTTAATCATAAAATGAAAAAACGAAAAAACAGCCCCAGCTATACAGTTCAGGTAATATACGGAGTTACTTGCGTGACCAGACACAGATGAAAGCGCCTAACGATGTGTCATGCAGACGGGATAACGATCTTCACCCCATCGAGTAACCTCCATGATGTGTCAGGGGGGGGGTAAGTATGTAGCCTGCCGCTATTTAAAGCCAGCATGCCCCTCACCTGTGATCCAAACACTTCCTGCCGAACGCCTAGATCACGTGTTCCCGGGTTTGGTCACGTGACCGCCTAGCGTTCCACCATGCGTTCCACAGCGTTACTATCAGGAAGTGGATGGAGTTCATAGTGTCCAAAGACCCTAATACACGGAGTAAGTGTAGATGGGTTGGAATGAGAACTAAATACTATTATTGAGGCAAGAAATCCCTTGTTGTTAATAAAGCATCCAAGAATATGGTGATAACTAATGTATTATATACTACATCCCTAATAATTAATGCAATATAGTATAGTATACTGTAGGGAACGATACCCATATGTGTGGGACCCGAGTGAATATATAACATAAGACCCCAACATATTCCCAAAAAACAAAAATTATATCTGGAGAGACCTATTAAATAAAACAGTTGAAGTCCATATTTTCATTAAGACCTAATGGTGACATAGTGTTTAATCTGTAAATCCATTGTGTTTCTTTTTGTCGCAGCAAAATATCAGTGTCACCACCTCTGATCGTAGTGCCAATCACTTCAATCATAGAGAACAAAATCCCTTTGTACTCAGCATTATGAAATTTGCTCATATGTCTTGGGATTGGCTTATCCCTTTTATTCCGGATGTCACCCACATGTTCAAGGATACGAGTTTTGAATTCCCTATTAGTTTTCCCAATATAAAGGGATCCACAAATACAAGTCATCACGTAAACAACCCCTGTCGTGTTACAATTCGCAAAATGGCGGGTGGAGAATGCACGAGAGCCCTCACTATTCTTAAACGAATCTCCTACCTTCACAAAATTGCAGGCTTTACAGTGTCCGCACCTAAAAGTACCCTTTTGGCGAGAATGAAGCCAGGTCTTCTTAACTGGAGGTTCAAAATGACTGTGAACCAGAAAGTCTCTAACATTACGTCCACGACGGAACGTGATAAGGGGTCTTTCAGGGAGAACATCCATCAGGTCTGGATCTGTTTTTAAAAGGGACCAATATTTGTTCAAGATATTTCTCACCTGTATATTCCCAATATCATAGGTTCCCACAATTCTCAAGTCAGTGGTATGTTTACGGGGTTGTGCTTGTAACAGAGAGGATCGATCCTGAGATCGAGCACATTCAAGGGCCTGTGTTACTAGATACTTAGGGTATCCCCTATTCCTGAATCTCTCAGACATCTGTTGAGCCTCACATTCGAACTCTAAGTTGTCTGAACAATTACGTTTGAGACGAAGGAACTGACCTTTGGGGATTCCTCTTTTGAGGGGAGCCGGATGAAAGCTCTCAAATCTGAGTAGACTATTGGTGGCTGTTTGTTTGCGAAATAAGGTGGTAGAGATGGAGTGATCCTCATTTTTCCAGATTCTGATGTCCAAAAAGGAAATGGAATCGTCATGAATTTCAGAGGTGAACCGTAAACCAATAGGGTTTATGTTCAAGACTTTCATGAATTCCCTAAAACTGGATTCAGTACCAGTCCACAACAGCAGGATATCGTCAATATATCTAACCCAAAGGGGGATATATTGAGTCCATGATGACATCTCATCCCTGAAAACCACTGTGTCCTCCCACCAGCCCAGGAGCAAGTTTGCATAGGTGGGGGCACACGGGCTCCCCATCGCTGTGCCCCTGAGCTGGTGGTAGAATTGGGAACCAAACACAAAATAATTATGTGTCAGGACGTAGTCCAGAAGGTTAGACACAAACTCATTATGATGTTTGAACTCAACACTTCTGGTATCCAGATAGTACCTCACTGCCTCTAAACCCTTGTCGTGAGGTATCGAGGTATAGAGAGCCTCAACATCAATAGATGCCAAGAACGTGTTGGGCTCAACATAAATACCCTCAACCCTCTTCAAAAGGTCCGTGGTATCCTTTAAGTAGGATGGTAGCATCGTCAGAAAAGGACGTAGGACCTGATCAATATAGGTGCCACAGTGTTGTGAGAGATTGCTGACCCCCGAGACTATAGGGCGACCCTTCAAAGGGTCAAGGCCCTTATGTATTTTGGGCAAGCAGTAAAAGGTGGCAATACGCGGATGGGTGGGTAACAGGAACTCAAATTCTCTTTTATTAATTAGATTGTTATTCTGAGCTTCCTCAAGTAATCTCCTAAGCTCAGATTTATATAACCCTGTAGGGTCAAATTTGAGTCTCTCATAGTTCTTGGTGTCCCTTAGCAGAGACAAACACATGTCGTTGTATTGCTGATGATTAAGTATCACCGTATTGCCACCTTTGTCAGATGGTTTCACCACCACTTTGTTGTTCTTCCCCAAGTCTCGCAGGCCAGTCATCTCATCAAAAGTGTAATTCTTGACTGTTGGTTCACATGTTAACATTTTAAGATCCCTAACCACAGAGGCCAGAAACAAATCAATATGAAAGTCATTCCCCTTAGGTGGATTTTTCACACTTTTATTACATAGGTTAGTAAAAGGGCCCTTTTACTAACCTATGTAATAAAAGTGTGAAAAATCCACCTAAGGGGAATGACTTTCATATTGATTTGTTTCTGGCCTCTGTGGTTAGGGATCTTAAAATGTTAACATGTGAACCAACAGTCAAGAATTACACTTTTGATGAGATGACTGGCCTGCGAGACTTGGGGAAGAACAACAAAGTGGTGGTGAAACCATCTGACAAAGGTGGCAATACGGTGATACTTAATCATCAGCAATACAACGACATGTGTTTGTCTCTGCTAAGGGACACCAAGAACTATGAGAGACTCAAATTTGACCCTACAGGGTTATATAAATCTGAGCTTAGGAGATTACTTGAGGAAGCTCAGAATAACAATCTAATTAATAAAAGAGAATTTGAGTTCCTGTTACCCACCCATCCGCGTATTGCCACCTTTTACTGCTTGCCCAAAATACATAAGGGCCTTGACCCTTTGAAGGGTCGCCCTATAGTCTCGGGGGTCAGCAATCTCTCACAACACTGTGGCACCTATATTGATCAGGTCCTACGTCCTTTTCTGACGATGCTACCATCCTACTTAAAGGATACCACGGACCTTTTGAAGAGGGTTGAGGGTATTTATGTTGAGCCCAACACGTTTTTGGCATCTATTGATGTTGAGGCTCTCTATACCTCGATACCTCACGACAAGGGTTTAGAGGCAGTGAGGTACTATCTGGATACCAGAAGTGTTGAGTTCAAACATCATAATGAGTTTGTGTCTAACCTTCTGGACTACGTCCTGACACATAATTATTTTGTGTTTGGTTCCCAATTCTACCACCAGCTCAGGGGCACAGCGATGGGGAGCCCGTGTGCCCCCACCTATGCAAACTTGCTCCTGGGCTGGTGGGAGGACACAGTGGTTTTCAGGGATGAGATGTCATCATGGACTCAATATATCCCCCTTTGGGTTAGATATATTGACGATGTCCTGCTGTTGTGGACGGGTACTGAATCCAGTTTTAGGGAATTCATGAAAGTCTTGAACATAAACCCTATTGGTTTACGGTTCACCTCTGAAATTCATGACGATTCCATTTCCTTTTTGGACATTAGAATCTGGAAAAATGAGGATCATTCCATCTCTACCACCTTATTTCGCAAACAAACAGCCACCAATAGTCTACTCAGATTTGAGAGCTTTCATCCGGCTCCCCTCAAAAGAGGAATCCCCAAAGGTCAGTTCCTTCGTCTCAAACGTAATTGTTCAGACAACTTAGAGTTCGAATGTGAGGCTCAACAGATGTCTGAGAGATTCAGGAATAGGGGATACCCTAAGTATCTAGTAACACAGGCCCTTGAATGTGCTCGATCTCAGGATCGATCCTCTCTGTTACAAGCACAACCCCGTAAACATACCACTGACTTGAGAATTGTGGGAACCTATGATATTGGGAATATTCAGGTGAGAAATATCTTGAACAAATATTGGTCCCTTTTAAAAACAGATCCAGACCTGATGGATGTTCTCCCTGAAAGACCCCTTATCACGTTCCGTCGTGGACGTAATGTTAGAGACTTTCTGGTTCACAGTCATTTTGAACCTCCAGTTAAGAAGACCTGGCTTCATTCTCGCCAAAAGGGTACTTTTAGGTGCGGACACTGTAAAGCCTGCAATTTTGTGAGGGTAGGAGATTCATTTAAGAATAGTGAGGGCTCTCGTGCATTCTCCACCCGCCATTTTGCGAATTGTAACACGACAGGGGTTGTTTACGTGATGACTTGTATTTGTGGATCCCTTTATATAGGGAAAACTAACAGGGAATTCAAAACTCGTATCCTTGAACATGTGGGTGACATCCGGAATAAAAGGGATAAGCCAATCCCAAGACATATGAGCAAATTTCATAATGCTGAGTACAAAGGGATTTTGTTCTCTATGATTGAAGTGATTGGCACTACGATCAGAGGTGGTGACACTGATATTTTGCTGCGACAAAAAGAAACACAATGGATTTACAGATTAAACACTATGTCACCATTAGGTCTTAATGAAAATATGGACTTCAATTGTTTTATTTAATAGGTCTCTCCAGATATAATTTTTGTTTTTGGGAATATGTTGGGGTCTTATGTTATATATTCACTTGGGTCCCACACATATGGGTATCGTTCCCTACAGTATACTATATTATATTGCATTAATTATTAGGGATGTAGTATATAATACATTAGTTATCACCATATTCTTGGATGCTTTATTAACAACAAGGGATTTCTTGCTTCAATAATAGTATTTAGTTCTCATTCCAACCCATCTACACTTACCCCGTGTATTAGGGTCTTTGGACACTATGAACTCCATCCACTTCCTGGTAGTAACGCTGTGGAACGCATGGTGGAACGCTAGGCGGTCACGTGACCAAACCCGGGAACACGTGATCTAGGCGTTCGGCAGGAAGTGTTTGGATCACAGGTGAGGGGCATGCTGGCTTTAAATAGCGACAGGGTACATACTTACCCCCCCCTGACACATCATGGAGGTTACTCGATGGGGTGAAGATCGTTATCCCGTCTGCATGACACATCGTTAGGCGCTTTCATCTGGGTCTGGTCACGCAAGTAACTCCGTATATTACCTGAACTGTATAGCTGGGGCTGTTTTTTCGTTTTTTCATGTTTTGATTAAGGAGCCTGGTTTACCTTATCCTGGTTGGGGTAGCCGGGGTGGTTATCCATACTTATCTTGCACCACCGGTATTTGTGAATGTGGCACGCTAGCAACATCATCTGTTTAAACGGCGGAGCCATATCCACACCACCTAGCTTCTTGCATTTAACTAAGGTCCCAGTTGACATCATGTATTTCTGTTTGCTCGGGTAATAATGCACTTCTTTTTGGTGGTTTAATTATTTTATATGCTGGTTTATCTTGGGCATCATACAAGTGTATTAGCCCCTGAAGATCTGAGCCTGGTTAGACTCAGTGAAACGCGTCGGGTTTCTGATGTATTTCGATGGAACTAACTTCTTTTCCTCTATTTTGATATTGTATATATATCCAGCGGATTTATTTAAATAACATCTGACCACCATCATATGTTTATTTAGTTATACTGAATTAGTTCGCTCTGCGTATCTGACTACTGACCGGACATCGTAGACGGACTTTTCATTATATCTTTTGTGTTCACTGTGTTGGGTCTAAGGTGGTGTTGGGTCCTTTCCTGTGTCAGGGTCTCAATAGGGACCCCAGGAGGTACGAGACACGGGATCGCTCCTATCGGGGCGGCCATTCCGTTATCAGGCAGGGCTGTTGAGCTGTATAGGGTGCATTAAGGGATAGTCTTTTCTGCCCAATAACCAACTAAGGCATCCCCGTACAGCATACCATTACCCTGTGCCTGTCTGGTTTGTTATATATATGTTGTTCGTTGCACCAAGGTTTTTTATCTTTGGACATTAAAAGTTATGTTTTAGATGGTTTTCGGTGACACTCTATCTTTCTTTGACCATCAACCAATTTATTGACTTTTTTCAGACGGTCGACTTGTCTGATCGGGGAGGATTCTCTAGGAGGAAGCAAGTTCAGTGATAACAGAGAAAACATCTAACCCTGTGGATTACAAATAGCAAATGTCACAATTTATGTGCCAGCCGGAGTCGGGAGGGGGGGAAGCCAATGGCAGGCGGTGACAGGGAAGAGCCTCCCTAGCATTGCGGGTGACACTAAGGAAGCTCATCTCCGTCCCCATTTGCCATTGGCTGCTCCCCCAACACCAGATGTTTTCATCCGCGCACAGGGAGAAGCAGCAGCGGCGCGGGGACCAGGATCGGCACAGGGAGCAGGGTAAGTAGATTCAGTGTTAGGGGCCCGGCATATGGGGGAGCATTTTTTAGTCTCAGATAACCCCTTTAAGGTAAAGAGAGAGATTGGATTCTACAGAAAGTTGAGTGGTTATAATGGAGGACTGCGGGGCATTTGTCAGAGAAAGGTAAGGAATATATTGAGGCTACAGACTTCTCGGCTTGTGGTGGGAGCTAGCTTCAGGTTCCCCATCATATTAAAGGGAAAGGAAGGCCCCCTCTGTTCAGTGACTGTACTTCACTGAGGATACTGGGCATATATGTATATATCTGGAGACAGAGAAAGTGCCTAAAAAGGAGAGATTGTACAGCCTCATTGAAAGAGAAACCCTCCAATACACAGCCTTGAGACCTGCATATGTCAACTGTAAAAACTGCATTTAATGTCTACAATACTCATGAGAATCATCTTCAAAATAGCATCTTGGGCACGCTGCAAAAGCAACTGGACTATTTTTTCTTGAAGATATTTTGCTGGTTATCTGACTGGCTTTGTCAGTTACAATAACTAGTACAAAGAATCTCCGGCATTAAATACTGAAAATACATCAACATACTTCAGTCAGCTGTTTATCATAATCAACACAAGGTCAAGGACCTTGTGGAGGTAAGATGTTGATTGCATTTGCTTGACTAAAACTATTAGGTGAGATTAAACTTGGGAGAGGTGTTAAAACAGCACTGGAAGTCGCATCTCCCTTAAATAGAAGTGGAAGGGTCGAACATCTACTGTCTGCCACTTACAATGCTGTTCTAATCACACCTGATAGCTTCAGTTAGCATAATCTGGTTATCATAAGCAACATGAGGTCGAGGGTCTTGTGGAGGTTAGATGTTGCTTCCATATTGGTGACTCTTAAAGGGATATTCTCATCTTAAACAATGGGGGCATATCGGTAGGATATGCCCCCATTGTCTTATAGGTGCGGGTCCCACCGCTGGGACCCGCACCTATATCGAGATCGGAGGGGGGAGCGCTACGCCCGGAGACCAGGTGCAGCTCCCCCGCTGCCCCCACAGAAATGAATGGGAGCGGAACGCGCATGAGCGGCCCCCGCTCCCATTCATTTCTATGTAGCTGACGGAAACAGCCGAGCCAGCGCTCCACTATTTTTGCTGGCCCCATACAAATGATTGGAGGGCGGCTGCACATGCACAGTGCGCCCTCATTCACTTTTGGGGCTCCGTTCTCGATATAGGTGGGGGTCCCAGCGGTGAGACCCACACCTATACGACAATGGGGTCATATCCTAGCGATATGCCCCCATTGTCTAAGATGAGAATAACCCTTTAAGAATCTGCTCGTACAAAAGGACCCTTACTCCCAGCAGGGCATGGCATTTAGTGCCCCATCCAAACCATTCCCATGTCCCAAGAGATGGGTTCCTGGCTCTTAATATCAAAAGAGAAGGGACTGCCCCCTCTCAAAGGATCATACAGCAGACGCTTGGTCTTCCTCTATGGTTCTCACACCCCTTGAGTCTAGATCCATTGACTTCTGCTCTGTTTATGCTGGTGGGTCACATTTACTTACAGTTGGGCTCGTGCCGAGCATCAGGGAATGTTGGACGCCTGGAGATCGGAATGAGGTCTTTGCTTCTGCTTAATAAATTAAGCAATGGCTCAGTGTCAAGCCTTTGTATTAGTGAGATGGGATAAGCACATCTCTAAGTCCCTCCACAGCCAAAGGGCCAGAGAAAGAATGAACCGCGATTCATTACCGGTCCCTCCGGCGGCTAAGAGGTTAATAGAGTCCATATTTCTCTCCTTGAGGCTCCTGCTCCAAGTGCCCCCCCCCCCACCACCACTACTTAAACTGTTCAGTTCTTCTTCGCAGTTCCCCTGAGGATAATTGAATAAACTTCATGGAAATTTAATCCGGTCCAATAAATTAAATTAGGATGGCTTGTTCCTGTAAAATCCAGAGCCTCAGCACTTTATTATGTAAGAAGGGCTGATTTATGGCCATAGACAACATGTGGAATGACTTCACATCACGCCGGCGGTACGCTACCATGAGTGTCACATCACGGTATAGTCATGGCTTTGTAGACGATTAATCCAGAAGAGGAGAATGAATGTCATGTGGTACTAGCAGAAGATACGCCGCTGATATCCTCTATGGGACCTTCCCGATTACCCATTACCCATTACCCGATGTAGATGATGTTTTATGTATTTTGTATCTTTAATAGCTAAAAGTAATTTCTGTTAAAACTTCTTCATGTTCGGATTTATTTTCTTGACCATAGTGAGCAGTATTATATTAAAGAAATTTCAGCCCCTAGATGACAGCATGATATATGGGAACATATACCATATCCTGTAAGAGTATAAGAGGTCATCCCCGACTTCCATAAAAGATGGAGGTTGAATGTGTTTATACAGGTCATGGATCTTCAAGGTGATTTCTAATATTCTTATAATTTAAATATATTTTTCTCCACCTCAGCTGCTGCAGAACCTTTTTTGGAAGAGCAAGAAGGAGTTTGCTTTCCTTGATTGATTGATAAAGAAATATCGATCATGTGTTTTGTGAAGTTCTGCAGCAGCTGAGATGTGTATTATGATGTTCTGCAGCAGCTGAGGTGTGTATTATGGGGTTCTGCAGCAGCTGAGGTCTGGATTATGAGGTTCTGCAGCGGCTGAGGTGTGTATTATGAGGTTCTGCAGCAGCTGAGGTGTGTAATATGAGGTTCTGCAGCAGCTGAGGTGTGTATTATGAGGTTCTGCAGCAGCTGAGGTGTGTATTATGAGGTTCTGCAGCAGCTGAGGTGTGTAATATGAGGTTCTGCAGCAGCTGAGGTGTGTATTATGATGTTCTGCAGCAGTGGAGGTGTGTATTATGATGTTCTGCAGCAGCTGAGGTGTGTATTATGAGGTTCTGCAGCAGCTGAGGTGTGTATTATGATGTTCTGCAGCAGCTGTGGTGTGCATTATGAGGTTCTGCAGCAGCTGAGGTGTGTATTATGAGGTTCTGCAGCAGCTGTGGTGAGCATTATGAGGTTCTGCAGCAGCTGAGGTGTGTATTATGAGGTTCTGCAGCAGCTGTGGTGAGCATTATGAGGTTCTGCAGCAGCTGAGGTGTGTATTATGATGTTCTGCAGCAGCTGTGGTGTGTATTATGATGTTCTGCAGCAGTTGAGGTGTGCATTATGAGGTTCTGCAGCAGCTGAGGTGTGTATTATGAGGTTCTGCAGCAGCTGAGGTGTGCATTATGAGGTTCTGCAGCAGCTGAGGTGTGTATTATGATGTTCTGCAGCAGCTGAGGTGTGCATTATGAGGTTCTGCAGCAGCTGAGGTGTGCATTATGAGGTTCTGCAGCAGCTGAGGTGTGTATTATGAGGTTCTGCAGCAGGTGAGGTGTGTATTTTGAGGTTCTGCAGCAGCTGAGGTGTGTATTATGATGTCCTGCAGCAGCTGAGGTGTGTATTATGAGGTTCTTCAGCAGCTGAGGTGAGCATTATGAAGTTCTGCAGCAGCTCAGGTGTGTATTATGAGGTTCTGCAGCAGCTGTGGTGAGCATTATGAAGTTCTGCAGCAGCTCAGGTGTGTATTATGAGGTTCTGCAGCAGCTGAGGTGTGCACTATGAGGTTCTGCAGCAGCTGAGATGTGTATTAGGAGGTTCTGCAGCAGCTGAGGTGTGTATTATGAGGTTCTGCAGCAGCTGAGATGTGTATTATGAGGTTCTGCAGCAAAAAATAAAGAATCCCTCCAGTGCTGAGTATATGAGATTTGCTTCAATTGCTCTTAATGTTGCACCGACACCCATGGGGACTAGAGGTAGTAAATGTTGCAGCGATCTCTTTAGGCCAGTGGTGATGGATGACGATGGGTTCTCTCTGTTACCACCTACTACTGTTTTAGTGTTAATTAAACTATTAGCGGTTGCTTTTGAGTCTTATAAATGTAGAGCAGATGGCGAGAGCATTATAAGAAAAAGACATCTAGATAAGGACCTCCTGGAGTTAGCGCTCGTTTACCGCCCGCCGATCGTCTGCCAGGCCCGGCACTGAACACTCTGCTCTTGTTTTTGTCTTTCATTTGTCCCAAAAAAAAACCTTTCATGCTCTTACGGTATTATAGGACCGAGCTGTGGATGTGCATCATTACAGGGGCTTCAGTTTTGGTAAATGTTATTGAGTAAATGGCTATGCCATTGGTAGGACCTCAGAGAAGAGTACACCCATCATCAAACTATGGCTCTTCAATGGACCCATATGTATGAGCTCCTGAACTGTGTATTCCCTTCCATGAGAAGAAGTGGAAGAGGGTCCATTATGAATTTGCCATGGGACCCTCTCTCTTCACTGCATGCCCCTGAACATGTTTATGGAATAACTCATCTGTGCCTTCAACATGACTCCTTTCACGTCTCATTCACTTAGTACAAAGTATCATTGATAAGAATGGTTCTCCATAAATTGGTTCATATTTGTCCCATAACGCTCAAATTCAGAACCTGTAAAGGGATGTCACCCTCCTGCAACTTTAGAGAAAAAGGGGGTCAGTCAGCACATCCCAGTGTTCAGGTACACGTTGCCATGGCTAAATACACAAAGGAAAAAAAGTACAATGCAATAGCACTCTGCAAACCAAATAAAGTACAAAAATGCCACAGTAATAGAAAGTATTCTGGTGCTAATGCTACGCTCATTCAGTAAACTTGAGATTCTTGGCAAATAATTTTGTACAAAATTATTTAGGCCCGTCTGCCAAATGTCAAGGCGATCTCAGTAAGATGGGAACCTAACACTAATTGTTATGTGCCAGGACAGCCACCAAAAAATTCAGGGAGTGCAGGTTCCATCTGGCACCAGGTGAGGTATAGAGTGGGCTCAGCATGCATGTTGGTACCTGCATTCACTGGATTTAATGGAGGCCATTTCGGCACCAAAAATGATAAAAAGCAGAGTGGACCCAGCATGCGTGTGGAACCTGCACTCCCTGAATTTTGTGGTGGCCGTCCTGACACATAACAGGTAGGAATTAGTGTTAGATTCCCGTCTTAGTGAGATCGCCTTGACGTTTGGCAGACGGGCCCAAATAATTTTGTACAAAATATATTTGCCAAGAATCTCAAATTTAATGAATAAGCGTAGCATTAGCACCAGAATATTTTCTATTACTATGGCATTTTTGTACTTTATTTGGTTTGCAGAGTGCTGTTGCATTGTATTTTTTTTCCTCCTGCAACTTTGTCACGAAGACCATCTTAGTTCCTGTAAGCGCACGGACATGTTCCTAATTCTAGAGAGGATTTCCAACCTTTATTTCAGCTACTAGTGTTATATTGACCACTTACTTTAGAGTTCTGGTGCTAGGATCAGTGCTTTATCCATAAATTCTTGGAATCCTGCTCAGCTAGGCCCAAGCTCAGACAACCTTAATCTCTGAGCCTACAATTACTTTGGAAGTAACCCCACTACTAAAATACTCCAGAGAGAAGGAGAGACCAGACATCAGAAAAGGCAGCAAGGTATTGTGCTTGTTTATGGCAGAAAGGCTTTGCTGCTGTGGAGGGAATATTGCTAAAACTTCCCCCCATGCTTTGAGAAAGATTGAATACCTGTTTCTGAATTTCTGCACCCTTCAGCCCAGGAACTGCAGAAGGGCTTATCAAGAACCCATGGCATACGTGTGCTTCTGTAGAGTGACTGCAAAGTGTTCTTTACACTGAAAGAGGAGTACTATAACCACCGTTATTGCTGCTGTCCATGCGCTGCTATTGAGAGCATATTGCACCGTAATATACTGTAGAACCGTACCTTGCTATATGTACTACTTCCCCTATCTTCCCTTAAATAAAGAGAGTATTTATTGCAACTAAAGGGCCAGGTTACTGCCTTCTCTATCCTCCGGTTCTGCCTTGCACCCAGCAACTCATGCACCATCACGGGCACCCTAATAAATACCAGGCAGGAGCCCCTACTCCAGGAGGTGCTCCAAGGGAAGAAAGGGTGCGCTCTCCAATCACTGCACAGCCCCAGGGAGAACCAGAGGGGGAAGCTAGCACTGTGAACTGAGAGTACTACTAGCACCAGTATATCCACTACCACTCCTCCCATCCTCTGCTCCCCTCTCCTGGGTCGCTGCAAATATTCTACTTCTGGAAAACCTCTTTAATGAGATTCATCCCAAAATGGATCCATCCTGCACTGATCCTGTATAACAGAACCCAAGATGCCAGTGTGAACAGAATCATGCCGCACTACCACCCTCATCATTTATGGCTTCCTGAATGTCATTAAAATGCTGCTTTGCTTTTCAGGTCGTGTTTTCAGCACTGATGCCCACAAGTCATACAATATGAAGGGATGCAGCAGGTAGATGAGCAATTAGGAACGCAACCACAATCCCGCTATAAAACCAGCATGGAGTCTATTAGTTTTGCTCCGATAAACCTGAGATTTACAGACTCTAGTAAACAGATCTATAATACTAGAGGGCACTGCTACTGACGAGAAGACGGTGCGAAGAGTCTCCAGTACACGACACAGCTCTGGGAAGAAATAATAACAAGTGTCAGAAGTGGGCCACAATTTTAAAGTGAATATACACCATTTATTATTGTGTTGTTTTTAGATCTAAAATTCTGTTCAGATTTATTTCTTAAAACATCCTTACAGCGGCTGCAGTTTTGTTTTTCTAATACAGAGCTCTAAATCCACTGATTTAAAACCTAACCTTCAGGTTCTCTGCTGCCACCACTAGGGGGAGCTTTCTGTATACTGTGGTATTTTTCAGATCAAAGTATGCAAAAAGCTCTCAAGCTCCCTCTAGTGGTGGTTGTAATAAGCAACATGTTAGGTTTTATAGGTCCATGCAGGATTTGACTGGCCAGAGGTGAGGAATGCGCTTAAGGAATGCGGCCAACCTGCCTCTATAGGGGCGGAAGTATGGTTTCCATCCCTGCCGTTCAGTCTCCCTAGGCTTGAAGCCTATGAGGCACTAAAACAGTGCAAGAGGTCATGATGACAGGTCCAAGGAAGAGTGATCACATGGTCATAAACGCCTAACGCAGGTGTTCATGGTCACAAGATCATGCTGCCTGAGACCTGGTGCAGGAGGTCACAATGATGTCATTGCAACCGCCTGCGCCGGCATGCACAAACTAAGGCTACAGGCCAGAAGAGATGTCACAAACGTTCTTGCGTCAGGTTGCAGGCGATCGGCTAGACTTTCAAAAGTGACATAATTGGACATGTTTTCCTCTTGGTTTGGTTGCTGTTTACCACACCCCTTCCCCTCAGCTGTTGTGGGTGTGGTAATTATCTTTCCCCTATTTAGCCCTTCCTCTCCCAGTATTCCTTGCGGTTTACACTTTCTGCTGGCATTGTTGTGTTTGGTGTGGATCTCGGCTGAGATCCGGTTGCTGCAATATCTGCATTAAGATAAGTTTAATTTTCCCTATTGTGTTTATCCTGCTTTTCCCTGTTTTGGTTTTGCCTTCTGGAGTTTCCTGTTCATCCGTCCTTTTGGAGGAACGGGTTTACTCTTTCTCCTGTCACTAGCTGCAGGGTTGTACAGGGTCCGTTTGTTATTAGGTTCCTGTGTATGAACTCTCCTACCACTAAGGCCTGTTCATACTGGTAGTCAGCCAGGGCCTAGTTTCTGGGATTCCTGCAGGAGGTGACCATTTCCCTTGTTTGGTCTTTTCCCTTCCCTCTTACGCTTGGTATGGCTATACCCTCCACACCAGAGCGTGACAAGAGGCCTGTGGCCTGCATTGAGGATAGTGATGGAGAACAGGAGTCAGGTGTGTATTTGGATTTTCTTTTTTTAATATATGGGGACATTACAGGCTGGAGCACTACAAGGGGGGCATTACAGACTGGATCATGAGAGGAGTGCATTATAAGTGGAGCACTAGAGGGGCATTACAAGTGTAGTACTAGAGGGGGGCATTACAGGCTTGAGCATTACAGAGGGCATTACAGACTGCAGCCCTAGAGTGGGGCATTATAGGCTAGAGTACCACGGGGGGCATTACAGATGAAGCACTACAGAGGTCATTACAGGCTGGAGCACTACAAGGGGGGATTACAGATGGAGCACTGGGGGGGGGGATAACAGACTGGAGAACTACAGGGGGCATTACAGGCTGGAGCACTACGGGGAGGTATTACAGGCTGGTGCACTACAGGTAAGCATTACAGGCTGGAGCACTACAGTGAGGTAAAACAGGTGGGAGCACTACAGGGAGGCATTACAGGCTGGAGCACTACAGGCGGCATTACAGGCTGGAGCATTGTGTGTGTGTGTGAGTGTCTGTGTAGTACCCTGGAGGGGGCACTACCATTCTTACACCTAGCTACTGTCTCTAATAGTTAGCAAATACTTTTATACTGTTCCTTAATAATATTGCTACTGTATGTAACTTATGTATTGTATTACATGCAATTTGCCTAGTTGTGCAGCAGGTGGCGGTGTATCTGACAGAGAGAGATCTTTAGATCTAATGGAATTTACCATTCCATTCTTCCCCCTTTTGGGCAGAAGTGGGCTAGTCCTGCTTCCTACCAGGGGAAGGGTTGCAGGAAGCTATTGTTTGATAGTTGGAAGGAGACGAGACATGGTGCAGTGAGGGGAGAGCTCCCACTCCTGCAGCAGGAGTATTCCAGGGAAAGCAGATCGTAGAGCACCACGACAGTCTATAGATGAAGTATTACGATGGGGTCAACAGCCAAAGGCACCCCACTGAAAGGTACCAGAACTGCTAGAAAGTCTAGTAACCAGAATGGAGCCAAAGATTAGCACATCAGCTGAGAGAAACAAAGCAAAGTATTCAAGTTCATGTGCAAGTTTACCCTTAGCCTGCTGGAACCAAGAGAAAGATCTGAATATTGTTTGGGTGACACAAGGTTATCGCAAGTTTTTCAAGTAAAAACCATTAAACCTCCCCAAGTCTGGACTGAACTTATTCCACCAACTACAACTCCTTTGTTGCTATGGAGCCTAAACCGACAGTATCCAGGCAGGAGAACCTTGACACGAAACTATCAGGGCTGCAGAATACCACTTGGCATTCCTCACATTGGGAAACAATCAGGGGAGGCTTGTTGCAGGTGGGGGTGTTGCTATTTCAATTTTTGCAGCAGAAATGCTAGAGGCACCCCTGTGACCTGCTATATCAGAAATAAATGGCTGCAATAAAGAAGTTATTCAGAAAGGAATTTTGTAAATGAATAGCATCTACTATGAAATATTGCCAAGTGTCAGCGTCATTATCCTGTACCCCAAGTGTCAGTGTCATTATCCTGTACTCCGTGTGTCAGTGTCATTATCCTGTACACCGACTGTCAGTGTCATTATCCTGTACCCCGAGCGTTAGTGTCATTATCCTGTACCCCAAGTATCATTGTCATTATTCTGTACCCCACGTGTCAGTGTCATTATCCTGTACCCCAAGTGTCAGTGTCATTATCCTGTACCCCAAGTGTCAGTGTCATTATCCTGTACTCCGTGTGTCAGTGTCATTATCCTGTACACCGACTGTCAGTGTCATTATCCTGTACCCCGAGCGTTAGTGTCATTATCCTGTACCCCAAGTATCATTGTCATTATTCTGTACCCCACGTGTCAGTGTCATTATCCTGTACCCCAAGTGTCAGTGTCATTATCCTGTACCCCAAGTGTCATTGTCATTATCTTGTACCCCAAATATCAGTGTCATTATCCTGTACTCCGAGTGTCAGTGTCATTATCCTGTACCCCGAGCGTTAGTGTCATTATCCTGTACCCCAAGTGTCAGTGACATTATCCTGTACCCCAAGTGTCAGTGCGTCATCATACCTCCCAACCGTCCAGGATCCAGCGGGACAGTCCTGGATTGTAGAGGCTGTCCCACTACGAGAGAGGAATGTCCCGGTTTCTGGCAGGTCCCTGCGTCCATAGAACGCAGAGACAGTTGCCTGTATTATGATGAAGCAGAGAGCTGGCATCGGCTGGGGGGCACAGCTGGTCATATCACTGGGGGGCCCAGCTGGGCATATTACTGGGGACATAGCTGGTCATATTACTGGGGGCATAGCTGGTCATATTACTGGGGGACACACAACTGGGCATATTACTGGGGGCACAACTGGGCATATTTCTGGGGGCACATAACAGGGCATATTACTGGGGGCTCAGCTGAGCATATTACTGGGGGCACATAACAGGGCATATTACTGGGGGCTCAGCTGGGCATATTAATGGGGGGCACATAACAGAGCATATTACTGGGGGCACATAACAGGGCATATTAATGGAGGCAGATAACTGGGCATATTAATGGGGACTCAGCTGGGCATATTACTGGGGGCACATAACAGGGCATATTAATGGAGGCAGATAACTGGGCATATTACTGGGGGCTCAGCTGGGCATATTACTGGGGGCACATAACTGGGCATATTACTGGGGGCACATAACTGGGCATATTAGTGGGGGCTCAGCTGGGCATATTACTGGGGGAACATAACTGGGCATATTACTGGGGGCACAGCTGGGCATATTACTGGGGGCACATAACAGGGCATATTACTGGGGGCACAGCTGGGCATATTACTGGGGGCACAGCTGGGCATATTACTGGGGGCACATAACTGGGGAATATTTGCTATGCGGAGCAGTAAGGGGACTGGGTGGCTATAGGTGTATATTTATGTTTTGGGCGGAGTTAGAGGTGTGGCCTAGATGCTGAAAAAATCTGCCACGGCGCGCTCAGCGTGCCGCACAATGTGGCCCTCTTTGTTCATTTACAAAGTTGGGAGGTATGCATCATTATCCTGTACCCCAACTGTCAGTGTGTTGTCCTGTCTCTATGTTACTATACAACAGTAAATCCCCCTTCGGCCTTGCAGCTTTTGCAAAACTACAACTCTCATGCCTTTACACTCTGCAGCTATTTGGGATGCTGGTGGTGGCACTTGCCACATGTCAGGAACAATCCCCATCTCACTAGAAGAACAATTATTATGGGATATTGTTATATTAACGATCTGTGTTATCTGCCATACATTTCTACCGCTGTAAACCAATGAATATCACTCGCTGACGGATTCAAATCTTACAGATCAGCGGGAAATCACATGAAAAATGAAAGGGCGAAGTGAAAAGGCTTTATTCCTTTTCATAATACAGTTCACCTGCTGACGACTGAAGCGATGGGCTCACAGCGGAAACCACTCATATCTGCGGAAAACGTTCCACCTGCCCTAAATTATTCACGCTCCCGAGCAGGCACAGATGTCAATTGAAGGGAAAGCTTATACGGAAGGAGGGGAAGGAGCGAGTTCATACAATAAAACCAAGTGTGAGCTTCTTATTTATAGAGGCCACACAGAACGTAACCCACCGTCCCTGGAGGAGCCCGCCATTATTCTGAAGGAGAGCCCAAATATTGATTGCTAACCTATAGTTTACAGCAGGCCGCCCATCAATTTTGGACCTGTATGTTAGGGGCAGTGGGTGTGAAACCACTGTGCCAAATAACCGGTTTGGCTTTGGGCTAAACCTTAGGACCTTACTTACTGGCGGTCCCCTGGTATTCACTCTTTAACCCCCTATACAGGGAATTGGCTGAAGGGGGACCACCAGGCCACTACCTCCGGGAGTAGTCCCTATGTAATTGACAGCTGTCCCACAGGGGTCAGAGACACCGGTGCAAGACACCAAGGAGTCAGGCCATATTTGTAGTCAGGATACAGGCCAAGGTCAGGGCAGGCTGTGTACAAACATATCCGAGAGTCAAGTCCGAGGTCAGGGCAGGAGGCTAGGAGTCAGTTGTCAGGCAGGAGTTTGGTACACAGGTAGACAGACAGAAAATAACACATTTGCTGGTAACTATGGACTAAATAACGTAATGCTCAGGCACCCTCCCACAGAAGAAGGTGTACTAAGTACCCAGGGACTGCCAACCATTGGCTGGGGAAGAATATGGACGTGTTCGCTGGCCCTTCAAGCCCTCAAGAACAGGTCAGAAGGCCTTAGTGACAGGATGCAGGCCACTGACAAAAAGGAGACAGAGAACGGTCCTGGGCAACAGGTCGGAAGCGAAAGCCAACTGAGTGAGTAACGTGGTGCCTGTTCCTTCCAGGAGTATTGGGGCAGATTTCCAGATTATAGGGGTCCTGGAACATGTTAAAAGGCTTGACCCTCCAGACTGTATTGACTGCCTTTAAATTCTGTGTACTCATGACCATTGAAATCGAAAGTAATCTAAGGGATTGTGCAGGGGATTGGAAATCTCTCCCCTCCTGGGCAAAACTTCAAAGGAAAGCATACTTACCTGCAGTGGCGTAAGTGAGTGCTATGAGCCCCAGGGCAAACTTTCGATTACCACCCCCATACATCATGCCCGGTTGCACCGTTTTTGACCGCGATCATTACACCCCTGGTTCCTGATCCCCCAGTAATTCCTCTTACTGCCCCCAGTAATATTCCCCACTGTCCCCAGTAGTGTGCCCCACTGCTCCTAGTAATATTCCCCACTGACCCAGCAGGTAGTTCCCCCACTGGCCAGTAATGTCCCCTACTGCCCCCAGTAGTGCCCCCACTGCCCCTAGTAATGTCCCCCACTGCCCCCAGTAATGTCCTTCCACTGCCCCCGGTAATGTCCCCCACTGCCCCTAGTAATGTCCCCCACTGCCCCTAGTAGTGTCCCCCACTGCCCCCAGTAGTGTCCCCCACTGCCCCCAGTAATGTCCCCCCCCCAAGTGCCCCCCCCCAGTAATGTCCCCCACTGCCCCCAGTTATGTCCCCCACTGCCCCTAGTAATGTTCCCAACTGCCCCCAGTTATGTCCCCCACTGCCCCCAGCCTTCACTCACAAGTAATGGGGTCTGGCACTGTCACTGCACTTCAAGCCGGGCCCCATCAGAGCGCTCATGACAGCTGCATCATATGCACTCCAGGTCTCCAGCATCAAGCCCTGGTGCTGCCCTACTAGAATTAGTCACAAAGTAAATGGGTGGGCGGAGCCTGACGAACATTGATCAGGCTCCGCCCACCCTTTAAGCTTCTAACCCCCCCCTTAGAAACCCTTCATTCGATGAAACAATGTCATCTTCTTCTTCACTGAAAAATACAAAAACAGTCTGCAGTTTCCACCCATGATGAAGAGACTGCAGGATGCAACAATAACTGTTGGTTTTCATTAATGAAAAACTAGGGCACCAAGCCAATGTAGTCACTATCTCCTTTACATTAATGGAATTCAAAGCCAATCAAACTGCAGTCATTTCCAAGCTGATTGATGGATTTTGAGTCTCATAATCTGGCTGTAAGGCTTAAAGATTTCCGCTTGGTCTTTCATCCTAACGTGTCATAGAGCAGTGTTCTCCACCAAGTAGCTCGGGAACCAGTTGTATCGCTCACATCTCCTGCAGGCTCCTCGGGTGTGCTGGATCCAGATACTGGTGTGCACTAGTGAAACCAGGGAGGTCACAGCATTACTAACTGGTCTCAGGGTCGAAGTCTTATCATCGGGACCATGTGAATATATTAAACACTGTCTATTAGGGAACTGTGACCTCTTCCTCATCATCTTACAGTCTTCAGTTCTTTGGGTTCAGACTTTCTTTAGATGTTTAGAAACTTCCTCTGTTCTTAGAAAACCTGTCTAGAGTAATATAGTAAATCATGGAGGAACCAGCATAACTGCTTCCTCCATTCACTGAATATCGCTAATTGATCACTATGCACTGAGCAAAGGAGAAGGCAGATTTGGTAATAAATCACTTCTGCCTTTTTCTTGGAGACCCGACCTGCTCCTGCTAGATTGCGGGAGCAGGAGCCTTAAAGGGTCTCTGTCACTAGTTTTCAACATATACCATTAGATATATAGGCACATAGGGCTCATCACCCTTTCCTCACACATACCTTTATTTCCCAGAAGGAAGGAGCCATTAGCCAGGAAAAAGCACTTTTAAAAATATGCTAATGAGGCATCGGAGCACCGGGAGGCGTGTTCTCCTCTTCTGAGCACCGCATCTGCGACGCCTATCTTGCTCCTAACGCCTCCCTACATATAAGTAATCCGCCCCCCTGCCTCATGATGGACAGCGCTAGACTCTCCAGTCTAGCACTGAAATCCCGCGCCTGCGCACTGTCCCGTTGTGTGGCGCGTGCGCACTAGAGAGAAAGGGCTTACAGAGTTCGGCTCTGCAAGCGTAGTGCGCATGCGCCCAGGGGCGTAGCTATAGGGGAAGCAGGGGAAGCGGCTGCTTTGGGGCCCTTACTCAAAAGGCCCACTCATACTATGACATTATATACACTGTAGGAAACAGATGAACTGGCTGTTGGGCCTTGTCTGAGAACACAATTTTGACTAGCCTCAGGAGTGCCAGTTGCACAAGATTTGGGAGTTGCAATAAAGTTGCTGGGAGAGGGGGGCCCATTAAAAAATTCGCTGTGCGGCCCAATCATTTCTAGTTACGCCACTGCATGCGCCATACAACGGGACAGTGCCCAGGCGCAGGATTTCAGCGCTAGACTGGAGAGTCTAGCGCTGTCCATCATGAGTCAGGGGGGCGGATTACTTACATGTAGGGCGGCGTTAGGAGCAAGATAGGCGTCGCAGATGCGGTGCTCAGAAGAGGAGAACACGCCTCCCGGTGCTCCGATGCCTCATTAGCATATTTTTAAAAGTGCTTTTTCCTGGCTAATGGCTCCTTCCTTCTGGGAAATAAAGGTATGTGTGGGGAAAGGGTGATGAGCCCTATGTGCCTATAAATCTAATGGTATATGTTGAAAACTAGTGACAGAGCCTCTTTAAAGGGGTGGTCCTCCAATCAGTTATTTGAAGAGAAAGCAGCACTCATACAAGTGCTGTCTACTCTTCACTGTTTGCTTGCCATCGCAACTGCAGCAGCGAGCAAGTGTAATTGCATAATTACATATAATAAACCATCCCATTCGCTTCGGTGGGACACCTCCTTCCTATTCCTTCTGGCAGCAGTATTTTCCCCATATGTCTCACCTGATCTGGAGACTTGGAGGGAGGGTTTATGAATGGATAAAAGGAGGCTTGATATCACTAGTTACATGTCACCAATGGTCACATGGCTCTTGGCTACATAGGTAAAGCACGTAAGCGTTTCCTTTAGCTTGAATGCTGCTCTGTGGGTTGGGGTTTCGGGTTAGGCAAAGAGAGTTAGGGTTCAGCCCACATTACCAATTCCAGAGGGGTGACCTCCTTTTACCCATTGCATTCTAGCCTTGTCTTCACAGAACAGGCCACATTACTGACCCCAGAGGGAGGACCTCCTATAAACTCCATTCTAGTCTAAACCTAAGAGCAAGAGAGCTTCTCCTGCAGTTCTTCTATGTACCATCAGCTATAACATACTGCTTCCAATTCCATCATTTTCCGCTATAACGGAAAGCAATAACGGAATTCATAATGTTGATGTGAACCCACCCTAACCCTGTTACTGCTCTAGACCATCAGGGATCATTGTGGAAGCCCACCGGGGATTCTGAAATTAGTCCCTTTACTGCCCTAAACCACCAGGAACATTGACATTAACCCTTTGTAAGGGATCGCTCTCTCAGGGGGTCGCCATGACAGATTCCTTCCAATACACGGGGGTTTTAAAGTCATAACACAGCTTTATTTTTGCTCTTCAGCACAACACAAACAAAGCCAAACAAACACCTGCCCGGCTGGGCTCTGACTAACACAGCTTCTCTAGCTCACCTAGAAAAAACGCAGTTCACATACAGCATTAGATGCGGCTTCCTCAGCTGTCTGGTCCAGCACTCCGGGCTGTGACCTCACCAGCATCTTTGGGGGGAGATGGTCCAGCAGTCCTCCCGACTCTGACCATGTGACCCTCTAACCATAGGCGTCGCTGGGCCCCCCTAAACTTAAGGCTATACCAAGCCTTGTGGCCCCTCAGCCCTCCTGGCTGAGACCACACAGAGCCTCCGCAGGCTCCAACCTTTCAGGCTTCCTCAGCCTTGTGGCCCTCCTGGCTGGGACCACACGGGTCCTCTCCAGATCTGTTCCCTGGGGCCCTCTCTCTCCAACTCTGATACACAGAGGGACGTTTTATCCCTCCATGATTACACTAGCAGGCCTCACCTGCAATCTGTCAGCTTACCGCAACACCTGTACTGGAAGGGTGTGGACTGGAAGACTCCCACTACCAACCTGTCTCCAAAGTCCAAGAAATCCAGACTCCATGTCACTTTAACAAAAACCTCTAGCAAGCTATGCCTTGCTGAAGCAGCACCACTTCAGGATTTCAGTCATCTCACCCAGCTAAACTGAACAACTGGGTGAGATACACACCCCCACCCCACATCTACTGTGAACTTTACTATACACATCACCACACCTTTTATACTGTAATTAATGCTGCCCCTACCCTAGACCACCAGGGATACAGACATTGTCCTCCTCTCTGTCCTAGACCTCCAGGGATGTAGCCAATAACCTTCACTGTCATAGACCTGGGTGCTATTCAATACTGTTTGATGGAGAATGATATGGAACCACCAGGAATTCTAAAAACGGGTCCCTTCACTGCCCTAGACCACAGGAGCATTACCATTAACTCTTCTAATACTTTAGACCCGCAGTTCTTCAGGTCTTAAAGCCATCTCTGCCATATACCACCAGGGATACAGGCATTATCCCCATGTCCTGGAGAACCAGGGATGTAGACAATAACCTTCACTATGATAGACCTGGATGCTGTTTAATACTGTTTGATGGAGAACGACGTGGGAATTTTTAACTAAACATACAAGGTCTGTCTGTTATTTGCTGAATCCAACTTCATGTATAATTAGGATTATTATAATTTGGCTGCAGAAGAATCACCACGCAGATCTCTTAGCATTTCATATGGATAGTATCAGTGTATGAGGAACACAATGTGCAGCACTTAGCGGATATTTTTGCAAATAGGACTCGTTTTATTTGGAAACCGCCAGTGGCGTTCAGAGCGATTCAATCAATTGCCTTGGGCATGTGTCACACAGGAATGTTTGCGAGGCTGTCATATAGTCTACTGTGTAGTCAGCGTATGTAACATCAGGGTCTGCCATTACTCAGATTGGTCTAGAGGTCTTCCCATACCATATACGTGTTGTGCTTGCAATTTTCTCTTCTCTGCTATTTCCAAATTAATGAGATCTTGAGGCTCGAGGCACTTCATGCCTCACTTATGACATATGTTCCTGGTTAATTGTTACACTTCCTTTTAGAATTATTGCATTGAGTTTATGATAAACACGTTGTAATGTGATGGCGCGGGATGTTGATGTCTGGGCAAGCAACTGCTCATTAGGACTCTGCTTCTCGCTGTCGTCTTCATCATCTCCAATGTTATGTGATAACTAGCTGTTTGGCAAAGCATTCTGCATATGTAGATGTGTATGGCTCTAGTATATCACCCTCATAAATCTTTATATATGGTAGTTCACACATACCCTTGATGGGTATGACACCATCTTGCAGTGAGCTGCCACATTAAACCATCCTTCTTTCTCCAACAAGCACCAAATTTGATTGGTGACCTGAGGCTGGAGGTTGCAGTTTGCGTTGATGAATCTGGCCTGGGAATAGCTTGCTACTTTTCATGGCACTTGCAGGTACCACCCTGGAGGCCACAGCGCTCTAGGCAAGAGCTTATGGCCCAACACAAGACTAATACCACAGTCCATTCTGCAGTCTGAGACGGGGTATTTTATACTCTATTCAGGTGCTTAGATAAAAATGTGGATGGATTCTAAATCCACAGCATGTCCGTGATTGCCACTAATATGTGGAAAAGCCACCGAATATCTCTTTTGAATACAATTCCAGTCTAGTAATATCATTCTTTTCTCATGCAGAGGATCCCCAACAGAGCCGACAGTATCTTCATACAAGGGATTACTGTAATTGTATTGACGTTGCCTTTTCACCGTCTTTGATAAGACTTGAACCTTACAAAAAGGTCATATATCCAACCACCAGAAATTCTTCTACCCAATATTTGCATCGAATCTTCTCTCTAATCCTTTCATTAATGGACTTCATCAAGATTATTACAGAACCTTGTCTGGAGTAGTATATACTCACTCCAGAAATGTACTAAAATCTACACAAGATATCCAGAAAAACTGCCTCGGTTCCTCTTGGTGATGAGACCACTAGGTCCATAAATCACTGTATGGAGGTGGACATCTCCTTGATTGGTCTGAGATCATTCAATGAACTCAATGAAGGAATCATCTGGACTAGACAAGCACCAGGTTCGATGATGGAGATGTTGAGTTAATTATAAGGCAATGTGTATGGTATGTGTTTTGTTTTAATTTTAGAATGGTCGATGGGTCATTTGTGGCTTTTCCCCAAGGAAAAGTTCTGGCAGGATCACAATTATACAGCAATTTTGCCATAGCCTAAGGGTTATAGGCTAGGTTCACATTATTACATGCTAAAAACACAGGATAGGTGATCCATGTAACCATGTAATTTCCAAGCCAAACTGACTGTGTCATCTCATTACAGCTATGCCTTATAGATACCCTCTCAGGAGCAAAAGTGAAGAACCGCCATGTACGGATGCATTCTTCCTTATTTTTCTTCTTAGCTCATCATATCCTGAGATGAGTACATGACACGACCAGCTAGGAAAAAAAATACATCATTTTGAGATATTCTTTCGGGAGATGTTTATGCTATATGTGTCTCTATGTGGCCACCCAGTGGTTATGATGTGAATTGCAGCCTGTTTAGAGTTTTGCTAGCTATGTAGTACATGGTTGGCCTTGGTCACCAAGTAATACATCAATGCGTATTCATATACTGAACTAAAGTGCCTTGAATGTGGCTATATGGTGTCACAAGTAATACGGCCCTATTAGTCAAGGAAGACATCAACACCAGCACAGAGAGTCATAAGTGGTGACCTTACCCACTAGGTGGGATTTTCAAAGACAATCTCATTATCTACAGGATAGGACATAAATCTATTTTTACCTAGTACCAATGGGTAGATATTTTGGTCATACTTTTCTTGACAGTGATTCTTTATCTGTAGTCATTTTTAGTAACATACCATTCAATAATAATGGAATTACAAAGAAAGTTACTACAATCCAAGTTTTCATGGGAAAACCACTTCAATCATAGCAAAATAACCACATATGTACCCCCGGACGAGATAAATTCTCCTGTAGAGTGAGGAAAGTGGAGATCATGGGCCAAAGGCATCTCCTAATGATATCTTTGACATAACAGCGGATCAGTTTTCTCAGATTTATCTTTAGACTAAATATTCATCTTGTAATCGAAAAGTTCCAAGTTCTATGCAGGTTAATTTCTTAACATATCATTATAGAAGCTGGAGCTCTCTTTTACTGATACATAGCTCCAAATCCCCTCCATAGACAAATAGAAAAATAAGAAAACTCTGTATACCTGTGGCCACCACTAGAGGGAGCTTACTTCATACTGTTCATGTAAAACTTAATGCAGGAAGCTCCTGAGCTCCCCCTAGTGGGGGCTGGAGATAGTTCAAATTTTAATGAGATTCTGAAATCTGAAAATGAAGTTCTGACAGTTATAAAAAATGATTTCCGGTTATACTAATTTTTAAGTGAGTACCTCCAGCCTGCCCCCTGAAAAATAAAAATTATAGTTACCTGCTCCACCCCACTTCGATCTTCCGTGCCACTTCTACGTTCTCCATCTTCTGGTCCTGCACTGTTTGCATCTTGTGGTATATGGGCATGGTCACATCACCGCTCCAGCCTATTATCTGCTTCAGCAGTGATGTGCTGCTTGTGATCATGCTCATGCACCACCAGAAGAAAACAGTGCAGGGATCGGAAGATGGAGACAATGGAGGAAGCACAGAGGACCGGAGAGGTGGGGAGCAGGTAAGGAATCTTTTGTTTCAAGCGGCAGGCTGGCGGCACTTGCTTAAAAATCTTAATTATCATGAAACCCCTTTAAGAAATGAATCAACACTTAATGTTGGAACTAAGAGCAATAAGTGGACATTCACTTTAAGAACTATGAACTGGCATTCAGTGCACATAAACCATGGGTTGGTCCCTGGGGCTTTCCTTACTTATGTGTTTAGTGATGACCCTACATCTCTAATGCAGTGTATAAAGTCTTTTGGTGCTTAAAAGGTGAAGGATCTACACATTGCAATAGAGGAGGTGTAATGTGCAGTTATACCTCTGTCCATGGTGCTGAAATAAGCTTTTCTGGTGGGCTCAAGGTGTTCAAAGTTGTTGAAGTTGATTAGAATTAAAAAGGTTTTCCAAGATGTTATAAGTAACTGATGACCTATCCTCTGGCGAGGTTGTCAGTATCTGATCAGTGGGGGCCCGACGATGGGGACCTCCGCTGATCAGATGTTTGAGAAGGCACCGGTACTCCTGTGAGCACCACGGCCTTCTCCCTGTTCACCAAGCACAGCGCCATACATTGTATAGTGCCTGTGCTTGGTTTTGCAGCTCAGTCCCATTCACTTCTATGGGGCTGAGCTGCGCCTAGACTGCTCTTGATTGAAGAAAACTTTCCAAATCTTGAGCACTCTGACGTGATGACGTCATCACGTTATCACGGTGGGCGGATGTGGTGTCACTGCACCCAGCCAGCGCCATGATTTTCCTCATTCAAAATGGCCATGACGGCCTCTCTGCAATCAAATGGATGAATTGAGTATGTTTTTTTTTTTTTTTTTACAATTTCAAGAAAAATTGATTTGTTACCACGAAGCGTGAGGAAATTGTGAGGAATCAAATTTTTCCAGAAATTTGGATTGAAGTCCACTTTGTTAACTTTGAGCCGCTCAACACTAGTTATCAACTCTTGGAAAAGCCCTTTAATATGCAAATCCTCACACTAGACATTAAATACTACTGATCCTATCTAATTTTTGCTTGTTTTTGGATGGTATGAAATGTATATAAATTATATGTACCCTCAAACAGCACCCAAAAAAAAAAATCAAATTTGTACTACAAAAAACTAGGCCTTGTTCAGCCATGTTAGTTAGCCATCTCTCCCCCTAGTGGTGGCTGTATGCAGCCAGAATTATATCATTTATCATAGTGCCCTCCCCGTCCCTATACATTTAAATAATGGAATTGGTAAAAAGCACAGAATTTTACACCTGAAAATAGAAAGACTTACAATACCATTAATGAATATGAAGTAAATTTGTCAGAGTTCTGCAGTACGGCCCTATGATACGAGGTATAGGTTAATTGCCTTGCTGTGTAATTAAGCCTATTGTATGTGTGAGACAGGGACACTCGATTATGAGCCCTACTGGGAGCTGGAAGTGATATGAGTGAAGAGCAAAGCAGCAGAGGAGCTTCAAAGTGTAAAATCCCAGAAAATACAAAAGATGGAGTTGTACTCTCTGCAGGCACAACACTGGGAAGCGCTTGGTATGGATTGTAATCGACTGGGAATAACTGCAGCTAAAGTATAATATGTACAACACATTTCTGAGTCGCTCTGTCTCCTTATACATGTACATGGCTCTGTCTCCTTCCTCAGGTGATTGGCTTCATCTCCTTCCTGAAGTACATGGTCTCCTCTTCTTCCTCATGTATATGGTTCCATCTTCTTCCTCAGGTAAACAGGTCTTCTTCTGCAGGTACATAGTTCTGTATTCTTCCTCAGGAACATGGTTCTGTATTCCTCAGGTACATATTTCCCCTCTCCTTCCTCACATACACGGTTCTATCTCCTTCTTCACATAAATGGTTCCATCTCCTTCCCCACGCACATGGTTCTGTCTCATTCCTCATATACATGGTTCCATCTCCTTCCTTACATACGTGGTTGCATCTCTTTCCTCAGGTACATGGTTCTGTCTTATTCCTCATGTACATAGTTCCACCACAGAAACATGCTGTACTAGGTACCAGAACCTCAGGTCCAGCATGCCTGCTCGGCCGAACTCGCTGTTCGGCCGAGCATGCCTGCGTTCGGGTCCACTCGGTGTTCGGCCAAACACCGAGTGTACTCGAGCGCAAAGCTCGAGTCCCCTCCCCGCACCAAGACGGATCCGTCATGACTAGAGATGAGCGAATTGAATCCCACAAAGTGGAATTCAATCCAAATTTCAGGATAAATTCGATTCGCCTAGAAGCCGAATTTCCTTGTGCTTCGTGTCGGCGAATCAATTTATCCTGAAATAGTGTAAAAAACAAAAAAATCCATACTTACCTCCTCCATTTGCT
This sequence comes from Rhinella marina, assembly GCA_900303285.1. Taxonomy (NCBI): domain Eukaryota; kingdom Metazoa; phylum Chordata; class Amphibia; order Anura; family Bufonidae; genus Rhinella; species Rhinella marina. Next base: position 56,007 of record ONZH01028338.1, read on the forward strand.
CGTGACGGGCCGCCAGCTGCCATCTTCATTGAAGATCCCGAAATCCCGCTCATAGTGACGTATGACGTCACCACGCGGGCCGGCGTGATGTCGTAATCTTGCGCCGCGTGAGATTTCGCTCCAGATCTTCAAGCAAGATGGCGGCGGCCGTCCCATCGCGAGCATATGGAGGAGGTAAGTTTGATTTAATGTATTTTTTTATGTTTATTTTACACTCAGACGCCGCGATCATGTATGAACGCGGCATCTGAGGGGTACAATGACGGGGGCGGCACTATCGCAGTAATTCGTCACAAAGCAAATTTTTTTGTAAAATTCGGCTAATCAGCCGAATCGAATTTTCAAGAAATTAGCTCATCCCTTGTCATGACCCCAATGCAAGTCAATGGGGACGGATCCGTTTGGTGTGACACAATAGTAAACGGATCCGTCCTCCATTGACTTTCAATGGAGTTCATGACGGATCCGTCCTTAACTTTCCCAGCAGCTGCCTCCTCCCTCCAGCAGGTGGCGCTGTGGTAAAACTTACCACTCTGCCCGCCCACTTTCCTCCTGGAACAGGTTGGGAGCTGCCGGGGAAGGTAAGTTTAAATCAGTGCCTGTGTCTGTGTTGTTTTTTTTTTGGGACCCCTTTAAACCAGACACCCTCCCCGTTTCCGAGCGTAGGGGGCCTGGTTTAGTCCCATAGACTTCAATTGTGCTCGGGGGCTCAGCCGAGCACTCGAGAACCCCCGAGTGCTCGGCCAGAGCACCCGAGCACACGAGCACCTGGGTGCTCGATCAACACTAGTGGTTACATACTAAAGCTTTGCGTGTTCTATTCTTATGAGCCATGGAATCAGTGATGACGGTTGTAATGACGGTCACTATTTACTTAGCTGACGTAATAATCAACTATTTGTCATTTCCATTTATCTTATTTTATGCCTTGGAATCGGGAATGCTGTCAGACTACAAAGCCTGATAATACCCTGCTGCTTCTAATTGAGAGAATGGACACAGTATATCAATAAAGCGGACAGTTCAAAGGAAATGGCTGCCGAGCATCATCATCATCATCACCTGGCCATTCAATCCGTTTTCTTTAACTTTACTTTTTGTCTAAAAAAAATCATAGAGTTTAAAGAGTTTTAGTAACTACTCACATTCCCCGTGTAATAACAATTCTGGAGTATCTATTCTTATGTCTCTATGTTGTTCTTTTCCTCTATTATTCCTACTAAAGGTTTATGAATGAATTTCTAGAACTTTACAATAAAGGTCCCCCTGGGTGTTACCAGTTGGGGGGTGGTGGTGTCTTTTGTCAGTCTGACACTGGCAGCACAGCTGTAGGAGGTTGTTTAATACTCAAGACATGGGAATCTAAAATTATTAATAGAGATGAGCAAAGTATTGGAAAATTCGATTCTGCTGCTTCGCCGAACTTTACAAAAACAATTAGCTTTGTGACAAATTACTTCATCACGAAGCGCATTTCTTTTTAAGTAGTGGATGCAATGACAGGGAGCGGTGATAGCACTGCTCTTCCTCATTGTACCCCTCAGATGCCACGTTCATAGCTAAACGTGGCATCTGACATTAATATTACAGTGTAAAATAAATAAAAAAAAAATAAAAAATCCCACTTACCTCATCCACTTGATTGAGAAGAGCCCGCCACCGCCATCTTGATTAAAGATCTAGTGCGAAATCTCATTCGGCCAGTGATGACGTCATGTCAGCCAGCGTGGTGTCATATACATCACAGAATTTCATGCGGGATGGTCAATCAAGATGGCGGCACCCGGCTCTTCACGCTCAAATGGATTAGGTAAGTATGATTTTTTTTTTTTACACTATTTCAGGGAAAATCAATTTGCTACGAAGCACGAGGAAATCGGATTGTAGACTTTGGTTCTCTCAAAGCTAATTATTAACTGTACCATTCAGAGATTTGACAGCCCTGTCCTTAACCCCTTATTCACCACCCATATGCCTTTCTATGGCGACCCAGTCAAAGTGCTAAATGAGCCTCCCGTGCAGCAAGAGAGCAGGGGCTTAGTTCTCACATGAGAGCCAGGCTACTGCTCTAATGGCTACCATTGGCAGGGGCGCCTATCAGGGCCGCTTAATGCTTTAGATGCTGCGGTCAATTGCGACCGCGGCAGCTAAGTAGTTGCAGAGGGAGCAACTCCCTCCGTCTCCCATTGGCATCCCTCTGGCGCAGCCTGTTGGTGACTGGTGTCAGTATAGCACTGACAGTATGATGCATTTGTACAACATGATCTGTACAATGCATTATGGAGACAATCAAAAGATTGCTTGTTACAATCCTCTTGTGGGACTAGTAAATAGTTTGAAAAAATATGTTTAAAAAGATTCATTAAATAAAAAAAGATTCTCCAAGTCAAAAAAAATTCACATTTTCTCCATTGAGAAAAACCTCTTTGTAATGTAAAGTGAATTCGAAAGATTTGAGAATGAATAAGCTTATGCAGGCTACGTGAATAATTATATTTAGCAAGTGATTAAATATACGATAACACAAAGAAATCACATACAGAATAATAAACAGTAAATAAACATCACTAACCTAAGTGGGGTGGAGACTTCATTGATCATGCTATAACCCATGGCTGTCTACCCTGTTATAACACATGACCAACACCCCAGGGTGTACAAGAGAGATAGGGTAAGTCATACTCACATCCTACCTGGAATGGAGGGCCTGGTGGAGTCTCCTAAAGGAATGGGAAACTTATGAACTATTACAAATTATTAAACAATTAAAAGGGAGAACCAGTCACTTAAAAATACCCTTACAATGCACTCTTCAATGCAAAAAAATAAAATATCCACATATTTGGTATCTTTACGTCCATAATGACGCACAGTACACAATTATCATTTAATTTATCCCTCATGGTGTATGTAAAAAAAAAAAAATGCCGGAATTGCTGTTTTTTGCTTAAAAAACTAAATAAAAAGAGATTAAAAAGAGTTATGTACCTCAAAATAATACCAATAAAAACTACAATTCGTCCTGCAAAAATAAAGCTCTCACACAGCACTGTAGAAATTAAAATTAAAAAGTTATGGGTCTTGGGATATGGCAATGCAAAAACATTTTCTTTTTTGTTCAAAGTGCTTTTATTGTCCAAAAGTAATAAAATGTAAAAAAAAATGCATGTAATGTATTTAATATGGATTTAGCGTTGCTATAATTGTACCGACCCAGAGATTAAAGTTATCATGTTATTTATGCTGAAAAATAAAAGCTGCAAATTGTAAAAATAACGTAAAAACTCAGCGGCAGTCTTTTTTTTTCCAATTCCCCCAGCTAAAAAAAAAAAAGTTAATAAAAGTTAACCAGTAAGTTATGTGTACCCTGAAATGGCACCATTATAACCTACAACTTGTCCCACAATGAGGCAAAATAAGTTAGCCTGTTACCTCTCCTGACATGTCTGTTTTAACAGCTTCATGCATTCCCCATGTAATAACAATTCTAGAACATCTATTCTTATGTCTGTATGTTGTGCCATTCCTTTATCAGCAGTTATCAGCAGTTATTTAGCAGTCTGCAGTAAGGGTACAGAGGGGAGGTAACTTGTTGGGGGTGTGTACCTGCACAGTCTGACAATGACAGCACTGATTGGATAGAGTGAGCCTGTGCAGGGACACACCCCCAACTGGTTACCTCCCCTCTGTACCCTTACTGCAGACTGCTAGCAATTCATTCATAACTTCTAGCAGGAATAATAAAGGAATGGTACAACATAGAGCCATAAGAATAGATGCTCCAGAATTGTTATTACATGGGGAATGCATGAAGACATTAAAACAGGCATGTCAGGAGTGGGACTAACTTAATTTGCGGGCCTGACAGGCTTTAATTTTTGGTGGGACACCAGGCCTGACATCGTAAGTGGGCCCAGGATCTGATTCTGATGGCCAGGGCAGGGAGGATAGCCAATGCTGGATACAGAAGGGCTGGAGCTGAAGACGGGAGCAGAATTGGAGGTGACTAGCTACCTTGTTGGGTGGAGTAGCAGCCATTCACAGAGCCATGCCTCTGAAACCGAGATGTATATAGTTTGCCCTGATTCCAGGGTGGCCCAGCTACTAAAATGACCTTACCGCTCTGCAGATTGAGGACTGTGAAGATCTATCAGGGCAGTAGCCATGCTCTATTCTTCAGGAGAGCGGTGTCTTCTTTTAAGATCCTGACCCCCACCTTACAATTCTACCGTACACGTCTTTGGATGAATGAAAAAAATTTAAAATATGTTCTATTTTTGGGTCAAAAGCTGTTTTTTTTTTCTCCCATCCTATCTTAATTAACCTGGCTCCCTGTAGAATGGAACATAATCCGACAGGCACTGAAAGCAAAGGAGCTTCGACGCTCTCATAGTGTGAACTAAATTTTGCAGAGCGTAGATACAGCGGCATTTATCTCAGTTAAATTTTAATGGCTTTAATGTGTCCCTTAAACAAAGGAAGGCTTTCCTCGCTTTGATGAAATATTACCCAGAGAGAATTTTTTTTTCCTGCCTAAATTACTTGCACTTGGATTATCTATATTACGTTTTGGCAGTCGGAAATAGCAAATTAAGATCCGCTCGAGCCGCAGTTCACTCCCGAAATGACTTTGCATTTATAAGTACATAAGACAAAACAAGACCTAAAGTATTAAAAAAAAAAACACATTAAAATAACTTCAGTGTCAGCCCCAAGGACAACGTGCAGTGCCGTATCCAGGCTTAAATCTAATATACAGGGGCTATCTCTGACGTTGATGGATGTATCAAGCCATATCTGCTGCTCGGTTTGATAAAGGAATTATTTCGATTATATCTGATTAGGATTGTTCGCTGCACGCCTGCAGAAGATGTTTGCCGAAGAAGGTAACGTCTTGTATCGGTTCCAAGGTTTTCATTAAGGGGAATGTCGGAAGATGTATAAGGAGAACAGATTGTGGTGGAGAACGGCAACGTCAAGACAAGGAGGCAAGAGGTGGTAACAAGAAGCATGACATGGTCACAGATCACAAGGAGAAGACTAAGACCAAGAAGAATCAGCAGGCAGAACATGGAAGTGAAAGTCAATGCAAGGTCAAGAATCACAGGAGAAGGTGGTAATGAAGGACAATACAAGGTCAAAAATAATAGACAGAAGGTTGTAATTAAGGACAATGCAATGGCAAAAATCACAGAAATTGGTTATGAAGGAAAATGCAAGGTCAAAAATAATAGACAGAAGGTTGTAATGATGGACAATGCGCGGTCAAGAATCACAGGCAAAAGGTGGTAATGAAGGACAATGCAAGATAAGGAATTATAGACATAATGTGGTAGTGAAGGGCAGTGCAAGGTCAAGAATCAAAGGCAGAAGGTTGTAATGAAGGACTATGTAAGGTAAAGAATAAAAGGAGAAGGTGACAGTGAGGGACAATGCAAGGTCAAGAAATTCTAAGCAGAATGTGGTAATTATGAGTAATTCAAGTCTAAAGGCCAGTCCCATCGTAACATCACAACCTGGTCCACCAGAGGATACCATGGCAATGTGGTGGGCCAGTCTCATCATTGTATCACAGCCTGGTCCACCAGAGGGTACACTGACAAGGTGGTGGGCCAGTCCCATCATGGTATCCCAGCCTGGTCCATCAGCGGATACACTGGCAATGTGGTGGGTGGTCTCAGCACGGTATCACAGCCTGGTCTACAATAACAATATGTTGGGCCAGTCCCATCATGGTGTCACAGCCTGGTCTACCAGAAGGTACACTCGCAATGTGTTGGGCTAGTCTCATCATGGTGTCACAGCCTGGCCCACCAGAGGGTACATTGACAAGGTGGTGGGCCATTCCCATCATGGTGTCACAGCCTGGTCCATCAGAGGATACCATATCAAAGTGTTGGGCTAGTCTCATCATGGCTAGTCTCATTACCCTATCACAGCCTGTTCCACCAGAGGGTACACTGACAAGGTGGTGGGCCAGTCCCATTATGGTGTCACAGTCTGGTCCACCAGAGGGTACACTGGCAATTTGGTTGGCCAGTCTCATCACAGTGTCACAGCCTGGTCCACAATGGTAATATGTTGGGCCAGTGCCATCACAGTGTCACAGCCTGGTCAACCAGAGGGTACACTGGCAATGTGGTGGGCTAGTCTCATGATGGTGTCACAGCCTGGTCCATCAGAGGATACAATGGAAATGTGGTGGGCCATTCCCATGACAGTGTCCCAGTCTGGTCCACCAGAGGACACCATGGCAATGTGTTGGGCTAGTCTCATCACGGTATCACAGCCTGGTCCACCAGAGGATACAATGACAAGGTGGTGGGCCAGTCCCATTATGGTGTGAAAGTCTGGTGCACCAGAGGATACACTGGGAATGTGGTGGGTCAGTCCCCTCACAGTGTCACAGCCTGGTCCACAAAGACAATATGTGTGGCCTGTCCCATCACGGTGTCACAGCCTGGTCCACAATGACAATATGTTGGGCCTGTCCCATCACAGTGTCACAGCATGGTCCACCAGAAGATACAATGGCAATGTGTTGGTCTAGTCCCATCATAGCGTCACAGCCTGGTCCACCAGAGGAAGTAACACCATTACCCATGAAGATTTCAATGTCAGTCAGGGTCTACAGAAGCTGGTAGACAACTCCTCGGATGAGATAACTCAGAGACACTTAATACTTTAGATGTGAATCGTTGGTTTTCTTTTCTTAAATTCATTTTTCAGTTGGTCTGTAAGAGTGAAGAGAGCATTGCTCCGGAAAGGTCATGTTATTTAGAATTAAACTGATTTAATGAATGGAATTAAGGTGACCTTTTTGATATTTATTACTTATTTTCTCAGCACCTGGAAAAAAAACAAACTGCGCCAGTCATGAGAGAAGAGGAGAAGAGTGGATGGCAAGGACACAGTCGAGAAGTCGCTGCATATTGTTTGCAGACCCCAAACCAGAGACTAAAGCGTTAATCTTAATAAATGTGCCCCTTTTATGTTTCTATTCTTCACCATTTTAAAAATGCCCTCTGTCAGTGAATGAGAGCACTCCTGCTTACATTCAGTGACAGCAATCAGTGGCGTACATAAAGAAGTCAGGGCTCCATAGCAAGGATCAGACCAGACCCCCACACAGGACAGAAGGGTTTCTGCCTAAACCCCTTTTCAATGACCCTTGGGCCATTTTCCCACGGCCTCATTTGCTAAAAGTTGTTCCTTTAGAGGGTAGAGTCCTGACCAAGTTTTCACCTCCAGTAGAAGAGGAGATGATCCCAACTAAGACTGGGCCCCTCTTGTCCTGGGCCCCATAGCCGTATGGTCTGCCGCTATGGTAGTTACACCCCTGACAGCAATCCTGTACATAACATGTCTTACTCTCAGCTGACCATGCCCACAAACAGGTCAGAGATATTTTGTGTAAATTCTGGCCTATTCTGCACATGGACCATGACCTGTCAACAGCCATTGCTCCCACCCCAAGAATCACTTACAGAAAGGGCTTTAGCCTTCAGAATCGGCTGGTACATAGCCATTATCAAGGGCCCAGGAAAGAGGGCACATGGCTAGATCGAAAACCTAATGGCGTCTTCAAATGTGGCTCTTGCAAGGCCTGTAATTTTCTTCAGACTACAAAGTCAGTACGATGTTCAGTGACACAACGGGTCTATAAGATTGATGACTTTATTAATTGTCGTAGCAAAGGAGTGATTTACCTTTGTCAGTGCCCATGCCCTATGGATTACATAGGGAAAACTACCCGTGAACTAAGGCGCAGGATCCTGGAGCACATTAATAACATCAAAAAGAAAAGGGACACCTCCGTGGCGAGTCACTTCGTGAGCTGCCATGGAGGTGATCTCAAAACAATTCAGTTTTCGGCCATCCAGTCAATACCAGAATCGAATAGAAAGGGTGACTGGGACAGAACCCTATTACAGAGGGAATCAAAATGGATTTACATTTTTCAGTCTCAGTCCCCTTGTGGACTTACCGAAAGACTTGCTTATACATGCTTTATCTGAGATTTTATATTTGTATATTTGTTAAGTGTCCCCCATTCAGTCTAGCCAGAGGCACGAGAAGTGCCCAAACTATAATAAAGTGGTTTGTTTTGTGTTCATCTCCACTTGAGTAATAATTTTGGTCACTTGACAATATCAAGTCGTTTGACACTAACCTTTGTCACACAGTTTATCCAGCATGTTCTCACATGGGGGATAGGTTAATGTATATATTTGACCTAATCCTGTCTGAATACCTGCAAGGGTTAACAGTCAGTCAATTGTCCCTATGATCAAGCGCTACAGGAAGGGAGAGATGCGGTCCAGGATGCGTTCCACGCACCGGAAGCACGGGCTCCGATAGACAGAAGCCTTAAGTGTGGGGAGGAGTTAGACATCCCGGCACATTAGCGCCACCGGAAGTGATGCATGCATTCCACAGTGCGTTCCACGCACCGGAAGCATGCACCCCGGCGGGCGGAAGTGACCCTTGTGGGGGAGTACTTAACCCTTTCACGACCGGAGCTTTTTTCGGTTCTGCATTTTCGTTTTGTGCTCCCTGCCTTCAAACAGCCATAACTCTTTTATTTTTCTGTTCACATAGCTGTATGAGGGCTTGTTGTTTGCGGGACAAGTTGTACTTTCCAACGCCACCATTTAATATTGCATACGGTGTAGTGGGAAGCGGGAAAAAAATTCCAAACCGGGTGAAATTGCAAAGAAAACGCTATTCCGCTACAGTTCTACGGGTTTCTTATTTACAGCATTCGATGTGCATTAAAACTGATCCGTTACTTTCATTCTACTGGTCAGTACGAATCCGGCAATACCTAATATGTATAGTTTTTCCTGCGTTTAGATGGTGATAAAATAATTAGAAAGTTGCCCTTTTTTTTTTTTTTTTTTTTCCTTGTCATATATTGACCCCTATAACTTTTTGGTATTTATGTGTACAGAGCTGTATGGGGGCTCATTTTTTGCGGGGCGGTCTGAAGTTTTTATTAATACCATTCTGGGGTGTGTATGACTTTTTGATCACTTTTTATTTAATTTTTTTTAGAAAAAAAAAGGGACAAAAAACTGCGAATCGCCATTTGGACGCTTTTTTCCGCCACACAATTCGCCGTATTGAAATTTTTTTTATATTTTAAAAGTACGGGCGTTTTCGGTCACGGTGATACCCATGATGTCTATATTTATTGTTATTTAGGTATTTATTTTTTACTTATACGGAAAGGGGGGTGATTTGAACTTTTATATCTTTTTTATTTTTTATATATTTTTTAACATTTTTTTTTTATTTTTCTGTGATTATTTTAAAGCTCAAATATCATCTGATCTATTGTGTTTTGTTTTTCTTCTTTATGAGCAATCATGGATTTACTAGATGCAGTTAAAACCATGAATTGCTCATTTCTTATCCTGGCCTGCCATCTAGTGGCCAGAATAAGAATTGCAGTTTGAAAACTGTAATCCTCACCAGCGAGGATTACAGTTTTCATATGGTGTACAGACACCCCGATTGGCCAATCGGGGCGTCTGTACACCATCCGGAAGCGTGGGCTTCCGGGTTCAGACGCATCCTGATGCCGTGATCACGTGTGATCACGGCATCAGAAGGCCCTGGAAGACTCCGCAGACGGAGGTAAGATGCGGCAAGTCTCTGCTGTTAGAAACAGCAGAGACTTGCCGGCCATGACGCCCGCCGCACCCGCGAGCGGGCGTCATGTCCCCGCACCGCCCGCGCGCCGTACATGTACGGCGGCGGTCGGGAAGGGGTTAAACCCATCCAGCGTCTCTGCACATGTGCATCAGCGCCACATGGGACATAGAACACGCCATATCACTGTAAGTTTTTCTGACTGTAACCGTGCCTATATCATAAGCTATTACCATATATTTATATCTACTTAACTTTGCTTTTGTAGGACTTCAGCATCCACTGCATAGTCTGGCGTTCTGGCAGGGATAAGTATCATGATTCCTCCCATGTTGATTATTTGGGAATTGTTTTGATCTTTGTATTCTCACTATTGGTATTATCACCCCCTGAGGAGCCCAAAAGATGGGCGAAACGCGTTGGGGTTTTATACTTTGATGTTAAGAATTATCCTAACTAGATCCTGTTGCAGAATTATTCATCCCTACACCATAGGTAACCAATACTAGGGTGTAACAGGGATAAATAGACCCAGGTACGGGGACAGGGCACCTTCACCATCGGGGGGTGTCCCTGGGCAAAGGACTTAGTCTATAGGGTATACCAGGGATATGGTTACCCCCTATTCCTCTACCCCTCACCGGGAATAAGAAGAATACATATATACAATATTTTTTGTTTTATAGATAGATCTGTGCGTTACACTATCTTTTAATGAAATTAATAAAAGTATAAGTTTTAGGAGAAACACCCTTTTTTTCTTTTCTCACTGTACAATTGGTGATCTCCACCCCTATCTTGCCTACATCTTTAACTAAGTTTGTTACTCTCAGCTGAGAAGTCGATACAATTGTATCCAGGCTGTACAATGCTTGGGTTCTTAGTGCCGGCTCCGCTTCACAGCCAGGGTTGGAGAAAGCTCTGATCCTGGCTGTTAACCCTTTGATCATTCCGCAGTCCATGCAGTTCCTACTGCAGCATGATCAAAGGGGACTCCCCCTGCGATCGGGTCACCAGGTTTCCCAGTAATCCGATGAGAGACCGGGGAAGCAATCCTTAGTCAGCAATCTACAGTAGTGTTGCCCTAACAGCGGCCTGTGTCCTACTGTAACAGAGCAAAATGTACTGTAGTACTATACTGGATATACCAGTATATTATGTGTGAAATAACGTTAGAAAATAGTTTGTAAAAAAAATGTTATAAATAATATAGTAAAAAAAAAAAAAATGCACACGTTAGGCATCCACATCACCATAATAACCTGCATGAAACATGAACAGTGTTTTCTCTATTTCCACAGCAATAGATAAATAAATAAATCACATTGTCATTTATTTGTGTCCCCAAACGGCAAAAAATAATAACATTTCTCCTGCATAAAACAAGGCCTCACACAGCCAGGTTTGTGAAAAAATAAAAATGTTATGGCTGCTGAAATACAGAGAGTAGAACATTTTAAAAATTTGCTGGTCATTAAGGGGCTAATGCTCATCTTTTAACAATAATGTATTCGGGTGCAGCATTCTGTACTGATTAGGTTTTAGTGATATTAGATAGATATGAGATAGATAGATAGATAGATAATAGATATGAGAGAGAGATATAGATAGATAATAGATAGATAGATAGATAGATAGATAGATAGATAGATAGATACATAGATAGTAGATAGATAGATAGATAGATAGATAATACATATGAGAGAGAGATATAGATAGATAGATATTAGAGAGATAGATAGATAGATATTAGAGAGATAGATAGATAGATATTAGAGAGATAGATAGATATTAGATAGATAGATAGATAGATAGATATTAGAGAGATAGATAGAAGATAGATATAAGATAGATATAAGAGAGATAGATAAATAGATAGATATAAGATAGATAGATATAAGAGAGATAGATAGATAGATAGATAGATAGATAGATAGATAGATAGATAGATAGATAGATATAAGAGAGATAGATAAATAGATAGATATAAGATAGATAGATAGATAGATATAAGAGAGATAGATAGATAGATAGATAGATAGATAGATAGATAGATATAAGAGAGATAGATAGATAGAAGATAGATATGAGAGACATAGATAGATAAATAGATAGATAGATATTTCAAAATGGACCACGAAGGGTTAAAAATATATACGCCATACTCACAGTCGCTGCTGTTCTGATGCTGGTCTTCTCTCAGTTGCATTTCAATTTCTGGACCCGGCTCGACAGGCTGGAAATGACATAAAAGACAGACGGCTCAGTCAATCACCACTATGACCAGTGAGCGGCTGAGCGAGCCTTTCCCGGCATTTCTGGCGTGTTGAGCCGAAACCAGGAATTTAAAAGCAGCAGGGACTAGACCAAACCAGGAACGGCAGCAGCAGGGGATCGATGAGGATGACTATAGCTTATTTTGTATTTTTAACCCTTTCTGGTATTTTTTTTTTAAATTTTCATGGGAAACTCCTTTTAAATAAAAAATTGCAGATGACTGAAGCCACCACTAGGGGGTGCTCACTGGACACATTGATATATTGAACTCAACAATGCAAGGTGCAGCGAGCCCTTAAGCTCCCCCTAGTGGTGGCTGCAAGCTTCCAGACTTCATGACTTATCTCTAGATCTAGGCTGAGAATTCGGAGCTCTCTATCAGCAAATTGAAGCTGTGACTGCTATAAAGATATAAGAAATGTATGAATGTTGCACCTAAAAGATGTCTACGTTTGGAAATGATAGATTCCTAGTCACACAGGGCGATGGTATACTAGGTGATGTATCCCTAGGGGTTTTCTCCCAGCTTTCCATGCAGTATGGATTATGTAAATTTGCACTGATACATGGTGTCATATATGTAAATGTTACTCTTTTCTGTTCATCTGACAATTTGTTCATGAACCAGGGAGCCCAGGATGAACAATGCTATAGATTCCACCCAGATAAGGTGATAGTATACTATACAATGTGAAATACAGAACTGTGAATCCCAGCACAATAAAAAAAAAATCAACAACTTTTTTTTTTAGCCTGAATAAAAGAATCCAGGTACAGGAAAGAAAAGTGTTATAAATAATGTAATAAAAAAATGTAAAATAAAATCAATACCACCATTAATTACTGTAAAATAAATTTTGCATTTTGCATGCATTAAATTAAAAAACAAAAAAACACCCAAAAAACAATGCACACATGTTAGATATCCAAATGACTTAAAGAATTAAAGGGGTTGTCTCACTTCAGCAAATGGCATTTATTATTATTATTATTATTATTATTATTATTAGAAATACGTATATACTTACATATTCATGACAATGTAATTTATTTTTATTTTTTTTTGCTGTAGAACTATAGAAAATTGTGATTTTTGCCATTGATTTTTAATTTATTTTTTTACACTGTTCATGTTTCACGTAAAATAACTTGATAATTAAAGGGGTTGTCTCACTTCAGCAAGTGGCATTTATCATGTAGAGAAAGTTACTACAAGGCACTTACTAATGTATTGTGATTGTCCACATTGCTTCCTTTGCTGGCTGCATTCATTTTTCCATCACCTTATACACTGCTCGTTTCCATGGTTACAGACCACCCTGCAATCCATCAGTGGTGGTCGTGCTTGCACACTATAGGAAAAAGCACCGGCCTATGTGCGCTCCCATGGTCCCGGCCACCAGAGAGGCTGATGCTTTTTTCAATAGTGTGTAAGCACGACCACCACTGATGGATTGCAGGGTGGTCTGTAACCATGGAAACGAGCAATGTGATAGAAAAATGGATCCTGCCAGCAAAGGAGGCAATATGGATAATAACAATACATTAGTAAGTGCCTTGTATTAACTTTATCTACATGATAAATGCCACTTACTGAAGTGAGACAACCCCTTTAATTATCAAGTTATGTTACGTGAAATATGAACAGTGTATAAAAATAAATTAAAAATCAATGGCAAAAAAAAAACGCTTTTTTTCTATATTTCCGCAGCAAAGAAAAAAAATTATAAAAAACTACATTGTCATTTATATGTAAGTATATATGTATTTCTCCTGCATAAGGCTTCATTCACACGACCGTATGTGTTTTGCGGTCCGCAAATTGCGGATTTGCAAAAAAAAACGGATGACGTTCCGTATGGCATCCGTGTTTCCGTTTTTTTTGCGGATCCATTGTAACAATGCCTATCCTTGTCAGCAAAACGGACAAGAATAGGACATGTTCTATCTTTTTTGCGGAACGGAAATACGGACATACGGAAACGGAATGCACACGGAGTACCTTCCGTTTTTTTTTTGCGGACCCATTGAAATGAATGGTTCCGCATACGGTCCGCAAAAAAAATGGAACGGACACGGAAACAAAATACGGTCGTGTGAATGAAGCCTAAAAGAAGGCCTCAGACAACCACGTCAGTAAAAAACTAAAAACATTATGGCTGTTGAAGCATAGAAAAAAAAAACTAAAAAAAAATTTGTCTGGTCATCAATTTTTATATTTATGTTTTTACTGTTTAAGGCATTTCAGTTTTTTACCTTATAGTCATAACTATACAATGTCAGTCATTGTACCCATAAGGGTTATCTCACAGCTTTTCATAGACTCTTGGAATATAAATCTGTATTGATAAACAGAATTACATGTCAGTCATTACAAGTGTCAGTCTTCACTAATTTTCCGGAATTCTATTCATGAAGCAGAAATCTCAAGCTGAACAATGCTGTAGATTCCACCCCCAGATAGGATAGTTTGTGTCCTCCTGAATATTCCTCTGCTGCTCGTTCCACCTTCTTATCACTCACCTCCAGTGCAAACCGAGGGCCCCGAGAAGTCATTTGGCAGCAGAACGCGCCTGCTGTTTGCCCGAGATCCCCGGTGCCGCCACAGACATCTGTCTTCATTTCATCTTCCCCCGTCTGTAAATATAGATCCTTTGTGCGCTGTGCAATGGTGCAATTAAATTTGATGTTGTAAATGACTCCCGTGCCTCATTAACGACGAATTTAGAAAACTTTCCAAGTAAAAGCGACTGGAATATGATATTAATGAAGACTTTTATTATGATGAATATCCCGCCTGCCCTCGGATTCGCTTTCGACGGTAAATCTTAAAACCGGGCAAGAGAAATTTAATGTGAAAATAAGTGATTTCTGACCTTGGATGAAAAAATAAACCCGCGGTCAAGTAATTGCGCTGTCAAACGCCGCAGTCAGCGAACCGCCGTCCTTCACTCCGGCCCTGTGTGCAGTGCTGTATAACGTTACTAGTATTACGGGAGGATGGAAGTAATAAGAATCCGGGCAAACTCGGGGAAGGTCCATTGGTTTACGGTACAACATGATTGCATCCGTACCAGGACCATTACTGTTTAATATGCTTATAAATGATGCAGAAGTTGGACTTCATAGCACTTTGTCCAATCCCTACAGGGTGACCTGGATAAATTGGCCAGATGAGCAGCAATATGGCAGATGAGGTTTCATAGTGTACGGTTATACATTGTGGATAACAATTGGGGAAAGGATTTGGGTGTAATTGTCGATAATAAACTAAACGATAGAACTCAATGCCAGTCTGCAGCATCAAAAGCCAACAATATATTGTCCTGCATTAGGAAAGGAATGGCTTCTAGAGAAGAAAGTATTATTTCACCCCTTTATAAAGCACTGGCTCGATCCCATGTTAAGTATGTAGTGGCCGGATTTCGTTTGGGCCCAACGCTACGTCGAGGTGTCACCATGTGTGTGGTGCACCCCAATAGGAAATAAGTCCAGAGAGTCAGGGTCTTCAGTAAACTGCTGTAAACTTAAGGCCTCATGCACACGAATGTGTGCTGGCTGTGCCCGTGCTGCGGGCCGCATACGGCGGGTCCGCAATAAACGGGCACCGGCCGTGTGCAGGCCGCATCACGGATCGCGGACCCATTGAAGTGAATGGGTCCGCGATCTGGGAGATGCGGAGCAGAGGCACGGATCGGAACACCACGGAAGCACACCGTAGTGGTGTTTCTGGCAGTGCCTCCGCACCGCTAAAAGGAGGGCAAGCACTACTTTTTTGCGGTGCGGACCCTTGGATGCGGATCACGGACCCCATTCAAGTGAATGGATCCGCGATCCAAATGCGGTGGCCTCACGGTCAGTGCCCGTGCGTTGCGGACCGCAGTTTGAGGCCCGCAGCACGGGCACTGCCGGTACACGTTCGTGTGCATGAGGCCTAAGTCTGCTTCTTTACTGGAGGAACTCAAGTGCAGAACAATACAGGCGAGTCTCCTGTCAGGTAGCAGAAGATTCTGTGCTAAGCAAAGGCATGACCTAGCTGTTTCTCTCTTTCTTAGAAGGCTGATATCCTGGCCAAAGGGTTGGTGACTCGGGGTCTGTGGCAGAGTATCCCCATCTCAGCATCTTCTTCTGGTCACTTGTGGAGTCTGGCAGAGTAGTGTTGATCGAGCACCCAGGTGCTCGTGTGCTCTGGCCGAGCACTCAGGGGTGCTCGAGTGCTCGGCCGAGCACCCGAGCATGATTGAAGTCTATGGGACTAAACCAGGCGGTGGGTGCCTGGTTTACACAAGTCCCCCAAATAAAAAAACAGTACACAGACACAGACACTGACACTACTTACCTTTCCCCGTAGCTCCCGACCTGTTCCTTCAGGAAAGACGGCGCGCAGAATGGTAAGATTTACCACAGCGCCACCTGCTGGAGGGAGGTGGGAGCTGCTGGGAAAGGTAAGGACGGATCCGTCATGAACTCCATTGAAAGTCAATGGAGGACGGATCCGTTTACTATTGTGTCACACCAAATGGATCCGTTCCCATTGACTTGCATTGGGTTGCATTACTGGCACATGGGGGCACTGCGGCATTTTTTACTGGCACATGGGGGCACTGGGGGCATTTCTTATTGGCACATGGGGGCACTAGGGGCATTTCTTATTGGCACATGGGGGCACTGGGGGCATTTCTCTTACTGGCACATGGGGGCACTGGGGGCATTTTTCTACTGGCACATGGGGCATTTTATACTGGCACATGGGGGCACTGGGGGAATTTCTTGGCACATGGGGGCATTTCTTACTGGCACATGAGGGCACTTGGGGCATTTTTTATTGGCACATGATTTGGGGGGCATCTATGGAGGTGGGGCACTTTTTACTGGCATATTATTTGTGGGGGGGAATTTTGGGGGCACTTCTGGCACATTATTGGGGGCACTTCTTACTGACACATTATTGGGGCACTATGGGGGCTCTTCTTACTGGCACATTATTGGGGGGCACTATGGGGGCATCTACTGAGGCCACAAAGAAGGGGCATTTTATACTGGGACACATTATGGTGGGTACTATGGGGGCATCTACGGGGGCACTATTTAGGGGTATTTTAAACTGGCACATTATGGGGGCACTATGGGGACATTAGCTCAATTGGGGGCATTAAAAGGGTTTTTTTTGCACTGGCACACATGAAGGGGCATTTTTGTACTGTCACATTATAATGAGAATTATTACTACTGGGGTTCTCTGGGGAACATGATTACTAGTATGGGCACTATGGAAGCATTATTACTTCTGGGACACAGTGGGGACATTAGTACTGTTGGGGGCACTATTACTAACAAGTGCACTCTGGCAGAGAATTATTAGTTGGGACTTTGGGGGGCACTATTACTGTGGGTGCACCTGGCACAGTATCAGCATAGCGCAGTTATTTCTGGGGGACGTTATGGTTACACTATTACTGTCAGGGACACTATTTGCTGGGCGCAGTTATTTTAGACGGCGCTTCGTCCCCATTGGCTCTTCTCTTACAAGGCGGGTTCTTTGAACTTGGTAAATTGCCGATCAGACCGTGGGCGCCTCACGGCCGCCCCAGTGCCGGAGACGCTGCAGGCACGTGGTTCTTAGCGTGCGCAGCGTTCTGTCTCTTAAATCATATGTTATGGTGTATGGATGTATGGGCTCCTGATGAGTGTGAGAAACGCGTCGAGCCACAGGGCATCACCAAACTTTAAGACAGTTTATATGTAGAAGTAGCACTGTTAGGCTATCCGTCCTGAAGAGAGCAATTATACACATGCATAAGGATTTGGCTGGACTGTAGACATGCACCAATGTGCTGGGACATACTGATCATCTCTCTGTGTCCTGCCTCATTCAGATACCGGCATTTCCTTAAGTCTAAGCTCTGCTTCAGTCATGTCTGACCCCAGTTAGGTGTCCAATATTGAGAGGCACCAACTTATGTAACATTTGGGTCAAACATATCTTTTTAGGCATAGGACAGGGTTGCCAGCGATAGATTTGCACCTAGTAATAGGTTGAAAGTGTATCAACCGGGTGCATGTTCCATAAGATACCTTGCTGTCATCCTGTTCTGTAAGATATATCTTAGTTCAAAAAATACATGAATCCCACTTTCCTTCTTTTTAAAATAAGTGACTATCAATAAAGTTTTTTGTTTTTCACTTTTAAACACCACCGACATATCTGTGATATTTTGTCTTTATAAATGAGCAGTCTAGTCGGAGGTCTGTATGGATCGGGGTGTGGTCTAGGGTCAATATATATGGGGTATGGACTGAGTTTTCTATAAATGGGAGACCTGATCTGAGGTTTGTATGGATTAGGGTTCTGGTCTAGGGTCTGTATAAATAGGGGTATGGCTTGGAGTCTGGTTTGAGGTTTGAATGGATTAGGGTTCTGGTCTGGTGTCTGTATAAATAGGGGTATGGTTTGGAGTCTGGTCTAGGGTCTGTGTAGGATGAAGTAGTCTGGTGTGAAGTCTGTATGGATAGATGTCTGGGGTCTGTATAAATAGGGGTGTGGTTTGGAGTCTATAAATGGGGGATCTAGTCTGAGGACTATATGGATTAGAGGTTGGATCTGGTCTGGGGTCTGTATAGGATGAGGTAATCTGCTCTGAAATCTGTATGGATTGAGGACAGGGGTATAAATAGGGGTATGGTTTGGAGTCTGGTCTGAAGTTTGTATGGATTAGTCAAAGGTCTGTTTTGGGGTCTATGTAGGATGAGCTAGTCTGGTATAAAGTCTTTATGGATAGATGTCTGGGGTCTGTATAAATAGGGGGCATGGTTTGGAGTCTATAGATGGGGATCTGGTATGAGGTTTATATGGATTAGAGGTTTGATCTGGTCTGGGGTCTGTATAAATAGGGGTCTGGTCTGGGGCTTATATAGGATGAGGTAGTCTGAAGTTTGTATGGATTGAGGACTGGGGTCTGTATAAACAGGGGTTGAGTCTAAGTCTGAGTTGAGTCTGTATGGTTTAGGGCCACGGTTTGGGGTCTGTGTAGATGGGGAGTTTGGTCTGAATTCTGTATAGATTAGGGTCTGTTTTGAGGTCTATATTGATTAGTGGTCTAGTGTCTGTGTAGATCATGTTATGGTCTGGGGTCTGTATAAATAGGGTATGGTTTGGAGTCTGGTCTGAGGTTTGAATGGATTAGACAGAGGTTTGGTCTGGGGTCTGTGTCTGTATAAATAAGGGGTATGGCTTTGGAGTCTTTAGATGAATCATCTGGTCTGAGGTCTATATGGATTAGAGGTTTGGTCTGGTCTGGGTTCTATATAAATAGGGGTTAAATCTAAGGTCGGTATGGTTTAGGGCCATGGTTTGGGGTCTGTGTAGATGGGGAGTTTGGTCTGAATTCTGTATAGATTAAGGGTCTGTTTTAAGGTCTGTATTGATTAGTGATCTGGTGTCTGTGTAGATAGTTATAGTCTGGGGTCTGTATAAATAGTGATCTGGCTTGGAGCTGGAATAGATTGAGGAGTCTGGTCTGAGGTCTATATGGATTCGGGTAAGGGTGTCTAGTATGGGGTCTGTATAGATGGAGGAGCATTTCACATGGGAGCCACATACATTTTTGACCAACAAGCCTCGTCATATCATGGACGTACATCTTTAATAAGAGTATGAAAACTTTTGCAATCTTTTTGTTATTGCTACAATGCATCTAAAATGGAAAATGGATGGTCTTTACTAAAAAGCTTCTAAAAATCCTATACCAGGAGCCTTAAACCATCATGTGCCATTATCATACTGATGTCGTCCATCTATATTGTCTGCTGGTCATTGCATCCTATTAACCATAGTGTCACTGCAAATTCCCCTATTTTCAACTTGATTACCATTATTTTGTGTGCCGTTTACTGGGTTGTCATCCCTTTTTGACCACAAAAATATAGCTTCAACCTCCAAAGTCCAAATGCAAAATCTGGAACAGGGCCTCCCTCCCACCATGTGCCATTTATAATACTGATATATGCACGCCTGTTTGGCTGCTACCAATCTGGACTTGTAGTGATGTCTAGGCGCCCGGGGTGGGGGGCCATTTTGCCATGTAATCTGCATTATCTAATAAATGTAAGTTCTTTCTAGTTAATACCATTCTGCTGTATAAATAGCTACAAGCCAAACAATGAATCATCGCTGTCACTTCAGCACCTTTAGCGTTCCCAAGGCGTTTTAAAGCAATCATCCTCCTGCTCCTGACAGCCCATTATATATATGGAATGTGCTGTATGGACGTGTCCTCACTCCGCATTCCCTGATGAATCTACAGCGCTGAGGCCGGAGCTGAGCATCTGCAGCAAATATCTACAAAAGTACAAGGGCATCAACAAAGGCTTGATCTATGAACTGGCAATAAGTTACTAACATGCATTGTACATGACTTATCAAAAAACCTAATTCACAATTGCAAAATATCACACTCTATGGGAAGATGTAGCAGAGCTGGGACAAAACACTATACTTGCTAACTCTATCCTAGACTTCTGGAAAAAGTGTACATCTATTGGACTCCCGAGAGCGAAGGAAAATTTCCCGGCTGCCATGTTTTAAATGATACTCACCTCTCCGTCTTGTCCAACAATCCTCTTCACTGCCGAGCAATACAGCATACATAGGTCTGATGGTAGTTCTGGTGCCAGAATGTTGTCGCTGGTGTCACTCTGAAGAAGAGGTGAGTATTGTATCCTCTAAGCCTGTATTAGGCACTGTGCTGGTCTGTGGTCTGTATACTTGGGGGATCTGGTCTGGGGTCTCTATACATGGGGTGTGATATGGGGTCTGTATAGATGAGGGTCTGGGTTTTATAAAAATGGGGGGGGGGTCTGTATACATTGGGCCATGGATAGGGTCTGTATAAATGGGGGGAGTCTGGTCTGGGATCTTTATATATAAGGGATCTGGTCTGGTGTCTCTATACATGGGGCCTGGTATGTGGTCTGTATAAATCAGTGTCTAGGCTTTGTATAGATGGTAGGTTTTGTCTGGGTGTGTATAGATAGAGATCTGGTCTAGGGTCTTTTTAAATGGGGGGTCTGAGGTTTTTATGGAATGGGGTCTGGTCTGGGATCAGTATAGACAAAGTTCTGGTCTAGGGTCTATAAAGATAATGGTTTGTGGTCTGTATACTGTAGATGGGAATCTGGTCAGGGGACTGTATGGATAAAGGTCTGGTCTGAGGTCTATATATATATAGGGTTTGTGTCTACACTGTAGATGGCAATCTGGTCTGGGGTCAGAATAGATGGGGATCTAATCTGGGATCTATATGCATTGGGGACCTAGTCTTGGGTCTTTATACATGGGGGGGGTCTGTATAGATGAGGGCCTGGGTTTTATATAAATGGGGGGTTTGGGATTTGTATATATAGGGAATCTGGTCCTGGTGTCTCTATATATGGAGTCTGGTATGTGGTTTGTATAAATTGTTGTCTGGGCTTTGTATACATGGTAGGTTTAGTTTGGAGTCTGTATGGATGGGGGTTCTGAGGTAAGTAGGAATGGGGTCTGGTCTGGGATCTGTATAGATAAAGGTCTGGTCTAGGGTCTATATAGATAGAGGTCTGTGGTCTGTATATTGTAGATGGGAGTCTGGTCAGGGGACTGTATGGATAAAGGTCTGGTCTCGGGTCTATATACATAGGGGTTTGTAGTCTACTGTAGATGGGAGTCTGGTCTGGGGTCAGTATAGATGGTGGGTCTGGTCTGGGATCTATATGGATTGGGAATCTGGTCTGGGATCTTTCGCATGACGGCTGTATTTCCTGGTCTCCCCATACAAATGCATGTTTTGCCATATGTACATATATTCTCAATGAGGAGAGGGGAATAAGCAGATGCAAGACTCTTCAGACAGTGTGTTATCTCCCTAAGAATGAAAGGATCAGGCATGTTGAAATCCAACAGTCTGATCCTTCTCTACTGTGGGGGAAGAGTAAGAAGGCCCTCGAGAACATTATACTGTATGCTTGACTTGTCCAGTCGAAACCGGCCAACATTAATCTAACGTACACAACCACCTTTAGGCTCGGTTTGCTCTAGCATTGAAGTGAATGGGGCCACTGGGCTTTGCTAGTGTTTTGGCCCCTTCATTCTAGAGATTGATGAATCCCGCTGATCAGTGATAACATGTACTAGTGATATACCATGGCTATCTGTAAAGGAAAGGACACCTAAGTAAAATTCCTTGGAGCTTCTGTCATATAACTCTATTTCTTATCAGGAGCATTCCATTAAATCTACATATTTAGCCACCTTAGGCTTCCTTCATCTTCTCCTCCAGTAATCATTACTGGATCATTTTACTTGGACTTTTTTGAAAATGTCAATAAAAATCTTGGAAATTTAGAATCTCATGATAGGACATCACTTAATGAGGCCTTAAAGAGTCTTGGATTTCCTGCTTTAAGATCTGGCCATCGAGAAGTTCATGGTTGACCTCTGGAAGAGTTGGAAGAAGGTGGCCCCAAGACACAACATAATCCCTTCATGGAAGGCTCTAATAAATCTCAGGGATTTTTCATGAAGTATTGACTATTTCCTTGGGGTCATTGGTGGATGAGTTGCTGATATTTTTGTAGGGTGGGTGTTGGTGAGGGAAATAACAGCCAAGGACTAAAGTCAAATTTCACCTTCTGCCGCGATAATGGCTATGACTTGTTAAACGGGATTGAAAATTTGAAATAAATTTCTTTAAGGTTATGCTTGTGTTAATTAGTAATGTAATGATACCATTTCATGCACATATATTAGAAGACGAGACAACTTTATTACAGAGGATTAAGACTGCTATTATTTAATAAACCGCTTAATCACCATCTTACTGTAGGTCGTGTCTGCGGAAATCATCCGCGCACCTCAACATTCATTTAAGGTGAAAGTGACTTGTGATATGCTATATTTAGAACAGGGGCAGATCCAGAATGTAACATTATGGAGAGGGGGGCCAAACAAAATGCGTTGCACAATATGCATTCTGTGTTAGCACCATTGACAAACCATTGACTAAACATTACCACCAGATAATACCAGTGAATGATACAGCTATACTGTTACAAAATTAAAACCTACTACCCAAAGTTCAATATCACAACTATATTGTAAAAAAAAAATGCCGCCATACAGTGATCATATACCAGCTGTCCGCAGAGATTCTTAAAGAAAAAAACGGAACATAGCAGCACTCTCAAAGCACTAAATACAAAATCTATATATAAACTAGTCCTGCATTTGATATGATAAATATGAGGTTCTTTACCCACCCACATCGGCAAGGTGATCTCTGTCCAGTTTGGAACCTACTCTATTTAAAGGGGTTCTCTGCGCTTTTAATATTGATGGCCTATCCTCAGGATAGGTCATCATCAATATCAGATCGGTGGGGGTCTGACACCCAGTACCCCCGCTAGTCAGCTGTATGAGGAGAGGACGCGTGCAGTGAGCACATGCCGCCTCCCTTCTCTCGCCCTGCCCACCTCTGCTTTGCCATAGACATAGCAGCAGGAAGAGAAAAGGGAGACGGGACGTGCACAATGTTTACAGCTGATTGGCGGTGGTTCCGGGAGTCGGGCCTTCACTGATCTAATACTGAGGGCATATCCTGAGGATAGGTAATCAATATTAAAAACCTGGAGAACTATGCCCTATAAGCGTCTCAATTCAGGAGAGCACACCCCACACATATACTGTGTTGCTACAATTGTTACCTCTGTGTACCATCAGGTATCCAATAAGACTCAGCTATATGTATCATGTATCAGCAGATTGCTTGGAGTCCTCAGCGGCTTATTTAAAGGAACCTTTAAAGGAACGTTTCTTCACACAATTTCATTTCACTTAATAGAGAGTTGTGTAACTAGAAAATTTCTAAATAATTTAATTTAAAAAATCTCCCTGCATCCACCTGAAAAAAGCTGTCAACTAAGTCATGGCCACTAGGGGTCCCACTTCCACCTAATTTGCAGTCCACTGCTTGTTGTTAGACAAGATCCATCCTTAGCAACAAAGACACAGAAGACGGAAAAGAGGAAATGGGGACATGTTAGAGCTAGCTGAGATCCTGACTTAGCCTGATAAAAGAACTGCTTCTACACTGCTTCTGAAGATCACTGGAGCCTCCTGGCTTTCTGTTAGTGTAATCTCCCCCTTCTTATCTGTTCTGTGTACTCTGGAGCTGAAAACTAACAGTGGGAAGTAAGGGAAAGGACGTCACAGAAGGTCAGTGCTGGCAGATTCCAGAGAAGGCTTCTGAGAGAAATTCATCTAGCTGTGCAGCTGAAGAGGAGAATAATTAGGCTGAAAAAATACATTAGGGAAGCCCCAAAAGACCTATTCCTCCACAGTGATTGTAGAAAGAATCACAACCATTATGCAAACATTTTTTGAAAACCTTATAAAAAATTGATTATGAAAAAGTCCTTGAGCTGCTCTGCCGACTGGTGGGCTGATAATCCATGGTAAAAAACAATGAGCAGTACAAGTCGAATAACAGGGCACCAAGTGATGCAGATTGTCTTTGCTGCTACGACTGACAACTCTCCTTTGACTTCTTTTGTGTCTGGAATATTCCCAATGCTTTTCTTATCACTACCTAAGCATAAAGTTGACAACATGAATTCTGTCATGTACTTTGAATGATTATACACGGGAACTCTCCACAAATTAATTGCAGAGTATACCATTGAGCTCGGCGACTCCTTCCACAGTGTCCAGGGTAACGTCATCGTCTGCACTTCAAGACATCATTTTATAAACTATTAATCTATGGGTGTTTTTTTCTGTCTCCAATTTCTTTCGCTATCTTCCTGGAGCATAAAGTTGACAAAATTAATTTTGTCAGCCAGTTTGAATGATTGCTCCTGTGAAATTACCTCTAAGTAAGTTTATGACACAAAAAAACACATAAAATAAATTATTCATGGAATCTAATATGCAAGAAACACAATTCTGAACGCTGACATCTCGGCAGAAAACATTTTGTATTCCAAGGTGAAACCATTGTTCATACTAGAGATGAGCGAATTTCTTGAAATTCGTTTCAGGTCTGATTCGGACAGAAATCAAATATGCTCCAATTGTCCGGAAATTTGGTAAATAACACTCTCTAGTCTCCTAGGACTAGGTTCCCCACCGGTCTCTCCTGACACAGGAAATGTGACCACTCAGCCAGTCACTAGGTGAGCCAAGTGTACCTGGTAATTGGCTGAGTAGTCATATGTCAAGAAGAACTAGGAAGTAGAGACCAATGGTGGACCTGGAAGCTTCAACTGGTGACTAATTTTAATATCTTACATGATTCATTTGAAGAAAAAAAACAGTTAGACAACCCAGTTAAACTTGAGAGTGATTAGTTGGGTTTCTGGGCAATGTATATGCTTTATCGGGGGGATGGAAGTTTTTTCTCATTACAGAGACCACCTAGTATGTATAGTATGTATGCGGTGTATTGTAGGACAGGTAACGCTCCTCTTGGTTTCTGGGAAAGATATTCAAATTAGCGTTCCTTTAAAAAGGAAAATACAATTAAGCCTATGTGATCTCTCTCTCTATCCCTTCCTCTCAGATTCAACCAATTAAACTTCACAGTCCCTCTTGACACACGAAATGTGACCAATCACAGCAGTTCCCTGTCCCAGAGGTCACATTTCCTGTGTTGGTAGAGATTAGCGGGACATCTGGAAGCTTCCAAACATGAGCAGCGGGAGATTGATAACGACCTCCCAACCAATCACTGGGCACAGCAGTGACCTGCGTCTTCTAGTGATCAGCTGAGCAGTCACATTTACTGTGTTCGGAAGGACCAGGAACTAGAGACTAGTGGGGAACCTGCAATAGTCGGTGCACTCCCATTCACTTCTATGGGGAGAGAGCTTGGCGGTGGCTGGACCAGAGTCCTCCCCATCACTTTGGCCCACTCCGTTCTCAATATAGGTGCGGGTCCCAGCAGGATTCCATGATCAGGTATGTTTCTGTCTAGCAGGATGGGGCCACAAACTGCGGCTCTGTGGGCTGCATATGGCCCCCAGTCTCAGATTTGTGCTCCCTCGCCTTTAAAAGCAGTGTCCAGAATTAGGAAAACATGTCCTCTGTCTTCCAGAAGGAGCAAAACACCTTTCCTTGAGTTGTGTCATGGGTTGCACCTCAAGCAAAATGTTGAAATGTACGTACTGTACCTGCGTGCTGCCGTACATAGTCCTTGCATGTAACCCCTATAGGGTTAAATTACTGCAATGCTAAAACCTCTCAACGTTCAGTTTTTCTTACCGAGAGGTTTTAACTTGAAATCAATTGAAATATTGAATAGAAACGTCAGGCCAGATTTGTGGCTTCCATCCTGCGTGCGGCATCTTTATAAATAAAGAATGAGTTAATAAGTCTCCACAATTTGCATAACTTGGTCACCGAGAGGATGCGTCTGCTGAATTAATTTGTTGTTAGCGGCGCGGATAACATTTCTATCCCTACGTGGATCATAGTATATTATTACTAATGGCATTGTCTTGCTGGTTCTCAACGCAAGAAGCGGTAAATCCCAACTAAGAAATGCTCCAAAACAAATAAACCAACAAAACAGCATAAAAAAGAAACATGGTATCCAGAGTTTATTGTTTTATGAATTGATTTGCTAAAAATAAAACAATTGGCCCAATGTTATGAGTCATCCTGCAAGGCGAACCGCAGGAGACGCGAGCGTGCAATTCCTGAATATGGAGACAATGCCATTCCATCACATCAAATGATAAAATTAATCAACAATATGTTCCTCTGTTATACACTCATTCACAAAAAAAAAATAAAAACGCACCAAGAAGTTGTTCTAGGAATTAAATTTTCTGTGTGGGAAAGTAATGGTGATAAATGTGAGTGATTATATTAGAGCGGAAGGAGAAGTTTATTGGGGAAAACTGTACAAATGAAAGGAGACTCTGGAACCCTGTTGGGCCATCTCTAGCTTGGATACAAAACGATATACGGCCTCTAGCCTGGATACAAGATGAGATACGGCCTCTAGCCTGGATACAAGATGAGATACGGCCTCTAGCCTGAACACAAGATGAAATATGGCCTCCAGCCTGGATATAAAATGAAATACAGCCTCTAGCCTGGATACAGGATGAAATACAGCCTCTAGCCTGGATACCAGATGACATACGGCCTCTAGCCTGGATACTAGATGAGATACGGTCTCTAGCCTGGTTACCAGATGAGATACGGCCTCTAGCCTGGATACAATATGAGATACGGCCTCTAGCCTGGATACAAGATGAGATACGGCCCTGCCTGATACAGATGGACCTCTAGTCCAGATACAATATGAGATACGGCCTCCTGCCTTGATATAAGATGAGATACGGCCTCTAGCCTGGATACAATATGAGATATGGCCTCTAGCCTGGATATAAGATGAGATACAACCTCTAGTCCGGATACAATATGAGATACGGCCTCCTGCCTGGATATAAGATGAGATACGGCCTCTGGCCTGGATACAAGATGAGATACGGCCTCTAGCCTGGATACAATATGAGATACGGCCTCTAGTCAGGATATAATATGAGATACGGCCTCTAGCCCGGATGCAAGATGAGATACGGCCTCTAGCCCGGATACAGGATGAGATATGGCCTCTAGCCTAGATATAAGATGAGATACAGCCTCTAGCCCGGATACAAGATGAGATACGGCCTCTAGCCCGGATACAGGATAAGATATGGCCTCTAGCCTGAATACAAGATGAGATATAGCCTCTAGCCCGGATACAAGATGTGAGTGGTTATATTAGAGCGGAAGGAGAAGTTTATTGGGGAAAACTGTACAAATGAAAGGAGACTCTGGAACCCTGTTAGGCCATCTCTAGCTTGGATACAAAACGATATACGGCCTCTAGCCTGAACACAAGATGAAATATGGCCTCCAGCCTGGATATAAAATGAAATACAGCCTCTAGCCTGGATACAAGATGAGATACGGCCTCTAGCCTGGATACAAGATGAGATACAATATGGCCTCTAGCCTGAATACAAGATATGGTTGGACATGGAGGCATACAGTTTCTGTATGCTATTCTGTGGCACATTCACCCACAGATGATGCAGATTGACCTGTAGATCCTATACACTGATAGGTTGCTGAAGCTGATGTCCCTTCTGGTCCCATAAATGATTGGTGATACCACTGCAAACAAAGCTGGCAGTAGCTGGTTGGCTGTGACATGACACGTAATGATCACCATGTCACAAAATTTCCTTCTATTAAGCTCTTGGAAATGGTCAGGGGTGTGTAATGAATTGTCTGGATGGTGGACAATGAAACAGTGGGAGCTGATTGTCCGGACTGTTCGAAGCCTGTTTGCCCTGTGTGTGTGCCCTCAGGTAACCTTTACTCCTAACGCCTCCTAAAGCCAAGTTCACACTTCAGTTATTTGGTCAGTTATTTACATCAGTTACTGTGAACCAAAGCCAGTAGTGAAGGTTACACAGAGATCAGGTGTAATGGAAAGGTTTTGGCTTACAATAACTGATGGAAACAACTGACCAAATAACTGAAGCCTAACAGCTAGGTCAGAATTAAAACGTCCAATGCTTCCCTCAGCCCAATGATGGGATGCATTTGAAAGTCTATCAACTGGGTAAAATGTCTTCAAGTTTGTCGTAGAGGCATGTCTAGCAGTCTCACCAAGATGTACACTACCCAAAAGTAACCTCTGAGATGTTTTTTTATAGGGCGGCAGGGTATTCACTTTGACAACCTCTTGTGGCAAGACCCAGTGTCTGACCAGACCACAGGTAATCATTTACATATCTGCCTGAGACATAACTGCATGCATCAATCCAACATTTTTATCTGGATGTGTTATTTTTTTTTTTTTATTGTCAATGAATGTACCTCGTTGGAAATCTATGCATACATTGACAACATTGTTTACATTTCCCTGTAGCCTTTGCCCCTGTAGATGTATATATCCCAAAGGCTAGGCAACCTAACTCCCCACTCCTGGCATCAGTGATTCCTTCTGCTAATCTTGGTCATGGCTCTACTGCTCTCCAGTATAAGTTGAATTGGTTTGCCATGGTTCTGGATTACTTCAGCCTTGAGGCCTATTTGAAATGAGTCTGGCTCCACAACGTCACTTGCATATTTGCTTGGTTCTTGTTCCTGATTGCTATTGTGACTTTAATTCCCACTTTATCTTGTTTTCAGGATCCTGCTTTGATCTCATCCCTTCAATATTTTGCCTGGTACCTGTTGTTCTTCTCCTGGTTTTGACCTTTGCGCTAACTACGTCACATTGTTAGTGCTTTTCTGCTGATGACCCTTGGCTATGTTCTAACAGCACTCTTGCCACCAGTTGGTGACTATGCTGGGGGACCACAACTTGGGATTCTGACTAGAAAAGGTCATAAACCCTTGCAAGGTTCACAGGTAAAAAACTGTGAGATTAGCTAGATTCTGACCACAGTCTAAAAAATGCCAAACCTATTGTGGCTTAGAAGATCTATATCTCTGGTGAGACTACAACCTTGAGCAAGACCTAACCACTCGAGGGAGCTCGTTAGAATAGGTCAACAATATCATATTCTTGGGGATTCAACTCTTGGCACCCCTGATGATCAGCTCTTAGAAGGGACCAAGGCACTTGGGCATGTGCTGCACCCTCTTCCTCCGTCTGTGAGGTCATGTCCACTGGTCACATGGCCTATTTCCAGCTCAGTTGCTTTCAAGTGAATAGGTCTGAGCTATGATACCAAGAACATACAATATATACAGTGAAGAGTCCACAGCGCTGCCATACCTTCAAAGAGATGAGGGTGTTGAGAGTCTTCAACAGAGGATCTTGAGAATAGGTCATCAATATTCATCTCCCAGAAACCTCCTTTAATAACCTTCTCCAGTCCAAGGCCCCATCACTAGGTGGCCTCCTAGAAACGTTACTAAATGTTTTAAAACATATCTTTAGCACCAAAACAGATTGGTCCCTTAAAATCCCTTTTGGACAGCAATTACTGAATGTTCAAGGCAGTGAATAGCAAAGTGAGCGGCTGATAGTAATATCTAATTTTTCAGAGCGTCTCTAAGTAGGAGTGATATACTGTAGGTAGAATACAATGGTTTGTACATTACCGGCTTAATGGGCACCGAGGCTCCAACGTGTCAAACCTTTTATCATTACAGCCTCAGCATAAGAGAGACAATCAATATAATTATATCTGAGCGCAGAAGACTATAATTACTTTATATTATCTATAGCACTCATTCTGTTACTATCTAGCTTATTCTATGACAACCCTGGAACCAGAAGAAACCCTATAAAAGAAGGGCTGTATGTGGGGAAGCCGGCACAAAGACGTCTGCTCAATACATCACGTCTAAGCGTGTAATCTTTCAGAATGAAAAATATGGAAGCTGAAATTTCGGAGAAGCATAAAGCATTTAGTATCAGTGCTCCTCGCTCAGACGCCATTCTACCTGGACAGGGATAATCATGGAGGAATTAAATTTTCTAGCAGCATTGAAATTAGGCTTGAAAAGATCTCTTATCAAACTCGTTTCTAATCTGTCCACTTGGAAGGTGCTGTATTGATTCTCCTTATTGAGATCAAGAACTGTTTGAGGTAATACTTCCTGAGAAAAAATATGTAAAATAGAGTAGGTAGGTATAAATGGCACTTACTACATTCGTATATATCTGGAAATCATACTAATGGATGCCTCCAACATGCACTGAAAATGCAGTGTAGTAGACCCTTAAAGTTAAAGGGGTTCTGTAGTTCTTTAAAACTGATGATCTATCCTCTGGATAGATAATCAGCCTCTGATCGGCGGCGGTCCGACACCCGGGACCCCTGCCGATCAGCTGTTTGAGAAGGCAGTGGTGCTCCAGGAGCGCCGCGGCCTTCTCTGTGCTTACCGCAGGCCCAGTGACGTCACGACTAGTATCACTGGCCTGGGCGGGGCTAAGCTCTGTTCACTTGAATACGAATTTATTTGGTTGAATTTGCATTAAAAAATAATCGTTTTGTGAACATTCCTGCATAAATTACGAACATACAGTCAGCGTTGTTAAAAGTACGCAATACGTAAGCATTAGCGTACAAAGTGCGTACGAATCCTTAGCGTACTATTAACTCGCGATTGCATCATACGCACGCACGAGGCTAGGCTGCGGCGTACAGTCCTCAGAGACAGTCCATATGAGGTACAAAAGTAAGGTGTTAGCTATCCGGCATGATTTACTAAAAAACACTGTACAATAAGTGCATAACACACACATTGCAGTACCTGAAAAAGAATACATACAATGGGCTAAAGTGCTTGAACGTTGCTGAACCTGTAAAAATATTATTGCTAAAATACAGCAAAGACATAATTATGCAAACATTTTAGTGCAATCAATTTCACATTTGCAAGCATAATACGTTTGAGTGTCTCCTCGTGACTGCTTGGCATGATAAAACACTGGAACACAGTCCAAAATTCAATTATAATCCACGTGAGGTAATTTTGTAACCCAAACAGGTAACGTGTAATCCACATGGATAGTATAAAATAGCAGCAAATAGAGAACCCTCTTTGCAAAGGGGGCTCCCAAATAACCGGAGAAGGGGGGAAAAGCAAAATAGGTGCGCTTAGGCGCAACTGCGAATTTTCTGCAGAATGGGGGGGGAGTCCTGACAAGCCATGTCCATCTGGGTGAGAGTCAAACAGGGGGCAATACAAGCAAACAAACAAAGATAAAAAGTGCCAACTAGCTCTCACCCGTCAGGTGCAGTCCATGGTGTGGCTCCCATAGGTCCTCCAGAGATGTCCTTTAAATCACTCAGCCAGTAGAAGGGTTCCTCAGATGAGCGACTTGAAGTCCTTCTCGCTGGAACTGCTACTGAATGACATTAGAGGACACTCCTGCCTCCTGTAGGCCAAGCTGGCTGCCTTGGTGGAGCTCCACTGCCCTCTTCTGCCAGAAGTTGGACTTGATCAGGTCCGGGTGGTGGTCACACTGGTGAGCGCTGCAGCCACTTGCGCCTTCACTTTTCCGGATACTCCTGCCGAGACAGCAGGGGTAAGGACTTCTGCGGCAGCGGTTGAGGCAAGGTTGCACCCAGGGAAGAATCGCCAGCTCCCCTGGCTGCTGCTGACTTCATTTTCCAGGGTAGTTGGTACTGGTGGATCACCATGGACTGGAAAGTAAACGATGATGTCGTCAGCTGACCCAGCTGAAAGGACTGTGATGGTGGTGGTGGTGGCAGTGTAGGGATCAGAGGCTCCGGCTGTGGCTTCTCCCTGAAACGGAGGGTGCCATCTGGTGACTCCTGTAGGCAGCGCATGGGTCCTTCGCCTGGTGGTTGCTCTGGCCAAACTTCTGTTGCTGATGCAGGGACCAGAGGCTTAGATAATAAGGTAACCCTGGTAGCCAAGGGGCCATTCAGGGATGCCATGGGGGTATATTCTACCTGATCCCCAACTTACAGGCTGTGACGGGGTTGGGGCAGGTACGGCCGTTTCACTGACCTGCGGCCCACAAAATACTCCTTGCAGTCCTCGTCATCCGCCAGGAAGCCACAGCCTTGCTCCCCATGAAAACCATAGGACGGTTCCCTTACGCTGCTCCAGTGTAGGGTCTCCTGGCCTTGGATGGTCCAGTACTTGGATGACCCAGTCCTCCACTGCATTCTTGTATTCCCATAGGGTCTGGGTCGTGGGCCGTCACTGATGCAGGCATGATGGGATTCTGCCGCATGGAAGGTGTTGTTGTTGCTCTCCTCCTGGCCGGCGAAGTGGATGCTCCAGCAGCCTCCGCTGCATCCGCTGGCAAGGCGAATATCGAGTCAGTAGCCGGTGAGACTGTCTTGCACAATTGTGATGCTCTGATCTCTGGAGCGGGCGGTGGTTCGGGGTACTCGTTACCAAACACCATCTCTCCCCACTTTTCGTGTTTCGCCATGCTATTTTGCTCACCGCTGGCTTGAACTGGAGAGGAGGGCGGAGTAATGACGGAGGAGTCTTCACTCCCTATACGTGCAAATGCAGGAGAATCTTGGTCCTACACCAAACATGCATTCTGTATTTAGAAGAAAACAGCTCTTGGTAGATGATGGTGAACTATAGACAGTCTGCTCAGGGGATGGTGGCTCAGATTGGCCAATAGACCTTCCACAGAGACACTGGTATCTTCTTCACAGTCAAATATTGACGACAAGAAGCGGTCATTGAACTTTGAGAGCATCAAGCCTTCTTGCCCTAGTATAGTAATGCACAAATCCATCACTTATGAGAGAGGCGAGATGGATAGAAATACTGTATGTGGTAGCCTTGGCAGCTTCTCTAAAAATATGACCTATGGTTTAAAGCTGCACATATTTATCCATCTACTTAAAAAACATCAATAGTGCTCAATCAGTTTGTCCAGTATTGTGACTTGAGTCATGCATTGAACATATAATAATGCCTTAAACCCAGATAAGCTACAAATCAATTGACCACATAGTAACATAGTTTGTAAGGCTGAAAAATGACATCTGTCCTACAGCACCCAGATAATGGATCAGTTCCCAAAACCCATACCACATATTACTTAACTTCATGGAAAGTGTATAAAGGCTACTTTCACACTAGCGGCATGATTATCCGGCACAGTGTTTACCCGCCGGATCCGTGCTGCCGCTAGTGCACGTGTTTGGCCGTAACTCTGCTGCGCCCCTATTCACTATAAAGGGGGCGGGAAGGAGTTCCAGCCGAGGCACAGCAAACATGCCGAGAGGCGGCCGGACTAAAACTACAACATGTTGTAGTTTTAGTCCGGTCGCCTCTCGGCAAGTTTGCCGTGCTGCGACCAAAATTCCGGCCCACCCCCATTATAGTGAATAGGGGCGCAGCAGAGTTCCAGCCACACATATTCCTGTACATAGGAGCAGTATTATAGTAGTTATATTCTTGTACATAGGAGCAGTATTATAGTAGTTATATTCTTGTACATAGGAGCAGTATTATAGTAGTTATATTCTTGTACATAGGAGCAGCATTATAGTAGTTATATTCTTGTACATAGGAGCAGTATTATGGTAGTTAAATTCTTGTACATAGCAGCAGTATTATAGTAGTTATATTCTTGTACATAGGAGCAGTATTATAGTAGTTATATTCTTGTACATAGGAGCAGTATTATAGTAGTTATATTCTTGTACATAGGAGCAGTATTATAGTAGTTATATTCCTGTACATAGGAGCAGTATTACAGTAGTTATATTCTTGTACATAGGAGGCAGGTATTATTGTAGTTATATTCTTGTATATAGGAAGCAGTATTATAGTAGTTATATTCTTGTACATAGGAGGCAGTATTATAGTAGTTATATTCTTGTACATAGGAGCAGTATTATAGTAGTTATATTCTTGTACATAGCAGCAGTATTATAGTAGTTATTTTCCTGTACATACATTAGGAGCAGTATTATAGTAGTTATATTCTTGTACATAGAAGGCAGTATTATAGTAGTTATATTCTTGTACATAGGAGCAGTATTATAGTAGTTATATTCTTGTACATAGGAGGCAGTATTATAGGAGTTATATTCTTGTACATAGGAGGCAGTATTATAGTAGTTATATTCTTGTACATAGAAGGCAGTATTATAGTAGTTATATTCTTGTACATAGGAGGCAGTATTATAGTAGTTATATTCTTGTACAATATTATAGTAGCTATATTATTATGGCAGTATTATAGCAGTTATTTAATGTTTATTTTTTTGGAAAACCCTTTTTACCATAATTGGCAAATATTTGGAACAATAATCCAATATTAAACATTGCTTCTATTATATATAATTGTGATTGATTCCTGTGGTATTTTCCTTTGGTCAGGTATAATTTTCTATCTGAACCTTCTCATTTCTCTGCTGTGGCTTAATGATCGGTTGCAGTGTCAGCGTGCTTGGACTGCGGTCTCATCTCAGCTGTGGGGGTCACTGAATCTGTTTCCTTTCAGCTTCTGTTTGTGTTTGATGCATCATCTTCTCACTGTGCCGCCCTGTGGTTCACTCATCTCGCTGGATATAGTAATGGGAGCTCCTGGGTATAAGGAGAGGAAACCCGGAACATTACAAAGTCACATCATTATGACTTAGAAAATGCATTATAAGATAGGCTTATTGTATCACATCAATGCTTTGCAAGGCGAATAATACGGCAACTGTAAAAAGAAATGGAACTGTAATGGAAAGTCCTTGACAACTGAATATGTTCTAGAACGTTTTGCTTTGATCCTTCTATAGATAATCCACAATCAAAGTAAAAATAAAGCATCCAATTTCTTCTCCGACCAGTGGTCTCTAAACTATGGCTCTCCAGCTGTGGCAAAACAACAACTCTCAGCATATTCTTGTAAGTAGAGATGACCGAATTATTGAAAAATTTGATTTGGCTGCTTCGCTAAATTTTACAAAAAAATTTGCTTTGTAATGAACTACTTGGTCATGAAGCGCATTTCTTTGTAAGTAGTGGGTGCAATGACAGGGAGCAGCGATTACCCCGCTCCCTGTCATTGTACCCCTCAGATGACGCATTCATAGCTGATCGCGGCCAGCGACGAACTGCGAACTTAAAGTGGCCCTGGAAAAAATACTAAAAGTGGCCCCCTTGTATAGTCGGGTCCAAATTGATGGAAGGCAGAGTCAGTAATACCATATTGTGGTACATTATACCACCCCAACAGAGCCAAATACCACAGTCCATCACAAAATACATCCCCAAAAACTTCCAGTGGTTGGCTGCGAAGAGGGCTTAGGCGGCCCCGTGGGCATTGGCCACACCGGAAAATTTCCCTGTAAGGTCTATGGCCAATTCGCCCCTGATCCTGATTTAAGATCAAGCGCGAATCGTGCATGGCCCGTGATGATGTCATGGCCCGTCATCACGTCTGACAGCATTAAGACATCGTACACACGCAAGATCTTCAATCAAGATGCCAGCAGCAGTCTCTTGGCGCTGAAATGGAGGAGATAAGTATGATATTTAAAAATTTTTTACTACCATTCATGGAAAATCGATTTGCTACCACGCAGCATGAGATAATCCGGCTCCGCCGCAAATTGAATTTTCTCTGAAATTCGGAGAGTCCTTATCCATGTAAAGTTTTCCCATGCTACATCTAAATGAAGTAAGATTAGTCCGATAGACGAGACTAGGCTTGAGTGAATCGACCTTCAGATCATAGATCCGAAGATGATTTGTTCAAATACTTTGCTTTTAATGCCGCATCAGCACAGCATTAAAATCTATTGGCACCGTGGAGCCAAAGTTCTATTTGACCGGAGTCACACGAGACTCCGATTAATTCCTACTGCGTATTGATAAATTATTTAAAATATCAATCCGAAGTGGGCTTTTGTACCAAGGTACCAGCCAGTACCAAAGCCCAGTTCGGATTGCTATTTTGAATTGTTTTTCAATACGTAGAAATGCATACAATAGGAGTTAAACAAAGTCTCCTGCGCTACTTCGGGCGAAACGAGCTTGTGAAGCAAACTTACATACGGATACAGCATTAGAATCGAAATATGTGAATTAATCTACTTCGTTAATTTGCTGAAGCCTAGACGCAATGTGCAAGAGATGAGTCCAATGTGTGCACGGTCATAAATAACAGTCTCCACCCCCTTTTTTGTTGATTGACAGCTCTTATGTTCTTTCGCAGCATTTCAAATCGAGCGCCTGCGCATTGGGAGTTCCATCATGCTCTAACGTACACAGTGGTAAGCAGCACTTTCACTGGCCTCCAGGGGCGTAACTACCACAGCGGCAGACCATGCGACTGTTATGGGGCCCAGGTCTTAGTTGGGATTATCTCCTCTTCTACTGGAGGTGAAAACTTGGTCAGGACTCCACCCTCTAAAGGAACAACTTTTAGCAAATGAGGCAGTGGAAAAATGGCCCAAGGGTCATTGAAAGGGTTTAGGCAGAAACCCTTCTGTCCTGTGTGGAGGGCCTGGTCTGATCCTTGCTATGGGGCCCTTACTTCTCTATGTACGCCACTGGTGGCCTCATTATTTTATGGTTTGTAGCAGAAGCCCCAGTCATATTCCTGCAGGGGCTGGACTTCTCTGTACTGCACTCAGTCTTCAGTAGTGGTGCATGCCTACATTAATAGGCCAGGACTGTCTTCAGTTCTTTGTGCCATTACTCCTTCAGTCCCCTCCCAATCTAGAATACAGGTGGTCCCTCCGGTCTTTTCTTATGAGCTGCCAGCATGTACGTGCTGCAGCCAACCAGTGGCCTCAGAGGTCACATGGCATTCTACAGGCATCACCTATAATGTGATAAAACCCCAAGGAATTGCTTTTCTTTGTATGTAGCGGACGCAATGAAGGGGAACGGCAATCGCACCGCCTCCCATCATTGCACTTCTCAGATGTTGTGTTCATCGCTGATCTCAGCATCTGAGGTTACCATTGAGGCATTTCAGGGATTCATCAGAGTAAAAAAATAAAATAAAATAAATACTCACCTTATCCGTTTGATTGCGTGGATTCCGCCGTGGCCATCTTGACTGAAGACACAGCGTGAAATTTCACATGATGACATCATCACGTTGGCCGGCATAGTGACGTCATTTTCGCTGTATCTTCAATCAAGATGGCCATGACAGACAGTCTCTTTGTGCACAAATGGATGAGATGAGTATGTATTTTTTTGTTTTCACCTCCATTTCAGGGAAGATTTAAAGCGCAAGGAAATTCGGCTTCACGGCGAATCAAAGTTTTCCTGAAATTCGGTTGACTTGGATTCGTTCAACACTAGAAATGATGAAACAGAATGGACCAGATGGAGATATCATATCACATGGAGCAGGAGAGATAAAATTGCCGTTCTTTATGGGTGCATGCTCTATGGATAACACAGAGATGATGAGAGTAACTACTGACGAGGAGGGAACTACTCGTGAAGCAGTGACTCAGCCTGTGAATGTCTAGCTCCATGTCAGCTCTCGGAATGAGAATTGAAGGCGGCGCAGTTATTTATATCCCTCACTGGCCGGGTCTGTGCTAGTAACAAGGAGCAGGATGGAAAGTGGCATGGCACTGTGGCGGAGAGAATTACTCCTCAGTGGGCGCAGGTGGCACCGAAGCTTTTCAATGAGAAATGTTACGGGCCGGCTAGAGGAAAACTTCAGCTGCAGGTTAACGAGACCCAGGACTGACATGTCCGTGTATGAAACGTGATGGTGGAAACAGACGGCACACAAGGGTGGAGGAGGAAGGAAAAGTGAAGTAGTTGGTTACAGCAAACAAAGGGCTCCTCCAGTCTCTGCACTTGTATGCCGCAATCAGACTGTATCACTGCATTCCTCCCAACAATGCGGGATCGCAACAACAATGATCACACGGTCACAATAAGTCCATGGTCAGACAGGAGAGAATGATAATCTGCAGTCATTTACGGTTTGGGACAAGTGGATGGTGACTTTTAAGGGAGTCAGATCTTACAGAAAGGATCTGTTTATGGACAGAAGGGAGAGGACACACAAGCCTGAGCTCCTGCCCCTGTTATGGGCCTTGAGACATAATTTAGGATTATAACCAAGCCAGTATCACATCTTTCAAATGTCGAACACTAACTTATAGGATGGCTACAGTACCTTCTAACTGGTGGCACTCAACGCACAGTTTTCTTTTCTTATTTGGAAAGAGAGCTAATTTTCCCCCAGAGGTGCTTAGCGTGGCTTATAAGATTCCTTAGGGATACTATGCACTTTCTTCAAGGAGAAATAGTACTGCATCTTAGGAGACCCAGTGAAGGCCTCTCACCCAGCTAAGCCAGTTCTTTCTACTCTGAACTGATGAGGTGCAATCACCCCAAAACAGGTTTGCAGATGAGTGACTGGCTTGGTTATAATCTTAAGTTATGTCTCAAGGCCTGTTAAAAAGGTCAAGCATTGATTTACAGAATAGAAGCAGTACAGCCGCCAAACAGTAGGGCAGGTGTCCTAAGACACGCTCAGGGAGGACAGAAACCTCCTGTTGAGCAGAAGGGTGGCACCAGAGGCACAGCTTTCTTTTCTTTTTGGAAAGTCAGCTAATTTGAATGCCTTTTTCCAAGAGGAGTTTTGCTTGGCCTATAAGACTCTTTACGTCTACTAGGTGTGCAGTACTCCAGACCTGGGAGTACTATACCTGGCAGTATATAGTTAGCATTTTTATGTATTTTATTGTTTACTTCTGGCTGTAACTGCCAGCAAAAGAATGGATGGCAAGGATTAGGCCTAACTACCCTGTTCATCCACTCTTGGTAGGAGTGGGCTGGTCCTGCTTCCTGCAAAGAGAGGGTGAGTTCCTGTCCAGAGACAGAAGAGAGAGGAAGCACAAGCCTGAGCTCCTACTCCTGTTACAGTTTCTCCAGAGAAAACTACTGCAATTTTGCTCAAGTAAAGTCTTTAGACTCTAGACAGTAGAATGAACTTCTACCACCAGCATTGAAGACCCTGATGCAAGGTAAGGGGTTAGAGTCAAGACACCTATCACCAGACTGCTACTAGATCAGCATCGCTCACTGTAAGTGCTTATTTGCCATCAACTAACCTACCTCAATATCCTTACAGGTGCCAGAGAAGAATTGCACTAAAGCCTACTACTACATTGTACTTAGTAAAAAAGACTTTATACATTTGCTCCTGCCTTCATTCTTCGATTCTACATTTCCATTGCACCGATCCCCAGGGAGTAATGGCCTGAGGGAGTACACCATGACACAACACTTCAACAGAGCCACTACCACTCCCATCCTCTACACCGGCTCCTCAGGTGGTCGCCGAAGGAGCTCTTCACAAGAAAAAATAGTACACCCCAAGTCTCATAGGACGCAACGGCATATATTTAGAGTATCTTGGGCACAGGCACAGTCAGTACAAAATTTTACACCAGAATTGTGGCCCAATTTATGGGCAATACGTTGCATATAAGACCATGTACATTTCCCCAGGGACCCAGTGCTATAACTTTATAAGTAGCATACTAATCTCTATAATATTTCATATAAGGGAAGGAGCCGGGAGGAAGGTCTAAAAGGGGAACCCAATGCTGGGCTCCTGGAGAGCAAGGCCTTCTGCTATCTTTGTCCACCCTTGAACAAGTCACTTCGTGTGCGAGGTTGATGTGGATATTTGGTCTGTTCATTGAGAGTCAGGGCATAACTCATTGAAAATGAATCAGTATTATCTGCGGTGATTGATCGTTTTTTACCGCTGCTGGTCAAGAGCTTGTAAATGATTTCAATTTGAAGACGTTTTCACTCAGGGGATGAATAGAAGATTCATTATTGAAATACCAATCAGTAGAAATCAACATGATTGATAACCCGGTGTTCCCACAGCTCTGGTCAATTCCTAGATCCTTCAATAAGAAATCACGCCGGTATACACTATTTATATGAGATAAACGACCCCCGGGGGCCTAACAGATGGGGAGGGGGTCTAACAATACACATTTA
The DNA here is from genome assembly GCA_900303285.1 of Rhinella marina. Lineage (NCBI taxonomy): Eukaryota > Metazoa > Chordata > Amphibia > Anura > Bufonidae > Rhinella > Rhinella marina. The sequence continues at coordinate 96,448 of ONZH01028338.1, forward strand.
ATGGTAAAGGGATTCTCACACAAGCAGATAATTGGGTGAACAATCGCCGTTTCGAATGCTCCTTCCTAATCATTGCCTTGTAGGTTCCCCAAACATATGAGCTCGAATGACCGCACAAACCATCCTAAGCAGTGCACTACTGTTCCTGTGGCCCTTCAAATGATTTACCATGTAAAAGGTCTGTAACTCCTTAAAGACTGGCCCTATGTTCGTTTTGCATTTTGAATTTTTCCTCCCCACATTTCAATAGCCATAACTTTTTTGATTTTCCGTTCATATAGCCAAAGGAGGACTTATTTTTTGCAGCATAAGATACTTTTTTTTAAATGGCACCATTTAATGGACCATGTCTTGTAATGGAAAACGGGAAAAATGCTTAGTGGCGTTAAATTGAAAAAAAAATTAAATAATCTATTCCATCAAGGTTTTGTGGGTTTAATATTACACTGTTCACTGTGCGCTAGAAATGACATCCTTATTTAGCAGGTCAGTAGTGTTACTGCGATGCCAAATTGGTAAAGTTTTTATTTTGTTTTCTTACTTTAAAAAAAATAATAATAAAAATAAAAAAATAATACTTTTCTTTGCATCACCATTTTCTGACAGCCATAACTTTTTTTATGTCTCCATCTACAGAGCTGTACGAGGGTTCGTTTGTTGCAGGACAAACCTTAGTTTTATTGGTACCATTTTTGGGGTACATGCAACTTTTTGATCATTGTTATTCAATTTTTTAGGGGGACAAGGTGAATAAAAACACTGTGCGTTGAACACCGTTACGGTGTTTAACGCACATGAAAAATATTTTTATATTTTAATAGTTCAGATATTTTCGGATGCAGCAACCCCTGTGTTTATTTTTTTTATTGTTTATATATATTTTGACATGTAAATTTAGAAAAGGGACTGATTATTTTTATTTTACTTTTTACTTTTTTTTTTACTTTAGCCCCTTAGGGGGCTATAACCAGCAATCTTCTGATTGCTTGTCCCATAGACCATAATAGAGAACTATTAGGGTCCATATGATTTTCATTGCCTGCCTGTGAAGCTGTGTTTACCATCACAGGCTTGGGAAGCTTCAGCAGCTCTCAGGCTGTCATCATAACCGATCAGAGACCTGCGATTTCACTGCTGGGGCTCCGATTGGAAGGCAGAGAGAGTCCCCTCCCTCTGCCTAACCTCAGATGTTGCGATTGCTACTGAACATGGCATCTGAGGGGTCAACTGACTGGTTTCGGCATCATCGCCGATCCTGGTCATTGTGGCCAGGTGCCTGCTGTATTACACAGCTGGCACCCACTATATATAGAGCAGGCTCAGTGCAGCTGCCCACTCCATACAAGCTCTTGCGCAAAATGGCGTACATATAAAAGGAGTTGTCCAGTTTTTTTTTTTTATTTTAATTTCTCTCCAGCCAACAGTGCCTGTGGAGAAATCCATACTCACCGACTCCCCGCTGCTCCGTTTCAGCTCCATGGCTCCCCGACATTCTTCACTGGGGCTTCCAGTCTCCGCCTGTAGCCAATGATTGGCATTAGCAATGACACATCGCCAAGATACATGTCACTGCTGGGTCATGTGCCACTTGGAGATAAGTCACCACCGAAGCCAGTCATTAGCTGCATTGCACATGAGACCTCATCCATGTGAAAGTTGACAGACGTGGACCAGAAGTCAAGTGAAGAGAATCGGAGAGCCACTGAGCCAGAAAATTTTTAACTTTTAATAAAGGACCGATCCACTTTCTATACTGCCAAACATTTCTACTCCAGTTAAAGGACCCTATGGATAGGCTATCCTGGACAACCCTTATAAGCCCACATCATACTACTGCCCCAAATAGTAGACCACCAGCACCATCTATAATTGTTCTCAGATCCCTACATAGAAATGAAAGGAAGTGGAGATCTCCTAGGCCTGGTGAATAGCCCGTCCAGGTTAGGAGAAATTTCAAAGACTGTTTAATGGTCATTCATCAAGGTTTTAGACAGTCAAATCATACGTACTGCATGAGCCGCCATAGAATGCCCATGAAGAAATATTAGCTAATGAACCGTATTGAACGCAGTCACCATGGCACCATCATAGGATGTCACCTTTCCAGTTCAGTTATCAGTCTACTGGAGGTGGTGTTGTCAAATGGAAATGGCTCAGAACAACTTCATCTCAGACCAAAAGTGGAGTCCTCCCAAGATCACAGAATGGCATCACATAGGGACCAAGAATTGTCTGTTTGGTTCCAAACAGTGAGCCAAAAATAAGTGCTGACACTAAGTCCTCATAGACTGGACCGTAAGAAAAACTGGGGGTCAGTCAGCACATCCAGGTATGCAGGTGCACATCACATGGCTGCAAAATAGAATGGTAAAACATAAAAAAATGCAACAGCACTCTGCGAACACAGACAATAAATTGAGTACATATAATACTGCCATACTCACCATCTACACGATACTAGCGCTACATTGTAAATGTGAGATTCTTGGCAGATAACTTTGTACAAAGTACAAAGTAAGTCCTCATAGACTGGACCGTATTACCAAACCGTGGTGTACAGTTCTTTAAGTCAGCGCATATTCGAGTCTAAGGGCCTATACAGCACCTTCCTGTGCCTCCAATTTTCACGGAGGTACACACGTTATTTCTTATGGATTCATATATACGGTGACATCATGCTCCAACATATGTTTAGTTACTGAAGAATTGATTCTAGAGGGTAACATGGTGCAACATGGAGGTACCATATGGTGGTACACGGAGTGGCCACAGCTCTTCTAGATGCCTCCGTTCAGACTCGGTACAGCCGTTTTAACAATATTTGCTAATTAGAAGCTTACGGTCTTCTCTGATCAAACAGTTGGCATTATTCTGTTGCAGTTTTAGCTCCGCTTAATGTCTACAAAGCAAAGGAAAATGTCATCACAGCGGGGTTCAATTAATATCCGTAATAACTGTATTCTGAGCTCCAGACATGAATGGCGCAGGTGTCCTCCACCACCATGCTGTGATATTTCCATGTCACGCTCCTACGCTCCACTTTCATCTCTCCCTTCACTCATGTACAGATCTGTTCATTGATGTTCTCCATCACTATTTTGTGAGACTACTTCTCAAATAAAATTATTTTGAGAGATCCCCACATCACAAAATTTTACTTTCCTAGAGTTTACAGATGTGGAGAATGTAGATTGTAGAGGATCCTCTGTAACCTATATACCAGATCGTCATGATTGCCAGGAGAATAGCCTGTAGAACATTGCTCCATAGAGAACTACCACCAGACGAGGCAGTATTATAGTAGTTATATTCTTGTACATAGGAGCAGTATTATAGTAGTTATATTCCTGTACATAGGAGGCAGTATTATAGTAGTTATATTCTTGTACATAGGAGCAATATTATAGTAGTTATATTCTTGTACATAGGAGGCAGTATTATAGTAGTTATATTCTTGTACATAGGAGCAGTATTATTGTAGTTATATTCTTGTACATAGGAGCAGTATTATAGTAGTTATATTCTTGTACATAGGAGCAGTATTATAGTAGTTATATTCTTGTACATAGGAGCAGTATTATAGTAGTTATATTCTTGTACATAGGAGCAGTATTATAGTAGTTATAATCTTTGTACATAGGAGGCAGTATTATAGTAGTTATAATTCTTGTACATAGGAGGCAGTATTATAGTAGTTTATATTCTTGTACATAGGAGGCAGTATTATAGTAGTTATATTCTTGTACATAGGAGCAGTATTATAGTAGTTATATTCTTGTACATAGGAGGCAGTATTATAGTAAGTTATATCTTGTACATAGGAGCATATTATAGTAGTTATATTCTTGTACATAGGAGTCAGTATTATAGTAGTTATATTCCTGTACATAGGAGGCAGTATTATAGTAGTTATATTCCTGTACATAGGAGGCAGTATTATAGTAGTTATATTCTTGTACATAGGAGTCAGTATTATAGTAGTTATATTCTTGTACATAGGAGCAGTATATAGTAGTTATATTCTTGTACATAGGAGCAGTATTATAGTAGTTATATTCTTATACATAGGAGCAGTATTATAGTAGTTATATTCTTGTACATAGGAGGCAGTATTATAGTAGTTATATTCTTGTACATTAGGGGCAGCAATTATAGTGTTATATTCCTTGGTACCATAGTGAGGCAGTATTATAGTATGTTATATTCTTGTACATAGGAGCAGTATTATAGTAGTTATATTCTTGTACATAGGAGCAGTATTATAGTAGTTATATTCTTGTACATAGGAGGCAGTAATATAGTAGTTATATTCTTGCACATAGGAGCAGTATTATAGTAGGTATATTTTGTACATATAGGAGGCAGTAATATAGTAGTTATATTCTTGTACATAGGAGGCAGTATTATAGTAGTATATTCTATGTAGGAGGCAGTATTATAGTAGTTATATTCTTGTTTACATAGGGAGCTAGTATTATAGTAGTTATATTCTTGTACATAGGAGCAGTAATTATAGTAGTTATATTCTTGTACATAGGAGGCAGTATTATAGTAGTTATATTCTTGTATATAGGAGCAGTATTATAGTAGTTATATTCTTGTACATAGGAGCAGTAATTATAGTAGTTATATTCTTGTACATAGGAGCAGTATTATAGTAGTTATATTCTTGTACATAGGAGGCAGTATTATAGTAGTAGTTATATTCTTGTACATAGGAGCAGTATTGTAGTAGTTATTATTCTTATACATAGGAGCAGTATTATAGTAGGTATATTCTTGTACATAGGAGCAGTATTATAGTAGTTATATTCTTGTACATAGGAGCAGTATTATAGTAGTTATATTCTTGTACATTAGGAGCAGTATTATAGTAGTTATTATTCTTATACATAGGAGCCAGTATATATAGTAGGTATATTCTTGTACATAGGAGCAGTATTATAGTAGTTATATTCTTGTACATATGAGGAGGAGCAGTATTATAGCAGTTATATTCTGGTACATAGGAGCAGTATTATAGTAGTTATATTCTTGTACATAGGAGCAGTATTATAGTAGTTATATTCTTGTACATAGGAGCAGTATTATAGTAGTTATATTCTTGTACATAGGAGCAGTATTATAGTAGTATATTTCTCATAGGCAGTATTATAGTAGTTATATTCTTGTACATAGGAGCAGTATTATAGTAGTTATATTCTTGTACATAGGAGCAGTATTATAGTAGTTATATTCTTATACATAGAAGCAGTATTATAGTAGTTATATTCTTGTACATACGAGGCAGTATTATAGTAGTTATATTCTTGTACATAGGAAGCAGTAATATAGTAGATATATTCTTATACTGGACATGGAAAACAATCACATGGCAGGAGGATAATGAGAGAAATCTCTTTCCAGAGTAAAAGAGAATAAAAAATCTTTGCTCAGTACTTGTGAACGATGGGAGAATTCTATTTATAATAAAAATTGTATTTAGTGGATCATTATTATTTAGTGGAACAAATTTTTGCCATTCACCTGTAATTGCCCTTTCCTTCCGTAATTACTGGACTCCTGCTAACCTTTATATGGACACTCTCTATAGAGAATCCTCAGACTTCTGCGCTCTCAATAGCCTTCTGTTCTTTGACAGCACATTGTAAGTCAGTGGACAGGGCACGCAACCAAGAAGCAAATGGATACTAGACAATGCCGTCACTTGGCTTGTCTCTTGCACTGCTTACTTGGCTCTGTTTATTTCGGGAGGCCAGATGGCGGAGGTGATATTAAAATTTAACACAGGTGTCATAACAACTCAAGCAAAATAGAGATCATTACAATGCCAGCGAAATCTGCCCGGGTAATTCAAGCTCCGCATCATGTATGGCAAAATAGACTTTCCATCACTTACTACGAATGAACCTGAACTACGTGATCTGCCCGGGTGCCAGCCTTCCTATCGAATGAGCAGCGCATGTCAAGATGATGGTCGGCTTACAAAATGACATAACTCCTAATGGCAGGTCACATAGGAGATCGGTCAAAGTGACAAGAGGACCTCTGTTATTTTTGGCAGCGGAGATGTGATAGTTTAAATTTAAACAGGATGAAAAAATAAAGGGGATGTCTCTTTATAGACATCCCCTTTAAGGTCGAAGCTGCTCCTGGCTACATCAGAAAACAATTTATAGGATAAATTCATGGGGAAATATAATATTGCAAGGCGACCATTCAGATGTATGACTTTCCAAGTCTGCCAAGTTGGCTTTTCGATCTGGCTCAGCATGAGACCCCCTTTATAAACACGGGATGCCTTAAAGGGTACAGGTCAGCAGGATCAACTCTATTAAACCAGAAACAGTGCCTGGTAGGGTCAATCCTGCTGATGAAAATGATACCTGTCTTTTTAAAATCTCGTTCCAGGGGGGGAAAAAAACTATTATTCTTTAAGCAAATATGGGCTTCAGTGCACCAAGGGGAGGGGCCCAGCTTCTCAGTGCACTTCAGAAGGCCACACCCCCTAGGTACACTGGAGCCATCATTTGCAAAAAGATGAAACTTTTCAGCCTCGGGCAGTTTTCCATATTTTGCGTTTCTGTTTTTTACTCCCGGCCTTCCTTGAGCCATAACTTTTTTATTTTTCAATTCACATTCTGTAGATATGCGAGGGCTGGTTTATTTGGGACAAGTTGTACTCTCTAATGGCACTGTTTTAATATTGCATACCATGTAGCAGGAAGCTGGAAAACATTGAAATGGGGTGAAATTGGTAAAGAGAAAATGCATTTTACAAGTGTTACGGGTTTCAATTTTATGGCCTTCACTATGTTATAAAACTGACCTGTTCCCTCCTTTCTCTGGCTCAGTGCTATGCCACATTTACTATATATAGTTTTTCTTGCGTTTAATACTGCTAAAAAAAAAAAAACAATTTTAGAGGAAAAATGTCTTTGCATTGCCATATTCTGACCCTCATAACATTTTTTTATATTTATGTCTATGGAGCTGAATGAGCCCTTATTTTTTGCAGAACAGTATGCAGTTTTTAATTATATCATTTTGGGGAGTTTATGACTTTTTCATCACCTTTTATTCCAGATTTTTGAGGAGCCAAATTGGCCATTTTGATTTTTCTTCCCATTGGTTCCCAGGCGTTTACCATATGGGATGAATACATTTATATTTTAAGAGTTTGGGTGTTACGCAAATGATCTTTATTTTTTGATTTTTTGTTTTTATTAGGGAGATTTGAATTTCTTTCTTTTTTTAATATATTTTTCCAAGCTTGTTTTTCCAAGCTCGTCACCGAACCGAATTTTGAGAAAGTTCGTAACAAATCTGGTTAAAATAACGGTGACGCAAAATATACGCATATTTGAGAATGTACGCTAATGTGTATGAATTCATAAAATGCGTACACATTAGCGAACATTCTCAAATATGCGTATATTTAGGGTATGGAATATGCCATATTCCATACCTAAATATACGCATATTTGAGAATGTTCACTAATGTGTACACGCATTTTATGAATTCATACGCATTAGCGTACACATTAGTGTACATTATTAAGTAGCGTACCTTTGACAACGCTAGACTGTATGTTTGTTACTTGAGTAGGAATGTTCGCAGACGCAGTGTATGCGTACGCTAATGCGAACATATTCAGTTAAGTAGCGCATCTTTGACAACGCTAGACTGTATGTTCGCTATTTGTGCGGGAATGTTCGCATTAGCATACGCATTAATTCTCAAATATGCGTATATTTTGCGTCGCCGTTGTTGAAGTCACTTGGATTTTTTCCACTTTTTTCATTGTAATAGCAACTGCAAGTAAACGAAACTATACCCTATCAGACTCCCATTATTGTAGCAGCAATTATTCAGCCTTTATAGCAAGGTTCGTTTTAGGTTCGATTCGTACGAATCCGAACTTCACGAAAGTTCGCCGAAGCGAACCGAACCAAACTTTTCAAAAGTTCGCTCATCCCTAATCACAATTGCGTAAAATGTGTATGATCAGTTATCGCCGATCGTGGACATTTGCTCTGGGTGTCTACTGTTTAAAAGCAGCAGAAACCCGATGCCAACTGCACTTCCGAACGGGTGCCATCTTTAATGACCTGACCAGCATCATACATGTACGGCACTGGTCGTGAAGGAGTTAAGTGTTTTTCTCAGGAATGCCACAACCAATTTTCAAAGACGTATCATTTCAGTCAGCAGGATCAACTCTACCAGGCAGTATGTCTGGGTTTAATAGGGTTGGTCCTATGGAGAGGTGGTAGAGCTTATGTACAGTGCTGTCTTTATACAGTACATCCTATGGGCATGAACGGTGGGGTAGGGAGCCATCAGCTCCAATGCCCATCTGCAGTATTCAACTATATCTCTGTCCTGAGAAAGCGTCGGCACCTACCATGTTCAGACTCTGGGCTATGGAAACCTCCCTCGAAGATCTGAGTGAAGACCATGAAAGCTCTGAACATGGATCTGTAATTCTATATGTAATTGAAACAAATAGACCTGACAAGAAGTCGTTTTCTTCTTCCCACAATCAATCTGTGTGACCCTATAATTATGGTTTCTATTCAACGTAAAAATGTAGATTAATGTTCTGCCAAATCGAGGAAATTACAGATTTAAAATCCAATATTAAGTGAAGCACAAAAGGGATTACTTTGGTGGCGCTTCTGTAGTCCCATATTTTTTATAAGTGTTTACGAAGCTGCTCAAAAAAATGTAATACTTAGAACATGTATGTTTTGCAAAAAAAAAAGCCAAACTACCAAAAAACAATGCACCAAACGAGACAAAAACTGCATTTTTTGTGATGTGTTTTATATTTTTGTATTGATTTTCTGCAAACATCTAGCATTAGTGTTTTTTGGGTCATAAAAATGAAGCTAAAACTGGTGAGAAAAACTATACAAAAATGCAGCGTATTTCTTGAAAAAAAAAACACGTGTGACACCAGCCTAAAGGAAGTGATAGTTCCTACCGACAAATCAGTGACCCCACCCATGAGGAGAAAGACGCAATGCAACACTATTCTCTTAAAGTGGAGTAATAGTCAAGTTGATGAGCTAAGTTGTGGAAAATTCGATTCAGCTGCTTTGCCGAATTTTACCAAAAAAATTGCTTTGTGACGAATTACTTCGTCACCAAGCAGATTTCTTTGTAATTAGTGGGTGTAATGACAGGGAGTGGTGATTGCACCGCTCCCCATCATTGTACCCCTCAGATGTCGCGCACACATTTCAGGTAAAATAGACTCGTTAAACATGAAACATGAGGAAATTCGGATCAAGTTGTGTTTGATTTGCTCAGCACTAGTTTAGTTATAGTCACTATCTGGCCTGGGGTAAGCACCAGATAAATCTGGCCAGATGTAGGCCTCAGAGACACCACATCTCAGATCTCAGTTCTCCTAGTAATACAACACGTTACTCTGCCTATGATTAATGTAAAAAAATGAAAATCAGTTTTACAATATATATCATTATGTATGTGCACAGTATATAGCAGCATCATTTTTGTCTGTACAGTATATATGACAGCATGTATGTATACAGTGTTCGGCACAAAAAGGCAGCGTTCTCCATTTTCTGAATATTATATTCACAACAATGCATGCTTTGTATATTTACTGTGATCATCGCTATTGATGTTTGTGCACCGCGTGGCAATCAGTATTTGGTACCGGTATTCACACATTGGTAATATTTTTGCACACTACATAACACTTTTATTTATGCAGTGTGTGGCACCATTGACTTCTCTCCAGCAGGTCCTCATTTCTTCTGCACTGTTGAGACAGGTAATCAAATGTATAAGAAAGGTCATAGTATAAAGCTGTTGTGCTGTGTTGTACACCGTGTGTTTACGTGGCAGAATGACCTTTTGGGTGCCCTCAGGAACCAGGGAAGCTCGGGGTGAGACTGCTACCACTGCATCTCCTATAGCTGCTTATGGTGAATACCCTCCTGTTCCTACTGTACTTCTTAAATGCTCACCTTACACCAGGGTCTGTAGATGCTGTTATAGCCATCCACTCTACTGCCGAGCTTCTTAAGACTTCACATGAGGCAGAAAAATAAGTGATCACTATGGAGGATCTGTAACAGGAGCAGGAGCTCTGCAGGTCGCTTCCTCTCCTCTCTGTACAGACACTTGCCCTCTTGGCAGGGAGCAGGAGCAGGGCACTCCTACCAAGAGGGGAGGAACAGGGTCGTTTGCCCTGTTCCTTGCCAACCTTTGCCAACTATTCCTTGCTGGTAGCTGCAGTCAGAAGCAAACAACAGAATACATAATGTACAATGATACAATTTGTAGCACCTTCATATCTATGAAATACACATACTGTACTCCAGAGAGCAATGGAACCTGCATAAGGGGGCATCACCCCCATATTATTCAGGTTACAAAAGCAGATCAGAGATCCAAAGGAGGTGATCAGTCAGTATATGAAATGAAGCAAAGTTACTGTTGACAAGTGTCTGTGAGGAGTTCGGCAAAAAGCAGGAGGCACCCGCTTTACTAAGACATCAAAGGTTGTGTTGCTATAATTGAGTACAGAGAGATCATCAATATCAGATGAGCGGGGGTCCAAAGTTGTGTGCTGTGCTCTCTTCATAGCTTACCAAGTACCGCGGCTGTTCTTGGTATTGCAGATCTGCCCCATTGACTTGACCACGTGACCGATGTACAGTGACATCAGGCAGGGGTGTTGGGACCATGTGACCGATGTACAGCTGATCGGCAGGGGTGTCGGGAGTCGTTGCCCCGGCTGATCTGATATTAATGATATATTCTGAGGACGGTTCATCAGTATGAAATTCCCAAATTACCCCTTTAAAGGAGCCATGCATCTGAGCACCCCGGTCCAAATCGAAGAGACACTTGTCTTCTAAACCTGTCCCAGTGTTTTTACTCTTTCTCACTGTGTCCAGAGTCGTACAGTGATAGCATTTCCTACAGACACAACTATAGAAAGTTCTTCCGTGTAAGTTTCACGCTTCGCTGGCTAAATGCACATATTTCACGTACATAGGGAGAACCTGTCAGAGTAGATCGTTGAGTCTACGCCAGATGTTATGTGTGACGCCTCACAGCTGCAAGGCACCTTGATTAAACATTAATTAGGATTTTGCATGCTCGCACTTCCATCACAGATCACTCCAGGGACCAGGAGAAAAAATAGTTTAGACAAATTTATGTAATTTGAGAGAAAGTAAAGTTAACTCTTAAGAGAAAACTTAAAACAGAATTTCACCAGTGTGGTGCAGCTTGAGGACACGGCAGGGTCTGCAGCCCCAGGAGATGATCACCACTTTTGCAGACAATCAGGGGCGAATTGGCCATAGACCTTACAGGGAAATTTCCTGGTGGGCCGATGCCCAGGGGGCCGCCTGAGCCCTTCTCACGGCCGCCAGTGGAAGTTTTTGTGGATGTATTTTGTGCTGCTGGCAGTATTCTGTCATGGACTGTGGTATTTGGCTCTGTTGGGGTGGTATAATGTGCCACAATATGGTATTGCTGGCCCTGCCTTCCATCAACTTGGACCCGACTACTAAACGGATCCACTTTTACTATTTTTCCAGGGTCACATTAAATTCCCAGTCCGCCCCTGCAGACAATTGAGATCAACTGTTAGTTTAGGGCGGGTTGCCCTTTTCTAAGTAATTGACGTTGGAGCCAGGGCAGTTGCGTACATAGAGAAGTAAGGGCCCCATAGCAAGAACCAAACCAGGTCCCCCACACAGGACAGAAGGGTTTCTGCCTAAACCCCTTTCAATAATCCTTGAGCCATTTTTCACTGCCTTTTTTGCTAAAAGTTGTTTCTTTAGAGGGTAGAGTCCTGACCAAGTTTTCACCTCCAGCAGAAGAGGAGATAATCCCAACTAAGACTGGGCCCCCTCTTGCCCTAGGCCCCATAGCAGTCGCATGGTCTACTGTTATGGTAGCTACACCTCTGAGCCAGGGTTAGGAATTACACAGGGGAGCACCGGACCACTGACCTAGAGGAGGGCTCTCCTGCAGGAGGTAGGCACGGACTAGACACATGCAAGAGAAGGGGAACTATGGCTGGCATGGGATAGTGTGGCTACTGAGTTGGGGGCGTGTGGACATTATGGGTCATTGTGAATAGTATATAGGAAAGTGTAGCTGGCATGGGGGTCATGGAGCTCTCATATGTAACCCTCTGGTGAGCACCTGTGCACCATCTGTGCACAGTTTGATGTACATAGCTGCATGCATGCACTGAAGAATACTCCCTCGGCGGTGTACTGTCTGCTTCATGAAACTTGTCATCTTCAGTTGGCAACAGTTTTTATGCCTTTCTGTTAGTGATCCACTGATCCTCTGCCAGTCCCCCCCCCCCTCTTGATTGACAAGGTCATCTCTACTGGTCCTATCAATCAAGAAGGAAGGGAGGGAGTGCCAGAGAAGCTGGATGAATAAGGATGCACAGAGTGTCTTGAGCCCACCCTTGGTGCACTTAACTGCTCATTTGCATATGGATTAATAGTACTTTTTCTCCAGGATAAAGCAGCAGATCGCTAGGTGAAAGGTACCATTAACTTCAGCTGAGCTAACCCCACAAAGCAAGGTTCCTGGTATATCAGTGAATTTTCTCATGACAGGATCTCTTTAAAGTGGATTACCTGCTATATACGTACATTTATTTTATATTGCTAGGACTGGTCATACATGATTCATTGGTGCTGTGACCCCCATTCACATCGAAGATGTATGAAGTTTAGTATGCATTTGTATTGGGAGTCCATAAGAGACTGCTCGTGGCCAAACCAGCCATCTGCTGACAACTGTCTGAAGTGTAGGGTAGATGCAGTACCCCAGAGCGGCACTACCATCCCTACTGTCTCTAACGGCTAACCAAGAATGTCATCTGTGTACTTGATTCCAGGTCCTTTGTTATTGTGCCATAATAACATTGCTATGTACATATTTTATTACATGTAACGTGCCTGGTTATCCAGCGGGTGGCAGTGTATCTGTAAGATATTTAGAAAGAATGGAATTTACCATTCCATTCTCCCCTTTTTGGGCAGAAGCGGACTAGTCCCGCTTCCTACCAAGGGAGGGGTTGTAGGAAGCTATAGTCAGTCTAGAGTTGAGCTTTAGAGTCCAAAGGGACCAGACATGGTGCAGCGAGTCTTCAAGGAGAAGCAACTTACAAAGCACCCTGACTCCTTGCAGTTTATAGACTGAATATTGTGAGGGGGTCAACAGCAAAAGGCACCCCACTCAAAGGTACCAGAACTGTCATAAAGTGCAGTAACCAGGCTAAAGCCAGAGATTAGCACAGCAGAGAAAGGCAAAGCAAAGTGTCCGAGATGACCTGATAGTGCACCCCAAAGCCTGCTGGAGCCAGAGAAAGATCAAATATTATCCGGATGCAAGTTTATTTAAGTAAAACTGTTGAATGTTCTAAAGTCTGGACTCCACCAACTATTAACTCCCCCTTTGTTGCTGCGGAGCCTAACCCTTGGGAGCGGCAGTATCCCGGTAGGAGCACCGTGACACACAAAACTATTAAGGCCGCATCACCACTCAGCATTCCAAAAAACCTTGGAGTTTAAAGCTGATGGTGTCTATAGCATTTAGGGCACAGGGGGGAGGCTTCTGGATTGTAAGGAAGACAAGGAGGGGCATGGCTGATCTTCTGGGACACATTTACTTCTTCATAGGCTTCTCAGTTTTGATGCCAAAATGAGATAATTTGGGATCAAAGAAGATATTGAGGGAGGATTTTTTTAACCTCCATGAAGAGGTCAATCCACCATTACAAATATGAACACATTTTTAATAAAGGATTTTACTTGACCACCATAACAACGTATGGGGATATCTTTCAGCTCTCAGCAGTCTGTCTCTATGAGTAATGCTCCTTTGATCCACAGAACGGTCTTCTCTGTCCAATTACATTCTGTGCCGTTACTCGCTGCTGCTGACCGGTGATGCTCGGAGACTGAAGGTTCACAAATTCTTATTATTCATCAAGTTGACTCTGCGGGAGAAAAAGTAGAAGTCCCATCGTTAATAATACCTGCATTCCATGAATCATCTGTGCCCTTTGTCTCAACTCTGCTTATTGGCACCAAAGTCCTCATCATGTGCAGTATCCCAGTCAGCTCTGCTCGGAGACGGTAATGCCAAAAAGTACGGACAACCCCACAGAACTGTATATCTCCTCGCTATTGCTTTTGGCCAGAAACAAGACAAGGTGTAAACAATTTCCTCTGTTTTTCCTGTTTAGTTGAAAATGGAGCCGTAATGCTCCTGTTCTCCAGGCTCGTCCTACTGATCTCTTCCTCCACAAATTGTTCTTGCTCGACCATTACTTTTTTCACATTCACTCTTGATTTTTTAGCATAATTTCATAGATATTGTGCTTTTGCTAACCCTATACCTGTTTTTTTTTCATCTGTGTGATGGACAGACTGTCACAAACAGGCCAGGACATACTGACATTCATGCAACAGGTAGCAGGAAGTCAGTGAGGCTGGCAACACATGGGTTAATCTGACAGGTTCTCCTTTGGTTGTTTTGTTGTTGCTGGCATTCTCCACACACTCCCCCTTCAGGTGTAGGTGTCTTTTCAATTATCCTTGCCTATTTAGTGTTGCTTCTCCCACCATGCTGTGCGGTTTATACTTTCTGTGGCCTGCTGGCTTTTGGATTCTCAGTGGAGATCTCGTGGCTGCCATTTGCTGCTGGAAAGTTAAGTGTCCTCTTTCCCTTTTGTATTTTTTGTGTGTATCCCTTCCCTGTGTTTGGTGATTGGGCTGAGGGGAGATTCCTGTTCGTCCAGGTTGGTGGAGGAACACTTTGACTCATTCCTGACATTAGCTTCAGGGTCCTTCAGGGACAGTTAGGGTCCTAGGTATCCTGCGTATGAACTTGCCTACATTCGAGGTCTGTTCATACTGGTTGTTAGTCAGGACTGGAGTCAGGATTTCTCTAGGAGGTGTCCATCTGCCTTCCCTAGTTTCCAGGCCTAATCTCCATTTCCTTTCCCCCCCTTTCCCTCCTGCGCTTGGTATGGTATCTTTCCCCCACACTGGAGCGTGACACAGACCATATGACGAAATAAATAGATTTACTTTCAGTGTGTTGTGTGATTACCGAACTTCAGGTCTTTTCCATCTGTGACACAAAGTGCATGGAGAAAAAATGATGTAGTGTCACTTCAGTGTAGAGTGTAGCCACTGTGTTTTCCATCTTTTCCAGCTGTGACATGGAGAGAAAAAACTGCAATGAATAATTTGCATTGTGTGTTCCTCGCACATTTGGTGAGTTCACAATGTGAGTAAGTGAATCTATCCACTGAGTTTTAATTAAGGGTAGTTCTGTTAAAGACACATCTATGGTGCTGAGTGCTGTAGACATCTGCTCTAGGAGTCACATGGTATGAACAATTCAGAACTTCACTGAATCTTCCGACAAGTGTAAGCAGGGTTGCCAACCAGAGTTTTTCTTTTTTATGGACAATTTATCCCAAAATCACGGACGGGCAACATTTTTTACAGACAAATTGGAAAACCACAATGAAAGATGAAGATTATAAGTGATGCATGTCTATAGCTCAATATACTGATAATAACTCATTACCATCATTTAATGTGAGCTCTAAAATAACGATAATTACCACCAAATTAATTTAGTCTAGTGGGAGTGGTGGAGTGGAGAAGCATAGCCTAAACAGAAGCAATGTTACAATTTTAGTCTGTCATAGACTTTGATGCAAGTTTTAATGCAAGTATAAGGGAATGACTAAGCAGACATGTTTTCCAGACATGAAAAAAGTCTTCAGTCATAAATAGCAGAGCTAAACCAGACAGTTAGAAGGTCAGTGTGTCTGTTTTTTTCCTCTAAAACTTTGCATTAGTAGAACATCTAATGACTGTTTACAAGCTTGAAGACACTTGTGATGCTAATTACAGGACACACTTTAGTTTAACATGTCCCAATGGTCAAATCTAGAGATGAGCGAATCATCCAAAATTCGCTTCGGCGAATGTTCGAATTTATGACAAGATTCGTTCTTAATGCGAATTTATTAGGTTGAACTTGCGTAAAAAAATAATCGTTGTTTTGCGAACATTCCTACACAAATTAAAAACATACAGTCAGTGATGTTAAAAGTACGCAATATGTCAGCATTACACATTGCAAAGTGCGTACGAATCCTTAGTGTCCTATAGACTCACAATTGCGTACGCACGAGGCTAGGCCACGACGTACAGTCCTCAGAGGTAGTCCATATGAGGTAGAAAAGTAAGTTGCTCACTGCTAGCTATCCGGCTAGTGCATAATTTACTAAAAAGCACCGTATAATAAGTGCATTAATAGTGCAGTACCTGAAAAAAAATACACACAATAGCCTAAAAGTGCTTGAACGTTGCTGAACCAGTAAAAACATTATTGCTAAAATACAGCAAAGACATTATGTAAATATTTTTGTGCAATTTCACATTTGCAAGCAGAAAAAGGCTCAGATATACGTTTGAGTCTCTCCTCGAGTCGTGGATGCTTGATAATAAAACACTGGAACACACAGTCCAAAATGCAATTGTAATCCACATGAGGTAATTTTGTAATCCAAACAGGTAACGTGTAATCCACATGGATGGTATGAAATAGAAGCTAATAGAGAACCCTCTTTGCAAAGGGGGCTCCCAAATATCCAGAGGAAAATAGGCGAGCTTAGGCGCAACTGGTAATTTACTGCAGAATGGGGGGAGTCCTGACAGCCATGTCCATCTGGGTGAGAGTCAAACAAGGGAGCAATACAAACTAAACAAAAAAAAAAATGTGCCAACTAGCTCTCACCCATCAGGTGCAGTCCATGGTGTGGCTCCCATAGGTCCTCCAGAGGTGTCCTTCACTCAGCCAGTAGTTGGGTCCCTTAGATGAGAGACCTGAAGTCCTCCTCGCTTGAGCTGCTACTGAAGGACATCAGAGGACGCTCCTGCCTGTTGTAGGCCAAGCTCGTTGCCGTGGTGGAACTCCACTGCCCTCTTCTTCCAGAAATCGTACTTGACCGGGTCTGGGTGGTGGTCACGCTGGTGAGCGCTGCGGCCACTTGCACCTTTACTTTTCTGGATACTCTTGCCGGTACAGCAGGGGTAAGGACTTCTGGCTGCAGAGGTTCCAGCAAGGTTGCATCCAGGAAGAAATCCCAGCTACCCTGGCTGCTGCTGGTTTCATTTTCCACGGTAGTTGGTATTGGTGGATCACTGTGGATTGGAATGTAAATGATGAAGTTGTCAGCTGACCCAGCTGAAAGGACTGTGGTGGTGGTGCTGGCAGTTCAGGTATCAGAGGCTCTGGCTTCTCCCTGAAACGGAGGACGCCATCTGGTGACTCCTGAAGGCAGCGCACGCGTCTTGCACCTGCTGGTTCATCTGATGCACTTCGGGTTCTTATGTAGGTACCAGGGGCTTAGATAGTAGGGTAACCCCGGTAGCAAAGAGGCCTTTCAGGGATGCCATGGGGGTGAACTCCACCTGATCCCCCACGTACAGGCTGTGACAGGGTTGGGGCAGATACGGCCTTTTAACTGACCTGCGGCCCACAAAGTACTCCTTGCCGTCCTCGACGTCCACCAGGAAGCCAGAGCCTTCCTCCACGGAAAACCACAGGACGGTTCCCTTTCTGCGTGTCAATGTAGGATCTCCCGGCATAGGATGGTCCAGTACCTGGATCACCCAGTCCTCCACGGCATTCTTGTAGTCCCAGAGAGTCTGAACGTGGGCCGTCACCGATGGTGGCACAATGGGGTTCTGCCGTATGGAAGGTGTTGTTGATCTCCTCCTGGGCGGCGAAGTGGACACTCCAGCCGCCGCAGCAGCCGCATCAGGCGCCTCAAGACGAGCCACCTCACGAGCTGCAGCAACCTCAGCAGCTGGCAAGGAGAATATGGACACTGGAGCCGGTGAGTCCCTCTTGCACAGCTGTGAAACCATGATCTCTGGAGCGGGCGGTGGTTCTGGGAATTCATCCCCAAAGACCATTTCACTCCACTTCGGATGAAGTTGCTTGCTGTACTTATCAGTGTTCAGTGCTAAACTGGTTCAGAGGAGGGTGGAGTACTGAGGGAGGAGTCTTCACTCCCTATACGTGCAAATAGTCAGATCCTGGTGGGCCGGTTTTTCCCACTTCGGAGGGAGCGTATCTTCACTTTCCCGCTCTTGAGGGAGTGTATCATTTTCCTGCTTCACGAAGAATGCGTACATTACGTACGTATCGTACGTATCGTGCGTAGCATTAGCGTTCAAAATTGAACTGCAATTCAAAAAATATTTCTGATTTTCATTAGCTGATTTACAGTGAATTCTTATTTATTACGACTTTTGTCAGTTTCCAGTTATTTCAGTGACAATTGTTTTTTTTTTTTCCCTTTAACGGAAGGGTACCAGCAATCCACGTGTGTAAGTGCACTTCAACAATGTGAAACAGTATAAGTGCACACAGCATACAGCAGTGCAAATTAACCCTTCAAAGTCATAAAAAGTAGAGAACTGATGGCTTTGCATGGTAGCCATGAATGTCCACAAACACAGTATATATATATATATATATATACTGGCACTATGGAGGGGGAGGATCACTATGGGAGCCCTATCTTATATACTGGCAGACATGGGGGGCACTATGGAGAAGGGGGAGAGAGGAGCACTATTGTATAGGGGCACTGAGAGGGTTTTTTGGTCACATAGTAGGGGGCATTGGCACACATTATGAGGGCACTATGGGGACATTGGCTGGCTGGGGGCACTAATTATTTCCATTGGTGGGACTTTGGGGATCACTATTATGGTGGGGGGCACAGTATCAGCTTATCACAGTTATTTTTGGTTACATTTTAGTTATAATTTAGTGTCAGGGACACTATTTCCTGGGTGCAGTTATTTTAATTACTGAAGGCGGTAGTATTTGAGGGGGACTGTTTCTGCAGTATAGTTTTGGGGAGCACAGTGGGCACAGTATTGGGGGTGGCAGGATGGGGAGTTCAAGAAGGTGGGAGAATGATGGAAAGGTAGGAAACTAATGATGTCTATTTGTCAAACTCCACAGAGAGAAGAGATGGCTGGAAGAAATCATCATGGCGGTCTGGTCTGAAAGGAGAAGATGAGGAAAGAGAACATCTACATCTAAGGAGACGTCACTGGATGTAAGAGGTATGGGGCGCTGTATTAGACTACTTTCACATGTGAGTTAGTGATTCTGGCAGGATGTTCCAGCAGAGAACAGCCTTCTGGAATTCACCGGCTCCAACACTGCTGGATGCAGAATGCCCGCCGGCCCCATTAACTATAATGGGGTCCGGAAGAGGTCCGGAAGAGATCCGGCCACAATCTGGCTAAAATGCCGAGAATCAGCAGGACACAAACTGCTGCATGCCTGAGTTTGTGTCCGGCCAATTTCTTGCATTCTCTGCAAAATCAGGTGGCTGGAGCTTAGTGCTGCAGGTGTGAAAGTAGCCTTACCATGTGTGTTTTGTATTGCTGTATGTAATGTTAGGACACCTTAGGTTAGGTTGAGAATTTGGTTTGGGAAAGGCGGGGGGGGGGGGCCTAGACACATTCCTTGCACGGGGCCCTCTGCTGTCTGTGTCCGCCCCTGCACAAACATCCATAGTCCAAAGGGCCCTTGCCCCAGGGCACTACAAATACATGTTCCCCCAACCTCTACAACCACTATATTACATCTTCTAAGATCTTCTCCAGCAATGAGATATACAGTACACAATGGAGTTGCATTATCCTGACCACAGCTAATCTCCAGAGTGACATACAGCATGTAGACGGCCTGGGAGTAACTCCATAAGGTCCTGGTAGGTTGTCACAGGTCTCTGGAGCCATGCTGACTGCAGAACATCCCATAGCTGCTGTGGTGGCGGGGGGGGGGGGGTCATTGGGGGGAGGGGTATCCATAGTCTGAGGAATTAGTGGACCAGAGTAATACTTGGAAGTCTTGGTCATGCTCTTCCAACCAATGTCGGACATTTCGAGTCGTATGACGTTGTATTGTCTTGCTAGAAGATCTGTCTATGATCTGTCTCTGTCTATCTGTCCCAGGGAAGACCATCAGCATGTATGGGTGTACGTACCAAAATCAATGGAGAGGACCTTCCACATGGATGAGCCCAGAGAATGATATGAAAACCTTCTCCGACCATAACGCTGCCACCACCAGCTTGTGTTCTTCCAGCAATGGTTGCAGGGTGTTCTGTCTCTGATATTTCTCACCTGACCTGCCAACGTCCATCCCTTCAATGAAGCAGAAGACATGATTCATGGGAGAAGCCAACCCTTTACTGACCAGCGGAGGTCCAATTCTCATACTGCCGCAAAAAATGTAAGCCTTTTCTGTAGCTTTGTTAGCAGAGTCCCATATTGAGGTCCTCAATCAGTGGTGATTTCACAGCGTATGTCCAGTGTGATCATGGTGACGTCTTCACACTCGCTGCAGGTCCTTTGGCGGGTTTTCTTCAGTCATGACGGGAGCGGACGGCCACTCAGTGAGCAAATGGATGAGGTGAGTATAATTTTTTTATTTTTAGCCACCATTTTAGGAAAAATTGATTAGTTACCACGAAGTGCGAGAAAATTCGGATTTGTGGCGAATTGAATTTTTCCTAAACTTTGGATCAAATTCCACTTTGGATGATTCGATTCACTCAACACTATCGGATAATTATTCATTTTTTTCTAACTTTTCCCTTAAATCTTATCATATATGCAAATGATGCCAGCCCGAATGACATGTGACCAAACCTTATAACTATCCACCCGTGTGTTTTTCTCTATCCTTCAATTTCCATGGAGGGAATCCATCATGTGAAATCTCCCTTTGTGTCGGTGACTGTTCTCTTTTGAGAAGCCAGTGGTTTTCTGCCCCATTCTTTGTTCCACTTTGGTCTCATCTGACGAGAGCCCCTTCTTCCATATGTTTGCTGTGTCCCCTACATGGCTTGTGGCAAACTGCAAACAGGTCTTCTTATGGCTTGCTTTTAAAATTCTTCTTGCTACTGTTCCATAAAAAAAAGACGACTGAGGGGAGATGTAATAACTATGTATAAATATATCAGGGGTCAGTACAGAGATCTCTCCCATCATCTATTTATCCCCAGGACTGTGACTGTGACGAGGGGACATCCTCTGCGTCTGGAGGAAAGAAGGTTTGTACACAAACATAGAAGAGGATTCTTTACGGTAAGAGCAGTGAGACTATGGAACTCTCTGCCTGAGGAGGTGGTGATGGTAAGTTCACTAAAAGAGTTCAGGATGGGCCTGGATGTATTTCTGGAGGGTAATAATATTACAGGTTATAGTTACTAGAGAGGGGTCGTTGATCCAGGGAGTTATTTTGATGCCTGACTGGAGTCAGGAAGGGATTTTTTCCCCTAAAGTGAGGAAAATTGGCTCCTACCTCACAGGGTTTTTTTTTTGCCTTCCTCTGGATCAACTTGTAGGATAACAGGCCGAACTGGATGACAGAGGGCTTTTTTCAGCCTTAAAAACTATGTTACTATGTTACTATAAAGGCCAGATTTGTGGAGTACACGACTAATAGTTGTCCTGTGGACAGATTCTCCCACCTGAGCTGTGGATCTCTGCAGCTTCTCCATGGGCCTCTTGGCTGCTTCTCTATTTAGTGCTCTTCTTGCCTGGGCTGTCAGTTTAGGTGGACGGCCATGTCTTGGTAGGTTTGCAGTTGTACCATACTCCGTCCATTTTTGGATGATGGTTTGAACAGTGCTCCGTGAGAAGTTCAGAGGTTATGATATTTTTTTTATAACCTAACCCCCTGTTTTACACTTTATCCCTGACCTGTCTGGTGTGTTCCTTGGTTTTCATGATCCTGATTGATCACTAATGTTCTCTAACAAAGCTCTGTCTATCTATCTATCTATCTATCTATCTATCTATCTAATCTATCAGTCTGTCTAATCTATCTATCTATCTATCTATCTATCTATCTATCTATCTATCCATCCATCAGTCCCAGTAGACCAGGGATGCCCAACATGCAGCCCTCCAGCTCTTGCAAAACTACAACTCCCAGCATGCCCTGATAGCTGTAGGCTGTTGGGGCATGATGGAAGTTGTAGTTTTGCAACAGCTTGAGGGCTGCAGGTTGTGCATCCCTGCTGTAGACATTGCCATATGAAGTGTGCTTCACTATTTACAAGCCTCTAGGAATGGAATATGTTTCAGTGGAAACT
This sequence comes from Rhinella marina, assembly GCA_900303285.1. Classification (NCBI taxonomy): domain Eukaryota; kingdom Metazoa; phylum Chordata; class Amphibia; order Anura; family Bufonidae; genus Rhinella; species Rhinella marina. Next base: position 118,698 of record ONZH01028338.1, read on the forward strand.
TCCTTGAGGGTCTTTTTTTTCTTGCATTATTTACTGGGTCATGAAGCTTCGGTCTGTTGGGAAATTCCTTGGTGGAGCAGAAGGGCGCCTGCACCATGAGCGGTCCGTATGATTTATACAGAGCTGATTACATAGCCAGGAGCAGAGGCTGTGGAGCTGCAGGTGAACCTGGCCGTGAGGTCCGGCCGTATATCTTCTGATAAAATATTAATATAAAAGGGAAGCCAAACCTGAAGCTCCAGAGTAATGGCCGTCTGAGTACGGCGCTTTATGACTCCCATCACCACCAGTGAATGTGTTTTACAGAAATGAAAGGACACTTCATTCTGATATATGAGCCTAATACTTTTATGCTACATCCTTTTCAATACCTATTACACTTTTTGTTGCATTACTATACACAGATGTAGCAGAGCCGAGTTGGTCACAAACAGCTGATATTGTGATGTTCTGTGGATTTACACTGCAGGTAGACTTACTATGTTATCTGTCCATTACCCCCTATCATATTGTGTGCCCTTAACGTCCTGAGATTTAAGAGGAGCGTGTCAGCACTTTTGAGTCCCCAAATCTGATGAATACATTATTATTTCATAGACAAAGGGGGCAAGCAGATATTATCTCCCTGGAGCTGCAATGTCAAGTGTCCAGAATGTGTTACCTCAAAAACTGTTCAGGGTACCTGAAGGTACCTTAAAGGCTATGGACCCCTTAGGGCATTTTTTTATTATTCCATTTTATTCATTTTGGGCTAAAAATCATATTTTCAATTGGTCTTTATTAAAAATTTTCAGCAGTTTTTGTGCTACATGTGGTTATACATCAGTCTTTTTGCAGACTGTCCCTCCTGAGTTCCATCAGCTGATGGCTCATGTGAAGCCTTATCTCTGATCCCCTGACCACTCACTATAGCTAAAATCTCATCAAACTGATACAACTATGGCTTAAATGAGTGTTTATGAGGTCAGGAGATCAGAGATAAGGCACCACATGAGCTGTCAGCTGACGGAACTCATGAGGGAAGGTCTGTAAATAGACTGTTTTTTAACCACATGCAGCACAAAAACTGCTGAAAATATTTAATAAAGACCAATTGAAAGAATGATTTTTAGCCCAAAATGAATAAAATGCAATCATCAACAATTGCCCCAAAGGTGTCCATAGCCTTTAATGTGTACAATAATGCTGTGTTATATAGCAGAGCCGAACTTGTCAGTGGCTAAAAACCCGAGCTCCTACCATATATCAGACTTGAATTTATTGGATACAGAACGGCCCAGAGAGTATCAGAGAGTGTCATGTAGCAGAGTTCAGTTTGTCAGCTGTAGAGGAATATGTTGGAGCTGAGTTTGTCAGGACAATTGTTATGATATCTCAGTACATAATGTATACTGTTTCGGTTGACAAATTCAGCTCTGCTACATGCGATGTTTGTGTTAATGTACCTGATAGAATAAATCAGAGGAAGGTTATAAGACGCTCTATTCCCCTGGCAGCCAGCCATTGAACAGACAGCGCCCTGCTTTACATATGGCTGAAAGCCAAGATCGCTGGCCGGCGGCGTAGCATAAATCAGCACGGATAATTTGGGAGAAGAATGCACGGTCATGTGTGACAATCAGAAACGTTGGTGTTTTGGCCGCCCGACTGAAGGTGACACGTCTCAAGCAGACGCGGAGCATGGAAGTGACAAGGTAACATTTGGGCTGAACGTTCTGTGACAAATTCTTAAAGCAAAGTTGAAAGCGAGAACAAAAGCTGCGCTCGACGATGTAATTGACAATTCGCTATGTAATGACACTGATGACACGCGTGGTTCACATGTGATATCACGTCCCAACTTCATTATCCAGCCGCAGTTCATCCTGATGCTCGGACCCCCGGCGATCAACTGTAATCTCTGTGCAAAGCGCTCAGTTTTCCTACAGCACCTCCACAGGGGAAATGTGGTATTACATCTTTCCCATAGGAGTCAATGTGTAAAGCAGGGACGTGGCAGGTCCTCCAGATGCTCCTTGGCTAATAGATGAGGGTCCTGAATATGAGACCTCTTAATAATTTGGAATTCACTATGAAATTGGGGTTTAATAAACCACATAACCCATTGTAAGAGCAGTTCCAGCTAGGGTCACCACCTGGCCGGTATCTCACTGGCCAAGCCGGTAATTTAGTGCCCCTGCCACTGTCCGTAGTTTTTTTTCATTATTATATTATTATTGCCGATATTTTCCTATAAGGACTGTTACTAATGAAGCTTCCATTGCAGAGCGCTAATTAGTACAGCCTTTAGCTCCCCCTCCCCAGAGAAGAAAAGGAGCACGGATGGGGGCATTAGTAATTCTGGGGGGCACTAATGGGGGAATTAGGATTACTGGGGGCATTAATATTACTGGGGGGCACTGATGGGGAAATTATTAATTATGGGGGCTCTAATAGGAGCATTACTATTACTGGGGCACTAATGGGGGCACTATTAATTCTGGGGGGCACTATTAATTCTGGGGGGCACTAATGGAGGCATTACTATTACTGGGGGGGCACTAATGGGGGCATTATGAATTCTAGGGTCGCTAATGGGGGCATTATTAATTCTGGGGGGCACTAATGGAAGCATTATTAATTCTGGGGGGCGCTAATGGAAGCATTATTAATTCTGGGGGCGCTAATGGAAGCATTATTAATTCTGGGGGCACTAATGGAAGCATTATTATTCCTGGGGGTCACTAATGGGGCCATTACTATTACTGGGGGCACTATTAATTCTAGCGGGCACTAATGAGGGCACTATTATTTCTGGGGGTCACTAATGGATGCATTACTATTACTGGGGGCACTATTAATTCTGGGGGGCACTAATGGAGGCATTATCAATTCTGGGGGGCACTAATGGAGGCATTAATATTACTAGGAGGCACTTTTAATACTGGGAGCCACATTATGACATAGCGACTTAGAGGGGGATATTCCCCCATATCGCTAGGATATTCCCCCATTGTCTGATAGGTGCGGGTCCCAACGCTGGGAGAACGAGAACAGAGCGGGGAGAGCTGCGCCTGGAGGACCCCAAGTTTCCGGGGTCCGGCCACCACCAGGCGCAGGTACTCCCCGCTGCTCCCATAGAAATGAATGGGAGCACACCGCGCATGCGCGGCCACATTTCTATGTAGCCGACATATTTTTTGTTGGGAAAGGTGGCAACCCTTTTCTTTTAATTTAGTAACATTGTAACATTCCAATAATCCGGAATTTCCTTGGTTTGTGGTGATGGATTACTGAATATGCCAGACTATTGGAAATTGGGGGGGCATTTTGAGCAGTCAGATGGGTTTGAATAGTAAATAGATAAAAATGTGCTTAAAGTGGACCCATTAGCATGATCCATTCTATCAAACCAGTCTGGTAGGGTTGATCCTGCTGAACAGGCGCGTCCCCACACAGTCTGAGCACTGATTGGACAATGTAAGAATATGGAGGGACACACCCCCAACTGGTATCACCCAGTTGTCACTATACTCATACATTTCTAGGAGGAATAACAGAGGAACAGCACAACACAAAGTTAGTTATAACGAAAGAAAAGGTGCATGAAGAATTAAACTCTTTTTCTTTGGACCGCAACTGATTGACCGGTTTCATTTTAATCAGCAGGATAGACCCTATCAGACAGTATGCCTATTGCCATAGGGTTGATCCTGCCAACAGGTGCTCTTTAAAGAGGCTCTGTCAGCTTTCTCGACAAGTCTAGTTTAGTAAGCACTTCTATTGCGATTCTGGAGAATTATTCCTGATAACTCTGTGTTATGCCATTAGTCCTCCTAGAAATGAATATAACGACAGCTGGATGTTGTGTTGTGGTTGTCCCTCTGCACACTCTCACACTGTCCAATCAGTCCCCATAATGATGTTGCTCTGGTCTCCTTTGCTCTACACTTCCTGGTCCTGGCTTTACACACAGCAAAGGTCTGGAAACACCCAGTCTGCCAATCACTGGCTGAGGCTGGCCACACCCACTGCCAGTGATTGGCTGATTGTCCATTGCTAATCATTTCCTGTGTGCTGCAGCGGGACCAGGAAGTGGAGAGCAGCGAGGACCAGAGCAGCTTCAGAATGGCAGCGGCGGGGAATTGGTGAGGTTCATAACTGTGGGGCGTTTATTACATATTTAACCCTTTCTGAGTCTTGTTATAAAAAAACTCTATATATTCTGCTCTTGGAAAACCCTTTTAATTCATATTTCTTAGCATTCTTAGTATATAAACATTTGTGTTACTGTCGATAGCAGCTGAATCTCTCTCTTTCAGTCCTGACCCCTCGATGCATTTTACAATCTGAGGTACATACCGTATATAATGAACATACTCGCCGTACACAGAATGACCCTCTCGACACTTCACGCTCCGCGCACTGACGTCTGTGCGACATGACAAGTGATCTGCAGGTCACCCCCTCAGACATTTTATTACAGGGCATCTCTTAATTGGCTCTTAGTGACCCAGAGAGTGACTACAGAACCCAATAAAAGCCCATTCAGAGAGCGCCACAGGAACGTTTGCAGCCTCTGCTCTATTTTGGGATCGAACAATACAATCAATGGACGCAGATCTAATTGTAAGAAGAATTACCAACCTGAGACAGAACTTGGGAGATATGTTAGAAGCTGAGTTTAAAGGGACACTTCCATCAAAATAATTTTCTATCACATATTAAAAGCCTAAAAAATGGACAAATGTTTTTTGGATATAAATTGCGGTGTCCGACTGCTGAGGCTGTAGTACACTGCAAGTGGGTTTTAGATGCATTTGTACCTGTATGCTGCAAAAAGACCAGAAAAATGTATTGCTGCACTATGTATGTAAGTCTAGTCCGTATCCTCCAGACCACTAGATGGGGCTGTATACCTTCACCCCATCAGGGAGGACAAGAAAGGTCAAATCTGGTTCAGTCTAGTTCAGGCTAATCAAATGAGAGGAGCACAGGTAGCTGAACCCTGCTAAGCTCACTAGATAGCAAAGTGGAGGACAGCTTTATTGCTCCTTCTAAAGAAGTATGCCAGATGCAAAAAAGAGGTGAGTGGAGATGTCTGTGGAGAATTGCTGTCTGATCAAGACCTCTAGCCTCTAAGAAGTTTCAAGTCTTACAGTGTCTAGACACACCCCGAGAGCGGACTGATCACCTGTGTAGGAAAATATCCATATCCCGCAGAGGACTTTTGTGGAAAAACATATGCTATGAGTACTGCAATGTGACTAAAAAAGGTGCAGCACTATGTCTCATGGTGGGGGCCGCCCTGTGGTTGCATTGCCTTACATAACCTTCCAGTACGGCATCCTGTTGTTCCTGGATGCTTTAACACCAGTCAGAGCAGTGTGAGCATAATAGCTGGAAAGAGAAAAACATGCCTTTTAACTCTAACTGCAGCCATATAATCTGTGAGAACTGTAACAAGTTGCACTTCTGTAAGAACTGCCAGTCCATGCATAATGAGAACTGTGTCTAATGCATTTGAACTATTTGCTGATAATCTGGCATGATGATTTCCTGCACCTTTACACTGCACTGACACCTGCCTTGCACCTCACAATTCATCACCATTAAGGACCCCCCAAACCACCATCAGGCAGGAGAGACCCCATGACCGGGGTGTGCCCCAAAGGAAATAAAGGTGTACTCTTCCCATCACTACAGAGCCCAGGGGAGTGTCAGACTGAGTAATTACAACCACCATTTCTGCTACTATCACTCCCCTCCTCTGGTCTTCTGGGAATTCACTCCATATATTCTACTTCCTGTCCTGACTATTTAAAGGGGTATTCCCATCTCACAAATGTAGTTTGTATAGTTAGATATAGCCATACCAATATTATTACTAATAGAATGTATTTATATAAAATGTACCGTTTAGAAGATTTCCCTATTTGTATATCCATTGTCCCACACACATCAGTCAGGCCGTTGCCCCTGGTTACGACCACCACGGCCATGTAGTAGTGGTGGCCGGCTTGCTCCTGTTCAAACCCGCTCTGAGGTAACTGCTGTATTGTGAACGCACATTGCATGAGCTTGCGGAGACACATCTTAGGAAACGGATCCTGTTCCAAGATCAATTCATCTCTAGTCTGCGTTTTGTACGGATCCTGACCATTGTGTTTTGAACTGGTAGCATCCGAAACGCAGATGTGAAAGTACCCTAAGATGTGTCTCTGCATGCTCTTGCAATGTGCATTCACAATACAGCAGTTACCTCAGAGCGGGTTTGAAAAGGAGCAAGCCGGCCACCACTACTACATGGCCGCGGTGGTTGTAACCAGGGGCAACGGCCTGACTGATGTGTGTGGGACAATGGATATACAAATAGGGAAATCTTCTAAACGGTACATTTTATATAAATACATTCTATTAGTAATAATATTGGTATGGCTATATCTAACTATACAAAACATTTGTGAGATGGGAATACCCCTTTAACTTCCTCTTTGTTTGGACTTTTAGCACGGCAGACCGTCACGCTTAACTCTGTCAGTCAGACCATCACAGCGGCCAGAAAGAGCCCTCCTATAGTGACTCAATTAGATCATCACCCACTACACGATTCAATGCCATGCTCTTCTGTGGCCATCTTTATCTAGGACTATCAAGAGAATAACAGAACTGTTATACTGTTGACCCAATTCTACACCTACTATTACCATGAGGATTACCCTGCAGATAAATTCCCCTCAGCAGCAGTAGACTGACCATGGATTACTGACTGCTACAGAAAGGCAACATTGTATTTCTTTTTTAGTAGTATAGTACTGTTGAAATAAAAAAGAAAAATAGACAAACATTTTGGGGAAAAAAAAGTTTTCTGGTGGAAGTGAAGTGTCCCTTTAAGAAATGCTCATTTACACCATAAAAATAATAATGTACAATAAAGTGTACATTTTTAATCTGCTTCCCCTGAATACTAAAGCAAACCTATCATTATAATTCTCCATGGGTGACATATAAAGTAAGTGAAAATGTTGACACGCTGTAAGGGCAATGTGGTCTTTCAATCTTTTTCAACTTCCAAATACTTGAAGTTCCTCTTTCCCTGTCTGCAAATTTTCAGAAACCTCCTCAGTCCCCAAATAATACATCTAGTGTAAAACAGTACATGGAAGACAAGGAGGAGGGGGATGCAGCTGCAGTTTTCATTTAAAGGGGTTATCCCACGCATAATGCAAAAAATGAAAATCATCATATAATACATGATAATCTCTTTCTAACAAAGCTAGAACCAGCCCTGTACCTCACATGGATCATTGCTCTGCTAGATTTATATCAAGCTGACGGCTCAAGGGGAGTGTCTTTTCGGCTGCAGCTCAGGGGGCATGTCTCAGCTGTCCCTATCACAGATCAGGAGGCGTGTCTCAGCTCTCCCTATCACAGCTCAGTGGCATGTCTCAGCTCTCCCTATCACAGATCAGGAGGTGTGTCTCAGCTCTCCCTATCACAGATCAGGAGGCAGTTGAAAGATGAAACTGAGCATGTGCGGCCTTCTCAGTGAGCAGGACAGAGAATAAGGAAAAGAACAAACAGCAGGTGGCGCTATACAGATACATTTTATTGAATAACTCAGTGGCTATAATACATTTTTAATTACATGCAATTACAAAAGTATTCAGATCCAGGTGCTGGTTTTAAAACTGTAGAATATTTTTTGTGGGACAACCCCTTTAAGAGATGAAGAAGTGTGGGGATATCTGATTTGCTCAGAGCTCACAGCAAGAGAACCCTCCACTAGGTGGGGGTCTGTCTACAGAAACCAACGTAAGAATGGAGATAATCCCAAATGTTCTTGTAGATATGCTTCAACTGGGTTTCTAGGTTGTGCAGACAGACTTGTATGGGTATAAAGGGGTTGTCACACCTCGAATATTGGAGGCATATCACTAGGTGCAGGTCCCACCTCTGGGACCCATAACTATCTCTAGAATGGAGCAGCCAAAGTTCAGGAGAGCCACTGCACGTGCACAGCTTCCTCCCATTCATTTCGCCAAAATTTACAGAGCGGAAGCCCCATAGAAAAGAATGGAAAGTGCACCTCACAAGCATGGCCACCGCGCCATTCACTTCTATAGTCAAGCCAGTGCTTGACTATTTTTGGCATCCTCATAGAAATTAATGGAAGGCGGCAGCGCATCCGCAGTCACCACTTGTTATATTTGGGAGCTTTATTCTAGTGATAGGTGCTGGTCCTAGGGTGAGACCCGCACCTATCTGACATTGGTGGCCTATCCCAGCAATATGCCACCAATGTCCGAGGTGAGACATTGAAAAAATACTATCTGGTAGAAGGGGCCCCCGAAAAATTAGAGGGTATCCTTCTTGGAGAACAAGAAGCAATCAGATGTAATCTGCAGGGGAACCTGGGAGCTAGAGTTTACTTCCCTTGCAGCGCCACCACAGGGGAAATGGCGCATTACATGATGCTCATTGAAATGAATGGGCCATGCATTTAAAGCACGGACAGGTCGGGCCCCCATCGCTCCCCGTTCATCTGTGTTTGGATATAGCTATGATGATGTCATGTGACCAATATGAATAACCGAAACCTGAACCTATTCTCTTACAAAGAGAAAAGAGCAAGGCTCAGCACAGCTGGTATATAGACAGTTTTTTTTTACCATTGTAATTCCCTATTTATATAATAGGGCAACACCTTCGACCATCGCTCAAAATCCTCTAATATCTTCTGTCTATGAAACTTCTACACCTTCTGTCACAGGATTCCCAGAGACTTAGAGTAAGTGCAAACATTTTTGCAGCACCCCAACTAACATGAGCCTTTATACGTAATACTGCCAGGGGCACCTTTTGGTACCATCGCCTTAGCGATATGTACACCCACAGTGATTTCATCCTTTTTGAGGTGCAGTTATCACAGGAGAGGCCCAGAGCTGTCGTCCAGTGGATTTGATATCTTTTTACTTTTACAGAATTTTTTTTTAATGAATCCGAGTTTTATACAAGGGCAGTGTTTTTTCCATGAGTCCAGGAAGGTACATGAAGAATGATGTTTAGATTGAGAACATATCAGTAGCATCTCCTGAAAACGGAAGTGATTTTCCATTAGACATCAGATAATCCTGGCAATGCTGAATAATCTGGATTATAAAGCCTGGCTGTCTGGTTGATTATGTGCCGGTGATAAGACCTCCATATTTACAGACGATTCCCTGAATAATCTGTGTAACCCTTATGCCTCTTCCACCCATGGTGTCCAGAAGAGGTGGTCATGTGGGTGGTCACTTCAATGGAGAGGGCCATGCTATACGTGGCTCCAGTCGGGGGTCAGATGGGGTCCAGATCACAAAGGTGGAATATGAGCCTGATTTTCAGCCCAAGGGCCTCTACCAACCTTAAAGGGATTTTCCAGTTTGCATCAACATCCTATAAACCAATGCTTTTTGATGGTAGTTGTAATTTGGTAATGTGTTGGATTGTTCCTATTTTCAGTTCTGTGCGGGGGTCACATGACCATGTCCATGCAGCTCTTATTTCCTGTGATGTCATGTCCATGGGCGGGGCAATGATAGGGGCGTGTCTATGTCACTAGATGGGTGGGAGGAGCTATAAATTAGCTGGGCTCTATTAGGGGCGGAGCTGGAGCTGTGGCAGAGGAAGGAGAAGTGCATCATGGGTTTGTTGGATGCAGGAACAGGAAGTGATAGATACAGGATGGAAACAAACCAGAGGGATTGGTCTATAAGGTGAAAAAGGGTCAGAATGAAGAGTCAAAATGAAAACAAAAGTACAGGGAAGATGTACATCTATTAAAGATCTAGGAATCCCCAAAAACTCCTTTCTGGCTGTGGCAGTGATGTCACAGCCTCTGGCACAGTGACATCACTTATTATATTTATTAAGCCATGTGAAACAAAGCAGGTTGAATGACTACTGAATTTCTGGTGACACCAGTCACCAACCAAGATGACTTACCTGGAGCATGATAATAATACACCTATCTTACAATGTGACGGATATCACTCAGGACCTCTTCTGGTCACTTGCTGTAATAACCATTCATGGTACAGAGCAGAAGTAGCATTATCCGTTCTGCACAGGATTATGGAAGTTCTCCAGGGTTCCTCATCTACGCTTCACTGCTTAGAATGAAGGGGCGCAGGAGGAATAAAACATGGCTGCCTCACAGGGTTGGCAGAACCCTGCTCACTGCGCAGGAAAGTTGGACCTGGGAGTCCTAGAGATCAAATCTTCCAACTCGCCTGGAATCCAAGAACATAAGATCCATGATTCTGGTCTGGGGTCTGTATTTCCTTAGGGAGTCTAGACTGGGGTCTGTATTTAGGGGGTCTGCCCTTGATGGGTCTAGTTTGGGGTCTGTATTTAGAGATTTTGGTCTACAGTCTATTTTGTCGATCTGGATTCTATTTCTTTTTGGGGGTCTAATCTGGGGTCTGTAGTTGGTAAACTGACTCCAGGATTAGTATTAAGAGAGGTCTGACCTCTAGTCTGTATTTAGAGGGGTCTAGTCTGGGGTCAGTATTTAGGGGGTCTGGTCTGGGATCAGTATTTAGAGGGTCTGGTATAGGTTCTGTATTTATTGAGGGGTGTCTAATATGGGGTCTGTATTTGTTTGTGGGTCTGGTCTAGGGTCTTTATTTATGGGTCTAGTCTTGGGTCTGTATTTGTTTTGTGGGTTCTGGTCTGGGGTCTCTACTTAGGGGGTCGGGTCTCAGGTCTATATTTTTTAGGGGTCTGGTCTAAGCTCTGTATTAAAGGAAGTCTGAGGTAAAGCTGTATATTTGTTGGGTTCTGTATTTCGAGCATTTGGTTAATAGGCTTTATTTATTTTGTCAGTCTGGGGTCTGAATTTCTTTTTGGGGTCTGTATTGGGGTTTGTATTTAGTAAGTTGTCTCCAGGATTAACAGAGATCTGGTCTGGGATCAGTATTGAGGGGGATTGGTCTAGGTTCTGTATTTCATGAGGGATGTCTATATGGGGTCTGTATTTTAAGAGTTTGTGGGTTTGATCTAGGGTCTTTATTTATGGGTCTAGTCTGGGGTCTGTATTTGTTTTGTGGGTTGTGATCTGGAGTCTGTATCGGGGGGGGTTGTCAGTCTGGGGTCTGAATTTCTTTTTGGGGTCTGTATTTCTCCTTGGGGGTCTGGGGTTTGTATTATTTTAGGAAGTCTGACCTTATGTCTGTATTTAGGGGGTCTGGTCTAGGGTCTGTATTTTTTTAGGAGGTTTAGTCTGGGGGTCTATATTCTTAGAGTCTGGTTTATAGTCTTTATTTGTCTTGAGGGTCTGTGTTTCTTTTGGGGGTCTGGTCTGGAGTCTGGACTTAGAGGGTTTGGTCTGGGGTCTGTATTTAGTGGGTATTTCTGTTGAGAGCCTGGTCTTAGGTCTATATCTATCTTTGGACTCTATTAGTTTAGCAGTTATGTACTTATGTAGGGGGTCTGGGGCCGAATTTCAGAGGTTTGGGATGTTGGTATTAACTTTGGGGTGGGGGCATGTCCTACATAAATGGGCAGACAATGAGGAAACACCTATTCAGAATTCCCCTGATGTCTCTTCTCAAAAGTTGTCAAGTGCGTCACTTGCCAGTGATGCCTTAGCATCCTGTGAGACAATATCCCTTTAAGAGTTGACTCTTTCCCCTGAATTACTCTCTGCCTGTGCCCCCTCTCCAGCCCCTATTGCTGTCTAATGCATATTAACCCCATTATACCCCTCCACTGTTATGTCTGGTTGGTCTTTGTACTAGCAGTATCAGGGAAGGGGCTGGCTATGGGTTTTGACGTTTGAATAGGAGCTGCATACACAAAACGGAAGCACAGATGTAGTCAGGGCGATTTGTAAAGTTGCTTCACTTTGAATTCAAGAGCTGAAGAAAACTGTCTTCAAGTGTAAGGACAAATTATACAACTTTCTGATATACTTCCTTATAAATTTCTACCGTTTTCAAGATCTCTGCTTTGTGTCAGTGAATGGAAACAGTGATTTTTTTTATTTTTTTTACATTCCGAGGCTAAATCCCCTACAGATCCTGCCCGACTGACACAAGTGCAAGCAGGGGCGTAGCTAAAGGCTCATGGGCCCTGGTGCAAGAGTTCAGCTTGGGCCCCCCTTCCCTCAGTGCTATGTGTTTTTCTTATGCCCCTTTCACACGAGCGGGAGACTCGCATGTCTCCCGCCACGCATCTACAGGGCTGGACTCGGCACTGACAGGGATCGCATAGCATTATATGCGATCCCTGTCCGTGCCCAGTCCAGACCTGTAGATGCGTTGCGGGAGACATGCGAGTCTCCCGCTCGTGTCAAAGGGGCATTATGCGGCACAAATTTCTTTGGGCCCCCTAAGGCTCCTGGGCCCGGTAGCGACTGCTACCTCTGCACCCCCTATAGCTATGCCCCTGAGTGCAAGGTATGATAAAGAGCATTGATACATTTCATGAACCGTGCGTCTGTTTCCATTCACAGACTGCAAGCAGAGAACCTGGCGAAATGAAACATACAATAAACAAGCTTTATTTACAGAAACGGGAAAGAAAAATGACATCTGAATGCATTCACTTAGCATGCTGACTGGATATGTTGATATATGGACCAGGCAGCAAGTTATAAGATGCTTGCTGATGGTTTCCATCTTTATGCCAGGACTTGCATACAGCAATATAGTGCGAAAATAAATGTTGTGCAATCATTGTTCAAAAGTAAATTTTCTTTCCATAACTCCATATGCTCTAACTTAGAATCATTCCGTCGACGTACAGTTTTTAGCAAGGTTCTAATGCCCCTGTAAATGGCAGCCACCAGCTTGCTGATGGATTCCAGTGATAACAGCAGAAATTGGATTTCCCAGGAGCTCCGAAATCCATGATCAATATGTCCCTGATGTATAGAAGGGAATTGCTACTTGTACAATTCTGAAATTCTCAGATGTAGCAGTGCTGAGTGTGTTCTCTAACTCTTTGGACCTCCTCCAGACGTAGCTGTGGATTTTTTCACGCTCTTCCAACATAAAATATGAAAAAGTAATACAGTACCAGGAAAAGCAGAGGAGGTTTAAACAAATGTCATCTACAAGCTGTAGAAATTTTGGGTACGGAAATTGACCCACGATGTGGATTTTTTAAAATCTCCAGCATGTCAGTTCTTTCTGAGGATTTTGACCGCAGATTTTAACCCTTTCAATGCAGGCAGATTTGTGGTGAAATCCATTGCTGGATATGCAGCAGGTGCAGGGTTGTCACTTTCTATGAGCACATCAAGGTATTACCATTAGATGTGCCGAACAACAAATTCCTCCCTGCTACATCTATGTTAGCATAGTTTTGTCACAGCAAGACTGCAATTCCTATGCTAACCCTTTCCAGTAAAACAATTGCTCTGCAGCCTCCTGCTATGAGCTTACCTCCCATACACACTGACGCTCTCCCACCCCTCCCACTGGCTTGCCTACACTCTCCATTCAGGAGCCCCTTCCTTCTCCTGTCACATTACCTACAACATATGTTGGGCTCCTGGCATTCATACTGTAGAATAAAAGTAAATCTGCCGTTATGTGTCTGGTGAGCGCACAATGTGTTATCTGTGCACTACTATATGGTAGCAAATAGGTAAAGCAAATTCAGCACTGCTACATCTGGATAGATAGATAGATAGATAGATAGATAGATAGATATTATATAGATGGTAGATAGATAGATAGATAGATAGATAGATAGATAGGATAGATAGAGAGACAGATAGACATGAGATAGATAGACAGATAGATATTAGATAGATAAAAGATGATAGATATGAGATAGATAGATAGATAGATAGATAGATAGATAGATAGATAGATATGAGATAGATAGATAGATAGATAGATAGATAATGAGATAGATAATGAGATAGATAGATAATGAGATATATAGATAGATATGAGATAGATAGATAGATATGAGATAGATAGATAGATAGATATGAGATAGATAGATAGATAGATAGATAGATAGATAGATATGAGATAGATAGATAGAATATAGATAGATAGATAGATAGATAGATAGATAGAGATAGATAGATAGATAGATGATAGATATATAGATAGATAGATATAGATAGATAGAGATTAGATAGATAGAGATAGATAATGAATAGATAATGAGATAGATAGATAATGAGATATATAGATAGATATGAGATAGATAGATAGATAGATATGAGATAGATAGATAGATAGATAATGAGATAGATAGATAATGAGATATACAGATAGATATGAGATAGATAGATAGATAGATAGATGAGATAGATAGATAGATAGATAGATAGATAGATAGATAGAGATAGATAGATAGATAGATAGATAGATAGATATGAGATAGATAGATAGATAGATAGATAGATAGATAGAGATAGAGATGAGATAGATAGATAGATAGATAGATAGATAGATAGATAGATAGATAGATAGATAGATATGAGATAGATAGATAGATAGATAGATAGATATGAAGATATAGATAGATAGATAGATATATGAGATATATAGATAGATAGATAGATAGATAGATAGATAGATAATTGAGATAGATAGATAATGAGATAGATAGATGATAATGAGATAGATAGATAGATAGATAGATAGATAGATAGATAGATATAGATAGATAGATAGATAAATATAAGATAGATAGATATAAGATAGATAGATAGATAGATAGATAGATAGATAGATAGATAGATAGATATGAGATATATAGATAGATATGAGATAGATAGATAGATATGAGATAGATAGATAGATAGATGAGATAGATAGATAGATAGATAGATGAGATATAGATAGATAGAGATAGATAGATAGATAGATAGATAGATAGATAAAAGATGATAGATAGATAGATAGATAGATAAGATAGATAATGAGATAGATAGATAATGAGATAGATAGATGATAGATAGATAGATAGATAGATATAAGATAGATAGATAGATAGATAGATATAAGATAGATAGATAGATATAAGATAGATAGATAGATAGATAGATATGAGATAGATAGGTAGATAGATAGATAGATAGATAGATAGATAGATAGATAGATAGATAGAAGCTACCTACATATCCCCTTGCAGTTAGCACACAGGCAGTTAATTCTGCTTGCAGCCAGCGCAGACATTCAGGAGATGTTGGGGGTGGTCGTACATCTTGTCTCTGTACAGTAGTAGTCGGAGGAGTTCCTTCACTTGCTGAGGAGATGCCACCAGTCCTTGACTCTGAGCGGAGACAGAAAGAAGGAATCAAAGTTCTTCCAAGACACTAGAAGGGGAAGAAGCAGCAGAAGACCTCAGCCCTGGAGAAGAACTCCTCCAGAAAGCCGCGCAAGAGGAGCTGCCTTCTCCTCCTCATCCTCATCCTCACATGGAGAGAGCAGAGGGAAGGGGCTGACACCGGGGACTGTCAGCAGGAGCCCTGGACGCCCCCTCCTCCTCCTCCTCCAGCATCCCTCTCTCTCCTCCTCCAGCCGCCCTGGACCACAGCAGATCGTGGACTACAACAACAGCCATAAACAAACACACGGCAGCAGCCTCCATGTCAGGAGGGAGCCCATTAACCCCTTGCCTCCTGGAGTGATTTTTTTTTTGTAATTATTATTTTTTAATGTTTTTGGACAACAGGATCTTTTTATAATTCTCTATAGAATCTAGTAGTAAATCTTGAGAACCTGAGGATTCTTAAGGGATTGGGAGGTGAGAGACTGTCTCTGATCCCAGGTCTGCACATTTACCTCTGTCTGAAGATGAGGAGTAAAGGTAGGGATGCTAACCTCTCAGATTCAAGAGATTTGGATGGATCCTACGATCAGCTCACCGGTAAGTCACATCTTTCCCCCTTCCTTGGAGTGGAAAATGGGCAGCATCCCTTTAAGAGAGAATAGAACGTTCACCAAGCATGGATACATTGTTGCACTGATGGACTATATGTTTGGCTTCTTGGGCTATTGGTGACACAAGAAGGTGTGTAGGAGACACTGGGAGATGCATGCTGACCAGTGGTGGCATGTGGGATGACCTCAGAAAGTTGGAGAGAGGAGTCAGTTTGGAGAGTCATGGCAGCAAGTTCTTTGGACTTAGGTAATGACCCCCTACAGATTCCTGCCTGTAGGATATGTTAACGCTTTGAAGGGATTTGGAGAAGCATTGCTGAACTGCAAGTGCCAGCATGCCAGAAGCTAATAAAAGTGCATAATGGGAGTTATAGTTGTTCAGCAAGTCACCGTCACTCATCGTTAGCATATTGACATGGGGCTGCTTGGATGGTGTGTGTTCTGTGCAGGTGGAGATTTGCATACACCTACAGCTTTGGATGGTAATGTGGGATAACTCTCATCATCTACAGCACATTATTATTATTTTTTTGACCTTTTCAGACCCGCAGGAAATCAGGAGAGGGTTAAGTGTGACCGAGAGCGGTGAGAGATAAACCCTCATTTTTAGACTTTTTGCTGTAATACACCTTAAAGGGCCCCTGTGACCCGCTGTCTGCGAGGGACATGTGTGTGGGGCTTAGTAATTAATGAAGGTTTATTAATCTCAGGGAGACGGCTTCTCCGAACAGGAATCTGCCGTCTCATTAGCATATTGTAGAATTGAGAGAATGAGACAAAAACATAAATAAATACATGAGGAATATTTAAAGGGACAGTCCCCCATTTTAATGGGGAAACCACTCGTGCACAACTCTTTGTAAAGGAGATAGATACAAATAAGGGCTCATGCACTCAAACATAGCCTGTTCTGCAGTCGCAAATTGCGGATTCGCAAAAAAAAAAAAACCCAAAAAAAACATGGTTACCGGTCGTGTGCATTCCGCATTTTGCGGAATGAAACGTCCGTCCCATAATAGAACAGTCCTATCCTCGTCAGCAATGCTGACAGTAATAGGACATTGGCACGCAACAGACAACATTGAAGTGAATGGGTCCACATCCAACCCACAAAAATTGTGGATCGGATGCAAAAAAAAACAACAAAAAGTGTTTACGTGCATGAGCCCTAGTTAGTGATTTCTTCACTATACCACAGGTAATAAAGGGATCCTGCCTTCTGTAATCACTACAATCAAACTTAAAGGTTATGAACATTTTCAGGGACAATTTTTTATGACTGCATTTTGCACATTTTGGACTAAAAATCCTTTTTTCAATAGGTCTTTATTAAAAAATGTCAACATTTTTTGCTCTGCAGGGCTAAGTTTCAGTCGATCTGCAGAGGATCTTGCATTGAGTTTCCCACTGAACCCATCAGGTTGCCGCTCTGATGGCTGGAAGTATAGCCCCTATCTCTGAATTCCTGTCAGCTCATAAACACTCATTATAGCTAAATTCATATCAAACAGAATAGGCTGAAATGAGTGTGTATGAGCTGTCAGAAGTTCAGAGATAAGGGCTATATATCCAGTCATCAGAACAGCTGGCTCCCAATAGAACAGTCCTATCCTTGTCTGTGATGCGGACAATAATAGGACATGTTCTATTTCTTTTTGTGGAACGGATATACGAAAACAGAATGCACACCGAGTAACTTCCGTTTTTTTTTGCTGACCCATTGAAATGAATTGTTCTCCATACGGTCCACACAAAAAAAACGGAACGAACACTGAAAGACAATAAGTTTGTGTGCATGAGCCCTAATCCTGTAGAATAGGGATCCACAACCTCCGGCACTCTGGCTGTTCAGGAACTACTCCCAGAGTGCTCCATTCACTTGGGAGTTAAAAGAACAGCCAAGCATGTTAGCATGCTGGGAGTTGTAGTTTCACAGCAGCTGGAGTGTCAGAGGTTGCTGATCCCTGCTGTAGAACAAAAACTGTTGAAAATTTCTAATAAAGACCAATTGAAAAAATACTTTTTAGCCCAAAATGAGTAAAATGCAAGCATAAAAAAAACACCTTTACATTTAACTACTTTGTTGCTGTTTTCTCCAAAACAACTATTACTACAGGGAGGAATGAGTTAAATAAGAGTATTGCTGCAGGACAAACGCTTCAAAGTGTCCATTAGACAGAAGTCTCTGCCTCCATAGTCAACCCATGACATGATAAAGGAGAGCACTAGAGGGCTTAATCGTCTACGTGCAGGCTGGAGATGCAAATGGTAGAACCGTGGGGCATATGGTCACAATCAGTCACAGCTACACTTGCATGGAGTTTGCATCTTCTCCTGAGCTCATTTGGGTTTCCTCCAGGTTCTCCGCTTTCCTACTACTCTCAGAGAACTTACTGATTGGTTAATTGGCTTTCTATGAAATTGGCCAAAGCTTGTGAATGAGTTCTAGATATTAGGTTCTGAGCACCAACTAGAGCGGGGACGGCCAACCTGAGGCTCTCCAGCTGTTGTAAAACGACAACTCCGTCCCCAGCATGCCCACACTGCCTTTAGCTATCAGCCTACAATAGAGCGTTGTGCAGCTGGAGAGCCGCAGGTTGGCCATCCCTGATCTAGAGCATGGAGAGGGTAAGGGCTCAAGCACACGAACACTTCAATGGGGCCGCAAAAGATGCGGAGAGCATCTGTATGTCCGCTCCATGGCATCCGCAAAAATATAGAACATATCGTACTCTTGTCCGCATTACGGACAAGGATAGAACTGTTCTATTATGGTCTGGATATTCAGTTGCGCATTTTGCAATTTGCGGACCTAAAAACATGCTACGGTTGTGTGCATGAGCCCAAACTCTGTAAATTGGTAATTTGGAGGGTAGCGCTGTGTAAAGTAAGCACACACACACAGATGATTATGCATGTAACCATTTTTTCCCCCTAATACCCTGAGGGTAACACAAGTATAAGGCTACGGCTACATGGTGATGTTGACCAAAGAAGTGAATGGGTCCCAGCATTATTTGCAGTTTGCTGCAAGCCCAGAACAATTTTGGGGTTGTGGTAACGTGCAAGAAGTGTTGCGACTTCACTCAGTTCAATAGCAGCACTGCTACACAGTGTTTGGTCGTGTGACTGCTGTTTTGGCCAAGATCACAGTTTATTCCCAGCCTGATATTCCGTATATACCTGCGGCTGTCACTCATTAGAGCCCTTACACTTGCCCGATCTTGGTCCGCGAGTGAAACCAGTGCTGCTGTGGATAAGACTGAATAGTTTAGCTGCTTACCTCCCATTCTTTTATTTTTTTTGAACTGCCATTTCTAGGTATTTCAGGTCTGTAACAAGGGAGGTAAGAACACAAACAGGGCGAGTCAGAAATCACAGGATACACTTTTATTTCAGAAATGAAATATCTGAATCTCCCAGCAAGTAATGGGTGAGGGAGCCTATATTTTAGGCTATGTCCGAAAGATGGCCGACATCTTGAAAGCTGCCATATTGGATCAAGGGAAATTATTTCTATGGGAACTGGATCATATAGCATATCCAAGAAGACCAATATTTTCTCAGAAATCGATTGCCACTATCAGATTTCCAGTATCTCTTGTGGTTCAAAAGTTATCAACCTGAAAGTTGCAACAACAACTGGGAATGTTCCCTGTGATGCGCAGCTATTTGACATGTTCAATACTTTGAAGTTTTGAACTTTCTGTGTTGAACTTTTGAACCACAAGACAAGTACAAATCTTATTGTGGCAATCGATTTCCAAGAAAATTTTTGTCATCTTTGACATGCTCCATGGCCCCCTTCCCATTGGAAAAAATTGCCCTTGATCCAATGTGGTGACTTTCAAGATGGCAGCCATGTTCCGGACATAGCCTAAAGTATAGGCCCCTTCACCAATTACTTGCTGGGGTATTCAGATATTTTAATTTCCCCTTTGTGTTTCTGCATGTTCTATTTTTTTTACAGTGCTGACGGATCACGGAACCATTCAAGTTAAATGGGTCTCGATCCGTCCCAGCCGCCGCATGGATGTTGCCCGTGCATTGGGGACCGCAAATTACGGTCCCCAATGCACAGAACGGCCGCACAACGGCCGTGTGCATGAGGCCTAAACAGGGCAGATATGCTGCACTGGTTAAGCCTATGCAACTGCACAAGTGCCTTTAGGGCAAGGGAGGCCCATTCCAAATTAAAATAGGCAACAGGGTTCCCTTGGCTCAAAATAGTTGATGGATTCTGCTTTTTCAGATGAAAGAGTGACTAAAAAATCATAGAAATGGGTGAAGAGCGCTGCAAGTCTTTAATTTTGATAAATTAGCTGAAGCAGCAAGGGGTATGTGTCTGCATCTCAAATGCCCTATTCTAAATTGGCCCCTATGTACAAGAATATAACTACTATAATACTACCTCCTATGTACAAGAATATAACTACTATAATACTGCTCCTATGTACAAGAATATAACTACTATAATACTGCTCCTATGTACAAGAATATAACTATTATAATACTGCTCCTATGTACAAGAATATAACTACTATAATACTGCTCCTATGTACAAGAATATAACTACTATAATACTGCCTCCTATGTACAAGAATATAACTACTATAATACTGCTCCTATGTACAAGAATATAACTCCTATAATACTGCTCTTATGTACAAGAATATAACTACTATAATACTGCCTCCTATGTACAAGAATATAACTACATAATACTGCCTCCTATGTACAAGAATATAACTACTATAATACTGCTCCTATGTACAAGAATATATAACTACTATAATACTGCTCCTATGTACAAGAATATAACTACTATAATACTGCTCCTATGTATCAAGAATATAACTCCTATAATACTGCTTCCTATGTACAAGAATATAACTACTATAATACTGCTCCTCCTATGTACAAGAATATAACTACTATAAATACTGCTCCTATGTACAAGAATATAACTACTATAATACTGCTCCTATGTACAAGAATATAATACTACTATAATACTATAATACTGCTCCTATGTACAAGAATATAACTACTATAATACTGCTATCCTATGTACAAGAATATAACTACTATAAACTGCTCCTATGTACAAAAATATAACTACTATAATACTGCTCCTATGTACAAGAATATAACTTACTATAATACTGCTCCTATGTACAAGAATATAACTACTATAATACTGCTCCTATGTACAAGAATATAAACTACTATAATACTGCTCCTATGTACAAGAATATAACTACTATAATACTGCTCCTATTACAAGAATATAACTACTATAATACTGCCTCCTATGTACAAGAATATAACTACTATAATACTGCCTCCTATGTACAAGAATATAACTACTATAATACTGCTCCTATGTACAAGAATATAACTACTATAATACTGCTCCTATGTACCAAGAAATATAACTTACTATAATACTGCTTCCTATGTACAAGAATATAACTACTATAATACTGCCTCCTATGTACAAGAATATAACTACTATAATACTGCCTCCTATGTACAAGAATATAA
The DNA here is from genome assembly GCA_900303285.1 of Rhinella marina. Lineage (NCBI taxonomy): Eukaryota > Metazoa > Chordata > Amphibia > Anura > Bufonidae > Rhinella > Rhinella marina. The sequence goes on from ONZH01028338.1 coordinate 140,123, forward strand.
CTACTATAATACTGCCTCCTATGTACAAGAATATAACTACTATAATACTGCTCCTATGTACAAGAATATAACTACTATAATACTGCCTCCTATGTACAAGAATATAACTACTATAATACTGCTCCTATGTACAAGAATATAACTACTATAATACTGCCCTCTATGTACAAGAATATAACTACTATAATACTGCCTCCTATGTACAAATAAACTACTTAATACTGCTCCTATGTACAAGAATATAACTACTATAATACTGCCTCCTATGTACAAGAATATAACTACTATAATACTGGCCTCCTATGTACAAGAATATAACTACTATAATACTGCCTATGTACAAGAATATAACTACTACTGCTCCTATGTACAAGAATATAACTACTATAATACTGCTCCTATGTACAAGAATATAACTACTATAATACTGCTCCTATGTACAAGAATATAACTACTATAATACTGCTCCTATGTACAAGAATATAACTGCTATAATACTTCTCCCACTGTACAAGACTTTGCGAATAAATCTTTGCACATGGTGTGTAGTTGTGAATACTAGAATAACTTCAGTACAAAGAAGAAGAAGTTAAGACGATTATTAAGACAGCTATGTTTGATGTTTATGATCTCATGTCATGCTCAGATAAGCAGTCGCCTGGTATAGAAATCCTCAGTATAAGAACCTTATTAGGGTGTCAATGTGTGTCACCGGCAGTGAAATGATTTCAGTCCTCACCATGTAATGCTGCTCTGTTCCGGTGGCGGTGTACTTGCAGAGTAGATAAACTCTTGGTCACCAGTTTTTTAAAGAGACCATTCAAAAAACAAAAAAACTAATCAGACATCCCATTTAAAGGGAGTTTAGCATGGTCAAAACTGCTGACAGCACTTGGCAGGGGCCAGAGAGAAATGTACAGATATACCTTTTTGTGGAGTTTTCTCATCGGGAGTAGTTGGAATATGAAGTTTTATTCTGCCAGGTTCTGCTCCTGCAGGTGCACAGGAGGCGGGGCTTCACTGTGAGGTGCTCTCTGCATTCAGCTGCTTCACAGTCACCGCTGCTCATAGTGACAGTGACAGGGACCCTCACATCTGTCACTCAGATCAGAAGGGAGGGGCTATGAAGTAGCTTAAAGGGGTTGTGTCACGAATGTCATGTAGGAGCCGTTCTTACCTCTCAGACCCAAACTAAATTTCTTATTTTCACAAGACCTGATGATAAAAGCTCCACAAAAGGAATGTCTGTAGCGCATTCCCCAGACTCTACCTACCTGGTGCTGTCAGCAGTTTTTCAAAACTGCTGACAGACTCCCTTCCAGCTCTAAAATTGCATTCCCATAGAACCCCATAAGGACTTCCTGTAAGATATAAGGATATAATTGCAGGGCCTTTACTAATTATATGGTGACAGCACAGGGCTGTAGGTATTGTATGTACATATCAGATTTATAGTGTATATACGGTATGTATGTGTGTACTGTATGTGTGCGTGTAATATATGTATAATATATACAGTAACTATAAAATCATATTTATATAGGGTATGTATGTGTATACTGTTTATGTGTGTGTAATATATACAGTAAATATAAAATCATATATATACGGTATTTATGTGTATACTGTGTGTGTGTGTGTGTGACATATATATAGTATGTATGTGTACACTGTATATGTGTGTAATATACAGTATATAATATATACATATAAAGTAAATGTAAAATCATATATATATAACTGTATATATATAGAACTGTATGTGTGTGTAATATATACAGTAAATATAAAATCATATATATGGTATGTGTGTGTACACTGTATATATACCCCAGCAAGTAATGGGTGAGGGGGCCTATATTTTAGGTATCTGAAAGATGGCCAACATCTTGAAAGTCGCCATATTGTATCAAGTGCAAATTTTTCCGATGGGCAGGGCGTCATGTAGCATATCAAGAAAACCAGTATTTTCTCAGAAATCGATTGCCACCATCAGATTCCCAATATCCAATATCAACACAGAAAGTTGCAAGAACAACTGGGAATGTTCCCTGTGATGCACTGCTATTTGACATGTTCAATATGTTGTCGCTGGTGCTGAACACAGAACTTTGAGGTTTTGAACTTTCTGTGTTGAACTTTTGAACCATAAATCTTGTTGTGGCAATCGATTTCTGAGAAAATGCTAGTCATCTTCTGCATGCTACATGACCCCCTTCCCATTGGAAAAAAATGCCCTTCATCCAATATGGTGACTTTCAAGATGGCAGCCATGTTCCAGACATAGCCTAAAATATAGGACCCCTCACCCATTACTTGCTGGGGTATTGAGATATTTTATTTTCCCCTATAAAATCATATACGGTGTATATATGTATATATATATGGTATGTTTGTGTATACTGTATATGTGTGTGTGTGATATGTATATAATATGTACAGTAAATATAAAATCATATATGGTATATATATATATATGGTATGTTTGTGTATACTGTATATGTGTGTGTATGATATGTATATAATACATACAGTAAATATAAAATCTGTAGGTAATGGCAGTCGCCCTCCCACACGCTGCAGTCATCCTGTATATCAGAGTTCTGCAGCTTTTCAGGAAAAGATTCCTTTAGCACGAAGGCATTTCCAAAGTATAAAATGTACGGAATGAAAGAATACAGTCGATCAGAATCTTTTTTCCGCCTGTGGGAGGGGGTGAGTGGCAGCTCCGTGGATATACAATCCAGACATGAAAGTTTGACTTTAGCATCATGCCTAGGATTTACTTATATGGAAATTTCTATGTAGAACTATAAATGACTCAAAGAAAGTCTCCAGGGTTAGAAAAAAATAAAAAGAGTCTGCATTTTTCCAGAAAACAGCGCCACTCTTGTCTGTGGTGGGTGTAAGGTATTGCAGCCCAGTGCCATTCAAATTAATCCAGTTCAGATGTAATACCAGGCACAGGACTGTGGACAGTCTAAGACAGGGATGGCCAGCCTGCGGCCCTACAGCTGTTGCTAAAACTACGACTCTCACCATGCCCTGCTGTAGGCTGATAGCTGTGGGCAGTCTGGGCATGCTGGGAGTTGTAGTTTTGCAACAGCTGGAGAGCCTCAGGTTGGCCGTCCCTAGTCTTAGACCATCAAGACCAAGGCAGTAAAGAATGTTAGAGGTTGGGCTACATCCTGTACTGAGAGCCCAAGTAGCGAGGGAAGTGCATGTGTTCATTAAAGGGGTTCTCCGGGCTACAGATATTGATGACCTATGCTCATTAAAATCAGATTGGTGGGAGTCTGACAATGGTCACCCCCGCGGATCAGCTGTTTTGGGTAGCCATGAGTAACAGTGTACTGAGCGGAAGCAGAAAGCTCTGTGCAGGGTGTAGTTTCCTACACAACCCTCGTTCACTTAAAGGGGGATCCCATGATTGATGTAAAAAATGAAAAAAAAAAAAATCAGACATCCTATAGTACATGGCATTGTCTTTCTAACAAAGCTAGGACCAGCCCTGTACCTCACATGGATCCAGAGATCTCCACATTCTCTTCTCCATTTGCTCTGCCTAAATTATCTTCAGTCTGACAGCTCAGGGGGTGTGGTCCTTTCTTCTGCAGCTCTCTCCCTGTACCTGCACAGCTCCTAACAGAAACATATGGCTGGTGACAGTTGAAAATTTAAACTGAACATGTGTTGTCCACTCTGTCAGATGGACACAAAATAAGGAAAAGAACAAACAGCAGGTGGCGCTATACAGATACATTTTATCGAATAACTCAGCGGCTAAACTAAATTTTTAATTTCATGCAATTACAAAAGTATTCTGATCCAGGGGCTGGTTTGAAAAATGTAGAATATGTTTGCATGATACGATCCCTTTTATTGGAGCTGAGCTGCAGTACCCTGCCACGGCCACTATACAGTGTACGGAGCTGTCTGCCTCATGCTCTGTACACTGTATACTGTTTGGCGCCAGCTGATCGGTGAGGGTGCCATGTGTCAGACACCACCTATCCAATATTGGTAACCTATCCGCAGGCTATATAATTGATATCCTGTTTTCGTAGCCCAGAGAACCCCTTTAATATATCTGTCCACCACTTTTCAGCCACAGAAGACAGTTTAGCCGAGTCCGACCCTCCTCATAATCAGTCGGTTCCTTCTTCTTACAGCGGTGATAGCCTCAGACTTCAGCGTTTTGCTACTTACCAATGTGTGGCTCAAAGCTGAGACTTTTCGCTGTGAGAGAGGGAATTAGAGCTGCTGAAAACACTGAACTTCTCACAACCCTGAAACTAAAATACTGGTAAAGGATGAGCAAAAGAATATAGGAATATTAGAGGACTCATGCAGCCTAAATGTGGTGCACTTGGATAATGACCCAGTCTTCCGAGATCCAGTTATTAATGGGCAGATCCCTGGATTAGACAGAATTGTACCATAAAACCCACAAAGCAGGCAGAGGGATCATAAATCAAGGTAGAGCACCGGCCCAAAGGAAGACGGAAGGGAATTTTAATTGTAGCATCTTCCGAGGCGGAATTCCTGCGCTGATAAATGAATGTGGCCGTCACGTTTAACGATGACTTTATAACTGGGAGCTTAATTTCATTTTCTACGGGGGCGCTAATTACATCATAATCAATTTACTAGTGGCACTGAAATCTAGCAATCTCAGCAGTTTGTGCCTCTGATAATAAGCGTTATTACAATCAAGCAGCGTTCAGTGGATTGTAAAGATAGGACAGACTTAAAGGGGCTGTCCTCAGGATAAGTCACCAACATCTGATCGGTGGGGGTCCAACTCCAGGCACCTCCGCTGATCAGTTTGAAGATTCAGAGATTACCAAGCACAGCGCCATACATGGTATAGTGGCAGTGCTTAGTACTGCAGCTCGAGCCCATTCACAAACCTCCGGCAGTCCAGCTGTGGTAAAACTATGACTCCCAAGATGTATGCTTGTTGGGTTGTAGTCAGAACTCCCTAGAAATCAATGGAGCATGCTGGGAGTTGTAGTTTCACCTAGGCCATGTGACCGATGAACACGTAGGGAGAGGCTGATGAAAATCAGACATCATATTATGACAATCTCTTTCTAACACAGCTAGTACCAGTCCTGTACCTCACATGGATCCAGGGATCTCCACATGTTCCGCTAGATCGATTTCAGGCTGGCAGCTCAGGGGGTGTGTCCTTTCTGCTGCAGCTCTCTCCCTGTAACTGTCAACTTCTAACAGAAGATAGGGCTGGTGGCAGTTGAAGATTTAAACTGAGCATGTGCGACCACCTCAGTGAGGTGGATGGAGAAATAAGGAAATGAACAAACAGCAGGTGGCACTATAGAGATACATTTTATTGAATATCTCAGTGGCTATACAATTTTTTTCAATACATGCAATTACAAAAGTATTCAGATCCAGGTGCTGGTTTAAAGAATGTAGAATATTTTTGTGTCCTGCTTTGTTATTGAGTTCAACAGCTAACACTATGCATTGAACTTCCCAGCTCCCTCTAGTGGTGGCCGCAGGCAGTCAAAATGTTATCTTTTATCTCTGTGTCTATGCAGGGGATTTGGAGCACTGTATCAGAGAATAACAAAGCTCAGACCACTGTAAAGATATATTAATCAGTATAGAAATTTTATAATTATTTTAGGCACTTATATAGCGCTGACAGACATTATCATCACTTCCTGTCCCCAAGGGGGCTCACAATCTAAGTTCTCAATCAGTATGTCCTTGGAGTGTGGGAGGAAACACGGGGAGAACATACAAACTCCATGCAGATGTTGTCCTTGGTCATATTCAAATCCAGGACCTCAGTGCTGCACGGCACCAGTGCTAACCACTGAGCCACCGTATGGAGATTAAAGAAGTTAATTTTACTAGACTTTCCACCGGGACAAGAAGATCTCTATTTCTCTTCAGTGTCACGTAGGGAAGGGAAAGTGACCTTGGCTTTAGAAGGATTGGAAATGACAATCAATGCTGGGAAACGGTTTAGGAAATGGTTAAATTCCATCATGCAATCTTCAGGTCACGCTCTGTATTTAGTCTGTTCCCAGGACTCGATGGTTTTTAATTAAATCCTGTTTCTTCTAACACCCGCTGATTAAATAAAAGAAAAAAAAATCCTTGTGGGGCAGTAAATATAGACTTTTCTATCTGTCCTCCCTGGAACGTACCTAGTGAGGGAGCTCAGGACCAGGGATGGGGGGGATGAGGTAAAAAGGCAAGAAATAGGAAATCTGCTCTGTTCTCTTATGTTAAAGAAAAAAAATCAGCCGGTAGATTTATAATATCTAATGACTTCAGCCCATGGACCCATCAAAATACCGCCCTCGAGCTATCGGTAGGGTTGATAGGTCATGAGATACATCTGGTGGAGGCTTCATTTTCATTTCCAGAGTTCCCCACAGGCTAGCGGTCACCTACGCAGGTCATTGTTGGCCAGAAAGCTTTGTTACCAGCATAATTAAGGGTGTGCAACCACTTTATTATTATAATATCTAGCTTCTCATCCTGCCGTGTCGTAGGACTTGTCCTGTCCTCTTACTGAGCTTTTAATCTCAGTTTAGTATACGAGCTTAGACTTGGGGTATGGAGTCATTTATTTGACTCAAAGTAAAAAAAAGTGAAAAAAAAATTTTTTTGAGGGTGGATTACTTTGGGTCACATGACTGACTATCCATGGCAAGAATTGGACTGGGTCTGGTGGACTGTGATTGTGATGTGTGTTTGGGACTGCTGGCAGTGAACATCCAGTTGGGTACATTTTTTGGAGAGAAGACTTTCTAGTCCATGTCTGATGAATTTATCATCAGGGGCATGTATACACCATATTTTTCGCTTTATAAGACACACCCAATGATAAGACGCACCCCAGGTTTAAGAGGAGAAAAATAAGAAAAAAATATTTTTCATCAGACCTCATATCAGATCCTCAGATCAGACCCCACATAAATATCAGGACATCAGATCAGGCCCCCTTATCAGGACATCACATCTGACCCCCTTATCAGAACATCACATCAGCCCTCCATGTCAGACCCCCATCAGACCTCAGATCAACCCACTCAGACCCCCATCAGACCTCAGATCAGCCCACATTGTCAGACCTCAGATCAGCCCTCAATGTCCTAACCCCATCAGACCTATATCAGCCCACCTTCTCAGACCCCCATCAGACCTAAGATCAGCCCTCAATGTCAGACCCTCATCAGACCTCAGTGTTAGACCCCATAAGACCTCAGATCAGCCCTTCAATGTTCAGCCCCATCAGACCTCAGATCAGCCCTCATTGTCAGACCCCCATCAGACCTCAGATCAGCCCACATTGTCAGACCCCCATCAGACCTCAGATCAGCCCATATTGTCAGACCCCATCAGACCTCAGATCAGCCCTTTCAGACCCCCATCAGACCTCAGATCAGCCCTTTCAGACCCCCATCAGACCTCAGATCAGCCCTTTCAGACCCCCATCAGACCTCAGATCAGCCCACATTGTCAGACCCCCATCAGACCTCAGATCAGCCCTCCATGTCAGACCTCAGATCAGCCCACATTGTCAGACCCCATCTGACCTCAGATCAGCCCACTCAGACCCCCATCAGACCTCAGATCAGCCCACATTGTCAGACCCCCATCAGACCTCAGATCAGCCCACATTGTCAGACCCCCATCAGACCTCAGATCAGATTAAAACAAAAAAACCTCCTCTTACCTGTCCTGCACCACGGCTCCTCTCCACCTCCGGCAGAAGTCGCGCTCCCCGTCTTCCCGGCTTGAGCTGCTCTGTCACCTAACTGCATGCAGTGTCAGTTCATACTGCCCACACTATGTCCTGACGATGTATGCGGTCAGGACAGTGAAGCGCCGGCTGGGAAGACATGGAGGGTGAGTATCACAGCACCTAATACCCCGGCACCTAATACATACTAGTGAGCGCTTCCATAATGGAAGCGCTCACTAGTATTTGCTTTATAAGACGCACAGCCATTTTCCCCCCACTTTTGGGGGAAAAAGTGCGTCTTATAAAGCGAAAAATATGGTGTCTATATCTGTAGGGGGTTGCACCAGCTTAAAAGGTCTCTCATATGAGGAGGCTGATACCATAAGTGATGTTTGATACTGGTCTTGCCCAAGTTACTGTATGTCTTTGGGCACCATCTTCTGTGTGTTTGGGAATGCTGGCAATCAATCTCCAGTTAGGTACAATTTTCTGGAGAGAAGACCATCCAGATGAGTTTATAATCAGGAGCATATCTAAAGGGGGTTGGGACTACACCAGGGTCTTGGTTCCTAAGGGGGTCTGAAAAGGTCTCTCATAGTTGGAGGCTGATACCATGAGTGACGTGTGACAGCTGAGAGACCTTTTACAGGTCTTGTCCAGGTTACGTCTTAGAATGCTATGTTCTTCATTATATAGTAAGAAGCTTTTCTCAAGGGTATGATTATTTTTCTATGTTAAACCATAGCGATTGCCTAGAAGACGAGCGATCATTGATCAGACTGAAGGGAAATCAATCCATATACTGTAAAGCCAGCCGTACAATCAGGATATATTGAAGATTATCAGCAGGTGGTCACCAAGGTCTGATGTTCTACCAAGAAACCCACCCCTGTATGATATCCTTTGACCGGTAACTGCTTTAAAATTGTTTTTGGTTCTTCGTCTCCTAAACGCTCCTCGTTTCAAGTATTTTTGGTGCAACACATTCAAAAAGTCTTATCCATGCTTAAAACCCAAAATGACTATGTCCATCTAATCATCTCAAACAAAGAGCCCTCATGAATTTCCACCTTAAAGGGATGCTGCAATTATCCACCAGCATGTCTAATTTCCTTCGAGCTTTGTGAAAAAGAAATGCAACTGAGGCCTATAATTTGCTGTCCTGGCTTGATTCTGTTGTATTGATTGAGACTGGATAGAGATGAGTGATCTTCGCTCGTCTATTGTTCGGGAAAGTCAAATCTTCACTTCCTTGCTTTAATGTGATAGAATAAATACAAAATACCATGTCTATACAGAAAGGAAAGCAGTACTCACCCATGCCTTTATCTTCATGTATTGCTGCAGGGTTAATTTACAGATGCAGCAAAGTTGAGTTTGTCATAATCATATCCCTGATAACCTGGTGCACTACCAGTGTATCAGCAAAGAGTTAAATGTCAAAATCAGCTCTGCTACATCTCTACCTATGGCAACCTAGTCCTGAACTCATCTTTTACTGATGTGGAAGTCGCCATGGTAATACCTAGTTAAGTCGTTTGCTATATAGCTTTTTATTGTGGTAGCGTTGACTTGTCTGAGAACGTTGGCAGATAGGACCCGGCTTTTTTGACGGCGAAAACAGGTCTTGGAAAGATTTGGACGTCTGGCTAATCCTCTTACTATTGAATGGCGACATTTAATACATTCAAGGAATTCGACAGCAATTTAGTTGATGGCTTCTGACATCACGTTCCCGCCAAGCTGCTGGAAAGAGACATCTGCTGGTCTTTGCTGAGTAATAAAGATGGTTGACCATCGATAATTTGCTGGTAGAGGACAACCTTGGGATTTCTAGAGTGGAAGCTATAGGTTTCATAAATAATGGACAAAGAGCATAAGGATACATTGTATCTGTGACATAAATTGTGGAGCAGTGGTCAATAGTGGCCAATGAGATTACAGCTCAGTGCTCAGTAAGGGCCACTTATTTCTTCACTTCTTTGTAGAATGATCTACTGCGCTAAGAACATTTGGGGCCTTCAGCTGTTCATGACCATTGGTGGTTTGACCTGCATGGCCAGTACAGCAATGAATCAATGTCCATAGCTTCAGATATCTTCTTTCAGCTCCTATGTGTTCTAGTTTCTATAACTTTTAGTTTCTTTGTCTACTATTCCCTATATTATCTTTTCATGGTCCATATGCTGTCTCCATCTCCTCACATAGCTGATATGTCTTCTTATGTATTGAAAGGTCTTCTACGGACTTTTCATGCTTTCTGTTTCCTCTCATGGTTGTTTGAAGATGTCCTCTATGCTTGCTAGATGTCTTCATAAACACTAAAAGGGTCTTGTGATTTCTATGGCTTCTCATTGTTCCTGTGTTCTCAAGGTTGTTTGAAGATGTCCTCTATGCTTGCTAGATGTCTTTAAAAAAACTAAAAAGTCTTGTGGTTCCTATGGCTTCTCGTTGTTCCTGTGTTCTAATGGTTCTTTGAAGATGTCCTCTATGCTTGCTAGATGTCTTCGTAAACGCTAAAAGGTCTTGTGGTTCCTATGGCTTCTCGTTGTTCCTGTGTTCTCATGGTTTCTAGAAGGCCCTCTTGGTTTCTAGGTATTCTCATATGCTATGTCTTATAATGGCTCATAAGTCTTCTCATGCTTTCCACTTCTTCTCACGGTTGCTTAGTTCTATGTTTCTAAGTAGTCCTAATGGTTTCTAGATGCCTTCATGGATTTTATTACGTCTCGTGGTTCCAATAACCTAGTATTGTTCATATGTCTTTTTATGGTTCCTAGATGTCCTCATGGTTCCTAAAAGTCCCCATGGCTTCTAGATGCTCTCATAATTCCCCCATGGTCTCATGGTTCCTACAACTTCTCATTGTTCCTGTGTCTTCAAATAGTTTTTTTTCTAGATCACAGCATCTACTGTGTACAATAAAAAGCCACTCTGCTCCCTTCCTCAGACTAAACACTCTTGGTGGCACAATCCCAATTTTTGATGGACCTGAATTCCATATTCAATGCCCTAGATAAAAGTTATGACGTGCTTACAATAATGAAGTGGCTTTTCAAAGTTAACTCGAAGTTGTCTATCAGTATTGAGCTAGTGGTTTCAGGTGCATACCATCAGAGGGCTAGTAGGATTAAGACTCTTTCTCCAACTACTCTCAACCCTTTAGACTTTTTACTATGGAGGAACCTCTGGAAAAATGCCCCTCCTGAGGAACATCTAAAACAATCTAATTTCTGTAAATTGAATAGTCGTTGCTATGTTCTGGGGAATCACTAACTTTTACTGAACCCTGAACGTTGCTGTAGGTTCTGCTAAATGGATAGAAACAGCACTAAGATCATTGACCTTCATGATGGCACGCGTCAAGTGGCCTACTGTGATGTCTCCTCTAAGGAATTAGTTGAATCTCCATTAAACCATAACCAGATGTATCACAAACTCCACACAAACTCTTCAAAAAGTAACATTTGTCTTGATCCCTAGACGAAAGGGTTGATGCACAACACGACATGTGAGAGGAGAACCTCCCATATTAGTCAGGTCTGCTGATCCCCCTGTAATCCCCTTGTATACATTACACTAATGTTTCCCTCTTAAAGACTCTTGGGCTATTTACATAGTTTGAGTATTTAGGGCAGAGTGACGTCTGGTGTGACTTCTGATTATTTTTAGCTATTTTACATTAATGCTTTATTATACATATCGGCAGGAGAACTAGAGCCGAGAATAATATGTTGAATGTTCACTAAGTGTTAAGTGATTCATGGGTAACTAAAGGGGTTCTTTCATAATAAACCAATCATATATCATTTGTGATCAGCTGCAGTCTGTGGGGAATCTAGCAGCAAGTTTTCCATTTCTCTGCAGTGCCTCCGCAGGAGAAATGAAGAATTACACAGAAGAGGCATCTCCCAAGGAAGAGAACCTCTAGCACCACCTTGTGGCATTTGAGAAGGGAATATAGCTAAATATCCATCCATAGGCATCTGTTTTGGGGGTGCTTTCCCCTCGTCAGTGCGGAGTAGGATTCCGGCTGACTGGGTGCGATGCCTTAAGGTCCATTCACATGACGCAAACTTCGGATCAGCAAAACACGGGTACTGGCCGTGTGCGTTCTACATTTTTGCGGACCGCACATGGCCGGCCCTATGATAGAAATGCCTATTCTTGTCCTCGATTGTGGACAAGAATAGGACATGCTCTTTTTTTTGCTGGGCCAAGGAATGGAACTAAGGATAGGATGTGGACAGCACAAGGGGTCTTTTGCGGCCACATTGAAATGAATAGGTGCCCTGAAATACGGTTTTGTGTGACTGGACCCTTAACAAGACCAGTCCTGTATGAAGACCTACTGGAAGTACACCATTGTATGGAGACTTATAGGGAATGCTCCATGGAAAAAGAATATGCAAAGAGGTATCTCCCAGGGAAAGAGAACAATCTCGCTAGTGCCACCTTGTGGAAGTGGATCCCTATGAGTCAAATCCAACTCTTTAACAAGCCTTGGCATTTCACAATGGAATATAGCCAAACTTTGTCAAATCCCAAGGCTTGTTAAAAAGTCAGATTTTGGCTCATAGGGATCTACTTCCAAAAGGTAGTGCTAGCGAGATGGTCCTCTTTCCCTGGGAGATACCTCTTTGCATATTCTTTTCCCATTGGAGCATTGCCAATAAGTCCATACCATGGTATACTTCCAGTAAGTCTTCATACAGGACTAGTCTCTTTAAAGGGGTTTTCCGAGATGTTAATACTGATGACCTATCCTCAGGATAGGTCATCAGTATGTAATCAGTGGGGTTCTAACACCCAGGACTCCCGCCGATCAGCTGTTTGAGAAGGCAGCAGCATTCACAGTAGCGCTGTGGACTTCTCCCTGCTTCCCTAGGTTGGGTGATGATACGTTCAGTAACAGTGACGTAGCAGAGCAGAGCCTACATTACAATGAGATGAAACTAAGAGTATTTACTCATCCACACAGAAAACACATCGGGGGTCGGCACTGCAGTTATATATTACGTGGTCTTCATACACACTCGGCACCTTCTTGTGACTAAATGGTGGTGCTCAGCAAAATATAGTCTACATATTACATCCACGTTCTTAGAAGTCAAAAAAAACTTTGCTGCACTCGCCCAGTTTCTTTTTTTGCAGCTGCGAAAAGAAACTGGGTGAGTGCCGCAAAGTTTTTTTGACTTCTAACAAAGTGGATGAAACTAAGGCCCCATGCAGACGACCGTATTTCACGGCCCGATATGGGCCGTGAAAGCCCGGCCTGTGCTGACCAGAGGACGGGAGGCGCGTGGCCGTGAAATACGGTCGTCTGCATGGGGCCTAAGAGTAGTCAAGTCAACCTGGCCGGAGAGTGACACCTAATAATTGGCACTGAGGCCAGCGCAGGAGGGATCTGAATATTGCATCCTGTCCCTCTACTGACCAAGTGGCTGCACGTTCTGCGCATTTTCTTCCCGAAGCATTTTTTTTTAACTTGTCTATGAACCCTCAATAATCCAAAATATCTGCTAATCCAGACCAAGAGCAATCCTATGGATTCTAGATTAAAGAAGTTTTATAAATCTGAACAATCTGATAATCTATCATACCTAATTCTAAAACAGAATAGCAAAATAATGTAATATTAATAACAAGACATGAAGCAGAGGACTGATCTG
>ONZH01028339.1:0-13533 GCA_900303285.1 Rhinella marina
GGAGATGCCATTTTCATGCCAAGAATGTGGGAAATGTTTTACTTGGAAACAACAACTTGTTAAACATCAGAGAATTCACACAGGGGAAACGCCATTTTCATGTCCAGAATGTGGGAAATATTTTACACACAAAACTGCACTTGTTGTACATCAGAGAATTCACACAGGGGAGAAGCCGTATTCATGTCCAGAATGTGGGAAATGTTTTGCACAGAAAACGACACTTGTTGCACATCGAAGAATTCACACGGGAGATAAGCCATTTCCATGTCCAGAATGTGGGGAATGTTTTACTTGGAAACCACAGCTTGTTAAACATCAACGAACTCATACAGGAGAGACACCGTCTTCACGTTGAGAATGTTAGAAATGTTTCTTTAGAAAAGCAAATTTTTATTTTTATTTCTCATAAATGTAATACATTTTCATCTGAGTGTGTCATGCACACCATACATGCAAGGCTGAAAGTAAACTCCATACAGAACTTACATTAACATAACAGACAGGCAGCTACATCTGACATCATATAAGTCCATGAATTGAGATACCGTATTGATTACATGGCATGGTTAGCTTTTTCCCCCTTTAGCGCCTCCCAGGGTGTACCGTCTGTCCCCTGTGATTTGTTTCAAGGGTCCCAATGTTCCTTTCAAGACCTCTGTGTGGTACCAGATTTAGATTAGTAAATGGATACATTAATGTTATTTATTTCCATAGGATCTCCAAATGGTTAAACTGAAGATCGTTTTTTATCAACTGTCAATCAGGAGCCCAAGGGGAGTTGACCATCGAAGAAGCCTAATTAATATTCACTTCACTAAGTGAGTCAGTGAAGCTCCGCCGGGGCTGAAATCCCGCGCAGGAGCAGTTTTTGCGGGCAGTGGCCTCAGCTGCTCCAGTTCACTGACTCACTCAGTGAAGTGAATATTAATTAGGTGGGCAACGGAATGAGCCCGGGCTCCAGCAACCATTTTCTCCTAATGTAAGTGATTGACTGCGCTTGTACCTCTGTATAGATGGCATGCCTAGGGGAAGGCTCGTTTTGCCACAAGTAGTGATGTGTATTAGGACTGGTTTAGTTTGCCCTATCTCTGCCAGCGTCTTCTAAGACAGTGATTTTCAACCCAGTGTGCCTCCAGCTGTTGCAAAACTACAACTCCCATCATGCCCAGGCAGCCTACAGCTATCAGCCTACAGAAGGGCATGGTGGGAGTTGTAGTTTTGCAACAGCTGGAGGCACACCGGTTGAAAATCACTGTTCTAAGGGAGCTGTGGAATGGAACAATAGTGGCATTGGGGCCAGCTGGAGAGGGGCATTCCACCACATCCTCAGGAGGGATAGAATGTTCTTCCAGAAGAACTGTACTTTCCCAACGCCTCCACAACAGCACCACCGAAAGAATACCCTGCCTCCCCAGGGACAGGAAACAATTAGATGACTAGCGCTTAAAAGCCTCCTCCATCTTACCTGCTCCAGTTGGTTCCTGTCCCTTGGGATGCCGGTGGATCAGCGCTGAGGATTACAGGGCTTCATCAGGAGAGGGATCGCGGAGCTGGTGTCGGGCTCTCCCTACCTTTCAATGTAAGCCCAGTGGATGCTCAGCAACCCTGGGCTCTTAAGCTTCTAAACACAGGAGGTAGAAGCATGGAGCAGTGGATACAGGGGCATTCCTTAGGCCACGAAACACTCTGTGAATGCGCCTATGGGTGTCGGCTGGCAGTGGTGATGTCAGATGCTGCACATGCATTGGCCTCATACTTAAAGGAAGCGGCACATTTTAAAAGATGGCAGGGAGATTGACGCTTCTTCTGGCAGTTGTAGTGTGTTGGCAGTTGACATGTCCCCTGCAGCCTGAAAGTGAGTCTTCCCGTAAGTCCACCGATCCCTCAAGGCCTGGTAAGCCTCCTAACCTGAGGTGTATTTTATCACCCTTTTCTGGCACAGGGTGTTCCAGGTGGGGGTCCTTTCCTTTGGTGATGGCTCTCTGGATAGGAATTTTTCCTCTGATTGATATATGGCTTCTCTACTCAGTCTTTTCTAGGGTAAGCAGCAATACAAATTGAGAGCAGCACCAATATGGCCTCCAAACGACCTCACAAATGCAGCAGCACGTCCAGGACCAACGATTCTCTTAGTCCTCAGTATAGTCCACAATTCACACAGGACGGCAGCATAATCTTCAAAAAAGGCTTTACCTTTTATTAAGCAGGGTCCATAAAAATGTACAAACAAATGTGGCCACTGAAAGTACCCGTGCAACGTTTTGGCTAATCCATAGCCTTTATCATAGCCTTTGTTTTCTAGGGTAAGGAGAGTTTAAAGTCGGGTGGAGAGCAGTCACAAAAGAGGAGATGCCCCTATGCAAAAGGGCCCTTTCTGCTTCTTGTAAAAAGGCATTTTGTGCAAAATGTACTGAGAAAGTAGTTTCTGAAGAATCTCCCTCCCTGGTGGAAAATATTAGGTCATTAATAAAAGAAGAGGTTGGGGCTTCTGTTGAAGCAGAACTGTCTATGGCTTTCCCAAAACCATCCACTTCTAAAGTTTTATCTTCTCCACTGGAGGAAAAGGATACAGATTTGGATGAAGGAGAACTATCCTCACATTCTGACTCTAGTATGTCAGAGGATACGTCATGTCAGCCATTATGTTCCATTGAGGAGACAGAATCTCTCTTAAAAAATATTAGGGCTACTATAAAGAGTCAAACGAACCCCTGTCTGTGCAAGATCAAATGTTTCTGGATCTGGTGGACAGAAAAAAAAGAGAGTCTTCCCTGTTCACAATGATATTACAAAGCTTATCCTGAATGAATGGAAAGACCCAGAAAAAAGGCAAGCTACATCCAGGGGATTTAAAAGGAAATCTCCTTTTACGGAAGAGGACTCCTGTTCCTGGAATAAAACTCCAAGAGTCGATGCCCTGGTGGCGAGGATTATAAAAAATTAAGCCTTACCATTTGAAAATTTAGGTCTTCTGAAAGATCCAATGGATAAAAAGTGCTTAAAAAAACTTGGGAGCACTCTACTGCTATTCTACGACCTGGTACTGCAGCTACATATACGGCAAGAACCCTTTCACTATTGCTTTCTCAATTGGAAGAACACATTGAGTCGGGCACACCCAGAGAAGATATTCTAGCCTCTATTCCGGTTCTCAAACAGGCGTTGAATTTTCTAGCTGATGTAGTGAAGCTAGCGTCCTGATCAGCTGCGTTATCTAATGTCTCCAGAAGGGTTGTTTGGCGCAGAACATGGTCAGGAGATTTGGCTTCAAAGAATAGACTTTGTTATATTCCTTGTGAAGATGGCAGATTATTTGGAACAGCGTTGGATAATATACAGAGGGGAAAAAAGTATTTAGTCAGCCACCAATGGTGCAAGTTCTCCCACTTAAAAAGATGAGGTCGGCCTGTAATTGACATCATAGGTCGACCTCAACTGTGAGAGACAAAATGAGAAACAAATCCAGAAAATCACATTGTCTGATTTTTAAAGAATTTATGTGCAATTTATGGTGGAAAATAAGTATTTGGTCAATAAGAAAAGTTCATCTCAATACTTTGTTATATATCCTTTGTTGGCAATGACAGAGGTCAGACGTTTCCTGTAAGTCTTCACAAGGTTGGCACACACTGTTGCTGGTATGTTGGCCCATTCCTCCATGCAGATCTCCTCTAGAGCAGTGATGTTTTGGGGCTGTCGCTGGGCAACACGGACTTTCAACTCCCTCCAAAGGTTTTCTATGGGGTTGAGATCTGGAGACTGGCTAGGCCACTCCAGGACCTTGAAATGCTTCTTACGAAGTCACTCCTTCATTGACCTGGCGGTGTGCTTGGGTTCATTGTCATGGTGAAAGACCCAGCCACATCTTATCTTCAAAGCCCTTGCTGATGGAAGGAGGTTTGCACTCAAAATCTCACGATACATGGCCCCATTCATTCTTTCATGTACACGGATCAGTCGTCCTGGTCCCTTTGCAGAGAAACAGCCACAAAGCATGATGTTGCCACCCCCATGCTTCTCAGTAGGTATGGTGTTCTTTGGATGCAACTCAGCATTCATTCTCCTCCAAACACGACGAGTTGTGTTTCTACCAAACAGTTCTACTTTGGTTTCATCTGACCATATGACATTCTCCCAATACTCCCAAACATCCAAATGCTCTCTGGCAAACTTCAGACGGGCCCGGATATGTACTGGCTTAAGCAGGAGGACACGTCTGGCACTGTAGGATCTGAGTCCCTGGCGGCGTAGTGTGTTACTGACAGTAGCCTTTGTTATGTTGGTCCCAGCTTTCTGCAGGTCATTCACTAGGTCCCCCCGTGTGGTTCTGGGATTTTTGCTCTCAGTTCCTGTGATCATTTTGACCCCACAGGGTGAGATCTTGCGTGGAGCCCCTGATGGAGGGAGATTATCAGTGGTCTTGTACGTCTTCCATTTTCTAATTATTGCTCCCACAGGTGATTTCTTCACACCAAGCTACTTGCCTATTGCAGATTCAGTCTTCCCAGCCTGGTGCAGATCTACATTGTTGTTTCTGGTGTCCTTCGACAGCTCTTTGGTCTTCACCATAGTGGAGTTTGGAGTGTGACTGTTTGAGGTTGTGGACAGGTGTCTTTTATACTGATAACAAAGAGGTGCCATTACTACAGGTGATGAGTGGAGGACAGAGGAGCCTCTTAAAGAAGAAGTTACAGGTCTGTGAGAGACAGAAATCTTCTTGTTTGTAGGCTACCAAATACTTATTTTCCACCATAATTTGCAAATAAATTCTTTAAAAATCAGACAACGTGATTTTCTGGATTTTGTTTTCTCATTTTGTTTCTCATAGTTGAGGTCTACCTATGATGTCAATTACAGGCCGACCTCATATTTTTAAGTGGAGAACTTGCACAATTGGTGGCTGACTAAATACTTTTTCCCCCACTGTATTAGAGAAGGCTTTGGATAGAAAAAAAGGCTTCCCTACAGAGTCTAAGTTCTTCCCACCAGAGACGGACATTTCGGTCCCAGAGTTCTAGATTCGACCAGAAGAAGAAAGACGTGGGTTCTTCCTGGCAGCCCTCTAAAGGAGGAGGAAAAAGACAACTCTGGCATCATTGGGAGGAAGGACAAGTAGAAGTCTAGTGGGGGGAAGACTAAAACATTTTTTCAGAGCCTGGGAGAAGATTCATGCCTCTCCTTGGGTATTGTCGGTAATACACTCAGGTCCCCAGCTAAATTTTTATAAAAATTCCCCACAACAGATATCTGGAAACCAGAAGGCACTGGAACTTCAGATCTCTCAACTCCTACAAAAAGGAGCTATAGTTCCAGTTCTGATACACCAAAGAACGAGCGGTTTTTATTCCTCAATACTTCTGGTGAAAAAGCCGAATGGAACATTCAGGGCAATTATGAATCTCAAGACCCCCAACATATATATATTATACAAAAGATTCAAGATGGAAACAGTGAAGTCCACAATCAAGCTTTTAACAAAGGACTGCTTTCTGGAGTGGTGGGAAACCAAAGGCATATATGGACAAAGCTACACCTCGTTGTTTATGTGTTTTCGCACCAGGTTCCATCCCTCCATCAGCCGCACCGAAACATCGTTCCCCTGTAGGTTTTTCTCCCAATAAGGGAATTTTAGTGGCTTAACCACCTTAGTATCTTTAGACATTAAGGAGTGGTATAGGCCCGCAATTGTATTTCGCTCCTCAGCTGTCCCTATGCATTTATCGAAAGCATTGTCCCCATTGCTTTAAAATAATCCCTGAGTCTCTTGCTGCAATAGGATAGTTGTAGATATTGGACATTTTGAGGTGTGGAGAAGGCTTAGTGTGCTTGTAGTTCCTCCAGGGACGTAAGCCTCGGTTCTCTGTTGTGGAGAATATCCTTGAGTGTGTGAATACCCTTTCGTTTCCATGGGTCAAACATGGGCCTACTTTGCAGTGTTGTGTAACCAATCAATCATGTGTCACCCCAGGCATGCTCGGTTGTATCCTCTTATTTTAGGGAAGTTCCCTCTTCTCCTTTGGGCGAGACAATTTTAAGAGAGAAATGCAGGTTCTCTTGGCCATCCAAAGATATTGCGTAAAGGCAGATGGTAATGCCCGCACACCGTTTGAAGGGAGTATAGGAGCTTGGAAAAGTTCATCATTTTGATGAGGTGTACCCTTCCTGTCAAATTTATCTGCAAATTTTCCCATCTCCTGGGCTCTTCCTGTATTTTCCTAAAGAGGGGAGGATAATAGAGTGTATATATAAGGATTCTGGGGTCCTGCCTACCTTTATACCCGAATAAGTAATGTGATTAGAGGCTATTCCAGTCCCTATGGCTGTTAGTTCTCCTGTCTCATCTGGTGTAAAGGGCCTCAGCCCTAGTATTTCTCATTTTGCTCGATTAATCCTAAATTCCAACAGTGACCCAAATGTTCCATGGCTCTTTCTAGGCGGTGAGTAGGCTGTTCCATAAAAAGAAGGATATCATCTGCAAATAGTGCAGTCTTTATCTCTTGATTCCCCACTTTTATCCCTGAGAATATTCCCGTCTGTGCCAATTTCAAGCCAGGGGCTCAACGTCCAGATTAAAGAGCAGGGGCGAGAGAGCGCACCCTTGTTAGGTCCTCCTGCCTAGTAGGATAGTTCCGGACCTGCATCCAGGGGAATATACCTTTCAAAAATGTTCTAAAACTACCATACAAGGTCCAGCTATCACCATCTGATCGAATCAAAAGTTTTTTCCACATCCAGTGCTACCAACATCCCTGTATCCGCCAGCGATGGCCGGAGCTTCACTCCATCTAGGACTGCAAGCGTCTTACGTTTGTTGCTTACTGCCGCCCTTCCCCTTACAAACTCCACCTATGAAGGGCCGATTAGAGTTGGCAGAATGTAGAAGAGGCGATTGATCATCATTTTTGCTATGAGTGTAAGATCCTGATTTATCAGGGATATGGGTCGATAAGGTTCGGGGAGTGTTGTGTCTTTTCTGGCCTTGGGTAGTACCCGAATGTAAGATACATTCGACGCAGTGGATAATCTGAAACCCAAGAGGAGTGAGCAAAAAGTATGCTGTCATTAGTTGCACTACCGTGGCCTTCATTGACTTGTAGAAGTCAGGAGTAAAGCCATCAGGCCAAGGGGCCTTCCCGTTTTTGAGTGACCCAATGGTTTTTGCTACCTCCTCAGGGGTTATGTCTCTATTCAAGATGGCAAGATCCTCCTGAGGGATTGTGGGGAGCTCATGGTGTGGAAGTATCTGATGCCTTCCTCGGTATCAAACAACCCTGTGTCACTTTATAGGGTTGCGTAGTATATACCAAACACCTCCACTATTTGTGCAGGGTCAGTGAGTATTGTGCCACTGGGGTTTAGTTGTCTACAATAGACTTCCCTCAGTTTGGCACTGAGTTCTGAAATATGTGTGCGGGTGCGTTTGTGTGATTGGATTGTGTGAGATATAAGCTGTCCATGGAGAACTGCTTTACCCGTCTCCTAATAAAGGGTTTTCAGTCTGTCCAAAATTATGGTAATCATATTCAGTCCACAAGCCCTGCAAGTGCTCCGCAAAAGACTCATCCCTCAACAAGAAGGAAGAAAAACAGCAGATGTAATCCCTACCCTCCAGAATGGCCCGAGTTGGAATAATAGCTATATTCTCTGCTATCTGGGTGTTGTGTCCGCCTCTTCCGCCTACACTCCCACATCCGCCTCCTCCTCCACTCAGACCTCCACATCCTGGCTCAAGATTACTATGTCTTAGCCAGCGTACTTTGGGCGTTCTCTTTTCTATTTCCCAATGTTTTAGGGTCTCTACAAACAAAAACAAACAAGAAAAAGTAAGAAAAGAAAAACAAAAAAACCTACATTAAAAAAAAAAAAAAAAAAAGTTGTTGGCTACCTCCTCCACCTCTTTCGCCACATCCATCTCCTCCTTCACTCAGACCACCACCTCCTGGGTCAAGATTATGATGTCTTATATTGGCAGAGTATAGAGGTATACCAGGGGAAGCTAGCCATTGTACTCCAGCGCAGTGTGTGCGTTCTCTTGCGATTTCCCAATTTATTGGGGCCTCCACAAAAAATGTTGCTGGCTACCTCCTCTGCCTCTTCCACCTACACCACCATGTCCCCCTCCTCCTCCTGGCTCAAAAATATTATATCTAATGTAATTAGATATAATTATATATTAAATAATTATGATTATAATATATATTATGTCTTATATTGACAGAGTAGAGAAATATACCGGCTGCACCCCAAAAAATGGCTAAAGGTCACACAGAGAATTGACAGACACGTTAATTTCGGCTACCTCCTACACCTACACCGCCACCTCCTCCTACTCTACTTGGACCTCCAGCTCCTGGTTCAAGATTATTATTTCTTATATTGGCAGAGTAGAGAAGTATTACTGGCCACGCCCCCAAAAATGTCTATTGGTCACACACAGAATTAACTAATTAATTAAAAAAATCCACAAAAACAGCATTGGCTTCTTCCTCCACCTCTTCCATCTACACCGCCACGTCCACAGCCTCCTCAACTTCCTAGTCCACTTGGACCTCCGCCTCCTGGTCTTTCAAGATTATTTTTTATGCATTTTATGTTATTTGAAGTATTTTCCCTATCCATATTTGTTTGCAGGCAATTGTCCTACTCTTACTCCCATTTTGGATCCTTTTGCCGCCCTCGTAGCCCTTGCTATGACTTTTTTTTACAGCCATTTTAGTGCCCAAAGTTCGGGTCCTCATTGACTTCAATGGGGTTCGGTCATCGGGCTCATCACTACTGCTGACTGGTTCCTCTCGGCTGCCTGGCTCCTCACTCTTTTCTCACTCAGGTCTTTGCTGTGAGATGTGGATCCAGTTGGATTTCTCCTTTATCTTGATGGACGTCATCGGGATTTGTTTGTTAGTTAGTGTACCTCGCTGGGCCTGAGCAGCACTTTGTACTAACAGCTGTGAATGAGATACTACGTTGGTAGAAGAACTGCCACAAACCCTTCTGATCTTCTCTTCCACTACGTTACTTGTCCTGGGTGCTTGGACTGGTCACCCTGCATTCAGTTCAGGACAAGCCCATTGTACTTGCTCGGGCTGAGCTGCAGGTAGTTCTGTACCTGTTAGAGATTACATATGCAGATCATTTTGATAAATCCTTATCTTTAAGAGGCTGTTGGCACTTACTAGGGACCCAACCCTTGAACGTTTAGTAAAGCCTGGTGATAAGATTAAGTACATGATGTACGAATGGCGAGAACCCTGACCAAGTCAGAGCAGTTTATGTTATACTGTGCCGAGCTGTGTATGTCATGTATAGGGGGCAGAGCTGTGTGTGTAATGTATACGGTGCAGAACTGTGTGTGTAATGTATACGGTGCAGAGCTGTGTGTGTAATGTATACGGTGCAGACCTGTGTGTGTAATGTATACGGTGCAGAGCTGTGTGTGTAATGTATACGGTGCAGACCTGTGTGTGTAATGTATACGGTGCAGAGCTGTGTGTGTAATGTATACGGTGCAGAGCTGTGTATGTAATGTATACGGTGCAGAGCTGTGTGTGTCATGTATACGGTGCAGAGCTGTGTGTGTAATTTATACAGCACAGAGCCGCTTGTGTGATGTATAGGGGGCAGAGCTGTGTATGTAATGTATACGGTGCAGAGCTGTGTTTATAATGTATACGGTGCAGAACTGTGTTTATAATGTATACGGTGCAGAGCTGTGTGTGTAATGTATACGGTGCAGAGCTGTGTGGAGCAGTACAGATGTGTATGTCTCAGGCAGCGCACACGTCTCTATCACCTCAGGAGGACATGCTTCTTATTATCAAAAAGAATCTGATTCTCCTCCGACAGCACAGCCTGGAGCCTGACTCCGCCCACACAGTCACATGGTCATTACATCATCAAAGGTCCTTTCGCCTACTAGTCATCATATACAGGCATCTATTACTCCAGGTTCATGTGATTTCTGACTCCTCCCACACAGGTGACTGATCACATGGCTATGACATCATCGCAGGCCATCTAACAACAGAACAACCAAGCTGCAGCTCTGCAGTAGGAGGTAAGTGTGTGGTCACAGGCATGTAAGGATTGGGGTCCATGGTGACCCTGTGAGGGGAGCAGCTTCTTTTTATATCCGTTCTATGACCTCACTGACACAGAATGTTGTTGCGCTACAAGACCCTTAAAGGGGTTCTGATATATCACAAGAACCCCCACCTTTAGGGCCCGCTCCTTTCTCCAGAATGGGCCCCTTGAAGTGAATGAGAGTGCACCTCACATGCACCGCCAACCACTCATTTCTAAGGGCGTGCCGAAAATAGCCAGATGCTTGTTCTGCTATTTTCCGGACTCCTATAGAAGTAAATTGAGTGCAGGCTGGTCAGCGCTCCCTCTTTCACGTTGGTGCCCCATTCTGGAGATAGGCGCGGGTCCCAGAGGAGAGACCTAGAAATATGCCACCAATTAGAGGTGATTTAATAAAAAATAAATGAATACCTGATCCATTTGATCATGAATGGCCCGGCGGCCGCCATCTTGATTGAGGGACGGCGCCTTGGTGGTGCTCAGGGGCGCCTGACATGTTAAAAAATTGGCTGTGGGGTCAAGCCAGTCCGACCTTTAGCTCTAGAGGAGAGCTGAGAGCTGAGCAGCCTGCAATATATCATATGTGTGCAGCGACCACCCTTGAGACGCCGGTGTAGAGGATAGGAGTGGTAGTGGCCCTGAACAAGCGTTGTGTCATGGTGTACTCCCTGGGGATCAGTGCATTGGAATTATAACACTGAAGTAACTACACAAAGTCTTTCTTACTAAGTGCAACATAGAACTTAAAGTGCAAATTCTCTCTGGCACTAGTAAGGATATGGAGTCCGGTTGGTGACAATACTGCACTTAGGTGATACTAGCCTAGTGATTGTTTGGTGATGGGTAGCTTAACTGTAAACCCACACCTAGCAGCGGTGTCTTCAGTTCCGATAGTAGCAGTTCATACTGCTGCCTGGAATCTTAAGGCTTTACTTGAGGGCAATTGGTCAGTTTCTCCTTGGAGAACCTGTATCGGGGGCAGGAGCTCTGCAGGTTACTTCCTCTCTTCTCCGTCTCTGGACAGGAACTCCCCCTCCTGGCAGGAAGCTCCGGCCCCCACACGTGTCAGACACTATGAGGAGGAGGGGGGGGGGGTTACTTACCTGTCCCAGCAGCTCCCGACCTGTCTCAGCTCCAGACCTGACCAGCGACGAGGAGGAGGACGGCGCACAAGGGTAAATTTCCCCACATCTCCTGCTGCTGGAGGGAGGGGAAAGTGCAAGGTGACTCCATTGAAAGTCAATGGAGGACAGATCCGTTTACCATTGTGTCACACCGAACGGATCTGTGCCCATTGACTTGCATTGGGGGTCATTTCAGATCGGTCTTGGTGGTGCAGACTCCTGGCACCCCCCCCCCTCCCAATCAGCTATTTGAAGGGGTAACAGCACTTGTGTGAGTGCTGCTTGCTCTTCAAAATCACCTGTTTGCCATGTAATTACAGCTTGCATAGGATGAGCAATTGTGCCACTACCTCTTCAAACAGATTGTCTGTGGGGATGCCAGGAATCAGACCCTGACTGAGGACAGGCCATTATTATCTCTGCTGCACAACCCCTTTTATTGAGGGTGGAGGATACCGCTACCACCGGAAACCCTCATTCCCTTCATCAGCCCTTCCCGTAAGGAACTGTGGAAGAGGACGGGCTGGGCAAGATAGAAAAGTCCTCTGCTGTGGAAGGAACATCTTCCCTGTCTCCTGAAGGACAGGAAACTGTTGGAATAGGTACAGGGGATGAACTTTTTATTGCTGCCCTCCATGTTGTTTCCTGTCCCTGGGCGGCGGTGACGCCCTCCTATCAGTACCGTCATGGAGGTAGGCGGAAGAGAGAAGCTACAATATGTACTCTATAATATCTCCTCTAATGTCTCCCCTTATTATCTACAGCTACTGTATTTTTACATGACATTTTGTGTGGTTTTTACATGTTCCTTCTTCTTTCCGTTTAGGTTCTTAAAATATAGAATTGTCTGTTAATAGATTCTATGTAACAGAATTTTCCGACTCATCAAGGATGGATAGGGATAGAGACAAGATGGCCGAGGGGATAATAAATCTCACCCTAGAGATACTCTTCCAACTTACTGGAGAGGTGAGAGATTCTGATGATGTCACATTACATCATTCTTATCTATGGTAATAACAGATGATATGACCGGAGAGGTGAGAGAT
Organism: Rhinella marina; assembly: GCA_900303285.1. Taxonomy (NCBI): domain Eukaryota; kingdom Metazoa; phylum Chordata; class Amphibia; order Anura; family Bufonidae; genus Rhinella; species Rhinella marina. Next base: position 12,257 of record ONZH01028339.1, read on the forward strand.
TCTGATGATGTCACATTACATCATTCTTATCTATGGTAATAACAGATGATATGACCGGAGAGGTGAGAGATTCTGATGATGTCACATTACATCATTCTTATCTATGGTAATAACTGATTATATGACCGGAGAGGTGAGAGATTCTGATGATGTCACATTACATCATTCTTATCTATGGTAATAACAGATGATATGACTGGAGAGGTGAGAGATTCTGATGATGTCACATTACATCATTCTTATCTATGGTAATAACAGATGATATGACTGGAGAGGTGAGAGATTCTGATGATGTCACATTACATCATTCTTATCTATGGTAATAACAGATGATATGACTGGAGAGGTGAGAGATTCTGATGATGTCACATTACATCATTCTTATCTATGGTAATAACAGATGATATGACTGGAGAGGTGAGAGATTCTGATGATGTCACATTACATCATTCTTATCTATGGTAATAACAGATGATATGACCGGAGAGGTGAGAGATTCTGATGATGTCACATTACATCATTCTTTATCTATGGTAATAACAGATGATATGACTGGAGAGGTGAGAGATTCTGATGATGTCACATTACATCATTCTTATCTATGGTAATAACAGATGATATGACCGGAGAGGTGAGAGATTCTGGTGATGTCACATTACATCATTCTTATCTATGGTAATAACAGATGATATGACTGGAGAGGTGAGAGATTCTGATGATGTCACATTACATCATTATCTATGGTAATAACAGATGATATGACCGGAGAGGTGAGAGATTCTGATGATGTCACATTACATCATTCTTATCTATGGTAATAACAGATGATATGACAGGAGAGGTGAGAGATTCTGATGATGTCACATTACATCATTCTTATCTATGGTAATAACAGATGTTATGACTGGAGAGGTGAGAGATTTCTGATGATGTCACATTACATCATTCTTATCTATGGTAAATAACAGATGATATGACTGGAGAGGTGAGAGATTCTGATGATGTCACATTACATCATTCTTATCTATGGTAATAACAGATGGACATGGCTATAGAGGTGATGGACTCTGGAGATGTCAGTAGTGATATTTATTACTGTGTCTCCCCATATCCAGGATTACACAGTGGTGAAGAAGACCTCTAGTCAGCGCTGTCAGGCTCCTGTGTCTGAAGGATGGGGAAGAACCCTGAGCCCAATCACGGGGGCCTCCACCTCACTCCCTGATACATGAGGAAATCAAATGCACAGAAATCCTAGAACTCATCCACAAGATGAT